>BRZM01000109.1:1494263-1555242 GCA_033238685.1 Lates japonicus
TCGGTGGGTCGTATCTTCGAACCTGCATCACAGCACACCATATGTCCTTCTAAATGTAGGATATATCAGCACCAGCGTCCCGTCGTCATTAAACCGAACGGTCAAATCCGTGTGTCCAGCAGATCAGTGAAGAATGCATGACCAGTTTCCACTTGTTGTGTTTAATCAATCTGTCCTGCCGCGTGAGGTTAAATATAAATCGCGTTTTTTTTGTTTTTTTTACTGTGGCGACATCAATGACTCTAAGGTCTGGAGGGTGAGAGTTCAACTGCATCGCTGGTGCACACACATGTCCTCTTGTGCGTCGCCGGTGCATATTCTGGCAAGATCGCCTTCGCTCGCGCGTACAGGGCGCAGAGGAAGGCATAGATCCCAGACGCTGTTTGCTCTTTTGTCTAAGGGTTCTGGGGACGGCGGGGGAAAGGTCGATACGTGTTGATGGGCGCCACCACGGTCTGCTCTCACTGGTTATCGGTCGAGACAGCTAAAATCAGACGAAAGGAGAGGTTAATGGAGGACAAAACACAACAAAAGCCGGGTCGTGAACGGCCTCCCATCTTCGTCCTGGGTTGCGTGCGTATGACCAGAGCAGAGACAGGGAGAGAGAGAGGTGCAGATCAGGAGGGAAGGAGGGCGCTGGAGGCACGTCACCGGACAGGGATGTATGTTACTGTAAAGAAAGTCACAAGAAAGTTCTGTCTATCTATCTATCTATCTATCTATCACATTATTATCAAGTGATGGAAAAGTTGAGTCAGAGCGTTTCTGGGCCAGTGTAGAATGTCTCACACTGGGGTGATGAGAGAACAAGGAAAGGGTGTGAGATTGGTGAGTGTGTGTAAGAAATCATGGGGTGATTAAATTTTAAGGAGGTCCACCAGGTGGTCTATTGTCTGGATCTTTAGTAGCCTGACTCATCAGATCATTTATTTTGATAACACGTTTAAAAAGCAACAAAACACCCTTGTGTCTCTTTCATGGAACTGGTGTGTGTGTGTGTGTGTGTGTGTGTGTGTGTGTGTGTGTGTTGAAAAAAGTAATGTTTGCTCCCTGTGAAACAGGTTTGGCATCAGTGCTAGGCGCTAAAAAAGGGAAGGTGCTAGAAATGACGATTGGAAGCCAGTTTGCTCTTACATGATGCCTCGAACATGAGCATGCATACAAAGGGCCGGGCCCCTAAAAGCTCTGCCGATCTGTTTCATATTCATCTGCACCTGTTCTGTCACAACAGAATGGCTGGCAGGCAGAGAGAGCAAGGACAGAGGGTCACACACACACACACAATATCTCTCTCTCTCTCTCACACACACACACACATATACTCACACACTACAGCAAAAATACAGTAAACCATCTGAGCTGAAAAACCCTCGATGCCACATGCATACAAACTGACAACAAAAGTTTGAGGTGCATTAGTCTACAAATAACAGACAAATACCTCATGATTGTGCTGATTGTCCCACATCAACTTTGTATTCCAACAATAAAGAGGATTACAGTGAACCCAGGCCCTGGTGGAATATGGATGTCACATGGAAATCCTAATACAGCCTAAAACATGCACATCGAGGACAGCAGTAATTGGCCAATGAGATTACTGTTTGTGTGCGTTTTTTGGATGTAGTGCTCGTTCCATGCTTCGCTACAGACTAGCTGCTATCCTCATGCCCATCGTTACAATAATCCTTTTACGCATCTGCGTGAGTGCCCTTCAGAAGTAACGATCGGTGTCATATTAGCAGCAACTCCACGTGAGGCCAATGCTGAACCCAGCTACGCCGTTGTACTCGGGAAAGCGTGGCTCAGTTGAAAGGAATAAGAGAAAGGCTAGAGAGAGGGGCTGTGTTATACCGACTTATACATGTTGATTGCTGTCACATGCTCTGTGACTAATTGTGAGAGTTATCAGGCGTTGCTCATAGCTGTAACCCAAGTTGGGGTTTTATAAATTAATTAAATTGCAATTCTCCACCACCTCCATTAAGGGTCTCAGCCATTGTGAGTGCTCTCCTCAGCCTCCTCAGCTCTGTCAGGCATCACACACAACAATGACCCTCTGCTTCTATGTGTTTGCCCTGTTTGTCTCCTCTGTATGGCACTGACGAAACAACGCACTCTCTGGCGTTTACTTTCTGCCTTTCACATCCTACTCTTTTGAGTCGTCTTTGCCTCTCCGATTCCTCATTCCCATTTCTCTATTTGTGTGTTATTTCTCCCACTTCTCTGTGGCTTTCTTCTTTCTTCCTCTTTTTCTTCCCTCTCTCAACTCTTTCTGTTTCTTAATCCTTTTAATCCGCCAAAAATAGGGAAAGACAACTCATCCATGAAGCACTGAGGCTCAAAATGGAATAAACAAAGAAAATACTAAAAGTTAGGATTTCTTTTTCTGAGTTTAATAATGTTTTAAGATGGAAAAGAGAGACAGTGCTTAAAGAAGCTTAATGTTCCTGCTGATGAGATACAACCAAAAGCAAATGACAGGCTACCGCGAGTCATTAAAGGGATTGTGTAGCCTACGGGCCTACACACACACACACACACACATAGCAGCCTCCACTCTCTCTTTCCTCATTTATACACACATACATGTACTGATAAAACACACAGTGATACACACTCCTCTACACTGTCAACTAACTGGTGGTGGGTCTTGCACGGGGGTTTATTCTCTTATTTTTCATCATTTCCAGGACAGAAAGGATGCGACATTTAGAAAATCCTTCAAAGCCCTTTGCCACAGTTTTACATCATTAAGTTCAGTCACCTCAAATTGTACCCACGTCAAGTGAGGTGCAGTAAGAGCAACAAAAAGTGGTGATAATCTCGCTCATGATGCTTTCCTCAGCTATTATTGCTAATTCTGAGACGAAATTATAAAGGTCTACTGAAGTTTTGTTTATTTTTGCTTCTTGAAGAGTAATATTGTTTTGTTGCTTTCCTCAACATAGGCTCCCTTGGTGCAACAAAGTCATTAAGCATGAGCAAGGAATCCAACAGTCACCCAAATATACTGTCTATAGAGACTATCAGTTTTCTGCTTTTCACTGCTTCGCTGGCTTGGCCTGTCTCATAAAGAACAATGCTAAACTCCCAAAATCAGTAATGATCAATAATTCTAAACAATAGCAGTCTTGTTTTGTACAAAAGACCCCACTACCCCCATACACACACACACACATAGTCTTGTCTTCATGACTTGAGAGGACAGTACATTGACTTGCATTCATTTCCTGGAGACTTACTGTGACTATAACCTTAACTACTACTTGCCTAATCCTAACCCTTACACTAACCTTAAAACATGTCTTCTCCTTAAAATTCAAAGGTTTACCTTATGGGGACTTGCTTTTTGTCCCTGTAAGGAAGATAAGTCCCCATAATGTAACTGAGTTAACAGATGTAGGTCCCCACAACATCAGTAATACCTAAACCACCCAGACACACATAGCATCAGATAACAGTGATATGTCCAGACTGACTCTCTAAACTAAAACACACAAAAGACAAAGAGAGACAGATTATGAGAACACTGATGTGCACGCTCCTGCAAGTGTACCATCACACACACAGCAGTCATCTGACATGCATAAACCACAAGCAGTCACATAAACACACAGGCTGCTACACACTTACACAAACAGACGGAGAAAGAGAGAGAGGGAACACACAGTCACGCAACGCAGATAATATGATCACTAATGGCGACACAGGCAGCCCAGGATCCTTATCTCGAATGTCAATACGATTCCATTTTCTATCAGCTTTTTCCAACGTCTTAAATAAACAAAACGTACGACACACATGTCTGCCCTCTCTCTCATTTTATGTTATTGTGTTCATTTCTTCTAACCATCTCCTCTTTAACCTCTGAGGGAAAAATCAGCTGGCAAAATAGTTCTACCCTTAGTACATCAAAAGCATCCCATTGGCAGAAATCAGAGCTCTACAATTAGTCCTTGGTTATCGCCACAACACTACTTGTTTCTCATCTCAGAGAGGAATAAGGCATTTTAACTTTCCTCACGGTGTAAACAAAACACACACATAACACAGACTTCCACTATATATTTAAATCATACAGAATCATTAAATTAGATTTGTGAGGGCAATATGTTTGAACCTGCAGATGTAGTGTAGTATGAGGCTTAAATACACAGTATATTTGACTGTGTATACAGTGTATTGGAATCTAAATTGCAGGTCAAGTGGCCTCTCAGCTTATATCAAACAAACATTCATGGTGAGGCCACCCAGGGTATTTCAGGTGTGATCTCAGAACAGTAAACAAAAACAAGAGAGGGCAGAGATGCGGCTGCTTGCTCCTCTGTTTTTGTTCGTTTTCATCTGCATTTCAAGCGTGAATAATTTTGAGGTTGCGTTCCGGGATCGGTGAAGGAGGTTTCGAGGAGGAGGCGGGGAGGCCCCCAGGTAGCGGGTGCTGCCTGAGGTCGGTCCAGCAACCATGCGACAGAGCAGAGACTCTCACCCCAGAAGCCCCATGACACTCAAAACACAAAGAAATGGATGGAGAGGGAAGAAAGAGGGAGGGAGAGCGGGGAGGGAAACCGAACAGATCAAGAGGGAAATAAAAGAACCAGTGTTCCCTCTAAGACATAATCTCTGATCCTGCTCTGAGTGTGTGTGTGTGAGTGTGAGTGTGTGTATGTCTGAAGTTCTGCTGTCTGCAGGTCTGGAGGAGTCTGGAAGAGGAGAGGACAGACAGAAAGAGCTAATTACTCAACACACGTTCCTATTTCTTGTGTCACTAGGGTCGCGGCCACCTGTGATTCAGACAGAACTAGTGACAGAGACAGAAAGAGCCAAACACACACATAAAACAACAGAGGAAAAAAAAAGATGAAGAGAGCAGACAGAGACAAACGGAAAGAGACAGAGAATAAAAGAGATGCTGAGACAGACCAAAACAAACAGCAGATTTACAAAAGGCGCAGAAACAAAAAGAAAACAGGAGGGTGAGCGAGTGAGAGGAGGTGAAGGTAAGAAAAAAAAACAGAACCAAAGACAGAGCAGAACAAAGGGAAAGAAAAGCAAACTGAGTCAGAAGATGGATGGTGGTGCAACAGCTATGGCTAGCCCATAAAAGGGAAACTATGTTGTAGGTACATAAATACACTGAGGGGAAATGTTGCTGTATATTACGAGCAGCGGTCCTGGGATTGTTATAAACATAACTTCCTCTCTATGTCTCACTCATTCTCCTTTCAGACTCACACACACACACACACACACACACACTGTTCTTACAGACAGTGAATGGGAGAATGTTTGTTATCCAGGAAATGCTGTAGCAGACAGTGATACTGAGATAAAGAGTCAAACACACTGAGGATGACAACGGTGATAACACTGTAGCAAATAAGCCAAATGCTGCTAAATTTATGATGGTGGTGATATACTGAGTCATGTTAGAATAAGGACATGCCTGCTGTGATTCTCTGCATTTATACAAATAGGACGGGCTTTTTTTGGAGCAGGATTTTTACTGCCCACTGTTGACTTCTGTAGTAAAATTAGCCGATTGTGCATCCTCTTCAGCTTCAAATATTGTGATTTGATTGAATCGTTAAATTTTCTTTGAAACTCAGGGGAGAAATATTCAGATATATGGTGTGATGTAACATTTTGAAATGTTCTATTTATGACACCAGGAACAATAGAGTTAATAAGACAGAAACCTTGGCTTTTGTTAACTTGTGACTTTCAATTTTCATGGCAAAACTTTAAAATGTTGGTGATTTCTGATTATCTATTATGTGCCAGATGCATCGACTTTCACTTAGAACTGGCACAATTCGAAAAATGGGAAAGAGTGCCGCTAAAGAAGTAATTTTTCACACAGTAGGAGAATTCAGAAGCAGAATAAACCTTAAATCTTACATCCCAGTAAGGAAAGGCATCCAACTGGCGGTTCATGAAGAGAAATTTCTTCACATGGTCAGGGCAGGAGTTGGGCTGAATTGGCCCAAATCAGGCAGGCGTATTCACGAAAGAATTCGGATGGGTTTAATTGGTTCTTAGATTAGGTTAAACAGCAGGTCAAAGACTGCATGCTTGATTGAGATACCTTATACACCAAGAAGCATCGAGTTTCCTAATAATCAGGCTCCATAATTTGCTCAGTAAACCACGGCAGCTCACAAATGCATAAAATCTTGTGCTCGTGTTCTGAACCTCAAACAGGGAGAGTGGAAACTACTCTACAACATCTGCGACAGTGCAGAAAGCGGCGATGCTGTGACAGTTATGACGACACTGATGAGGATTTCTAGGGGGGAAAATGATCCCGTGGGACAGATGCACACCTGACACATTTGTTTTGTGCGCACATGCAGTTTCAATGTATGCGCTCCACTTGCAACGAGTGCACTTGTGGCTGCTGCATACACTCTCATTCCCCAGCGCGGCAGCTCCGAGGGCTGGTTGAGCCACCTGGAGGGCTTGTCAGGGAGTTGTCATATCAATCCCTCCATCCATCTTGAATCAGGGCGTTTGTGTGCTTTGAAGAATTGGTAAACAC
Organism: Lates japonicus; assembly: GCA_033238685.1. Lineage (NCBI taxonomy): Eukaryota > Metazoa > Chordata > Actinopteri > Centropomidae > Lates > Lates japonicus. Next base: position 1,500,805 of record BRZM01000109.1, read on the forward strand.
TCAACGAGTCTTTCCCTCTGATAGCCCCCCGATAGCCCCTTCCTCAACTACTCCATCAGCCCTCTGACTGCTCCAGAAATGAGATATTGGCGTTTCAGCGATGATGGGGACTCATAAAATAGTCTCAGAAGTCTGTGGATTTATGACTGTCATGTGAGTGAGGTAAAAAGACTGGGCTGGACAATATTCTTATGACTACAATAAAAGTTAAATGATAAATGGCTGTGATTGTAGGATTGTAGGATTGTGACAGCTTTATGCACTACAATTGTCCTTTTGTTTTAGAGGTTGTCATGATGTGGTCCTCTCCAGAGGGCTTTCTTCTAATGAGATACTGCGATGAGAGACTGAGATGGCTTAAGGGGGGTGATTGATGCCTCGGATAGGGTCTGCATCTGTGTGTGAGTGTGTGCAAAAATGATGACTGACACATGTGCCACACTAAGAGCCACAGAGAGACTTTTGAGCTTAAGCCTTCTTCAGTGTTAATGCATCCACGGATATGTGCGCGCAAGCTTTTGTTTTTTGTGTACAAGTTAGTGTTCACTCTTCAAACGTGAGTGTTTATGACAGACGGTCTGGTGTGTGATCGAGCATGCATTGAGTATTCACAACTGAGTGTGTGTAATGTGTGTTGATTTTTTGGCAGAGGGTGTTTGAGCCCACCCACGATTGTGTGTGTTGGAGCGTCTAATATTATACAGGGAAGGGTAAACTGCTATGCATGTATATATTTATATGGGCAAGTAAGCATATTTTCTTTATATATGCATGTGTGTGCATGCTGCTAAGTTTGTCTCCTAAGGGGGCTTCCAGGCAGTAGGCGGGAGGCTAATCTCGCGTCCAAATCCCTGGAATCCCTGTCTTTCAGAGGCAGGAGGTCACATCGCTCACTGCTCTGCCAGGAGAGACAGAAACCGAGAGAGACGGATGGAGGAGGGCGAGAGGGATGAACAAGGAGAGGGAGGATGAAGAGGAGGAGAGAAGAAGGGGAGTGGGAGGGAGGGCTAGAAACACTTCCTTGCCTTGGGCCTCTGGGACAAATTACACTAGAGAGGAGATGTCAGTTATACTGTGTTGTTCTAAGACACACACACACACGCACACACACACCTCCTCAAGGGTCTCCTCTATGCAAGCACACAGGCCAGTGTCTACTCACACTTCACACACAACCGAGCATGAACAGGTACACTTCCATAAAATTTGATCCCGTGATATAAAAACAGACAAAGAGCAAACACCTGAACAACACAACACAGATGCACAAATACACACCCACACTGACAGTGTGTTACTGAGTAACACCCTAAAGGCCAAAACAAAAGTCTGGGGGAGAGCACTGAAGGAAATCAGATAATAGAATTTCCTGTGAACTTCCAAAAGCACATATCCCTTGGACTGACTTTGTTGCTATGGTGATTGGCCAGTAAGGGTCTCAGCTGCTGTTTATATATATATATATATATATATGTGTGTGTGTGTGTGTGTCTATATAGCATTTCTTGGGATTAATTATTTTTTTTATTTTTTTTGAGACAGTGTTTTGGCATTTCTGCTTTATTGGTCTGCATATATATGTAGTGCAGCAGTGAGTGATGGGAGGGAGAGAGGAAGAGTGGAGGAAACAGAGACAGAGAATGTGACAAAGGTTATAAACCAGACTCAACAACGTGACGAGTAAAGGATGCTCCTCTGAGTGTACCCAAGTCTGTAATTGTGCTTGTTGCAGAGTTTTTTTCCCCCCTGCATGTTTAAAGCTGTGCCTGGCAACATTCAATCTGGAAACTTACACAACATTTTACAACTTGCACTACTGAGAGTAGACGGTAAATTGCAATGAAAACAAAGATCCCAAATCTGTTGACCTTCATCACGTCTGGTCTAAAAGACGACCATGTAAGGGAATTTTTAGTGACAACTTTACAGGGTTCGTTGGCCTTTGTGTAATGGCAGACTAGACAATAAAAGGAAGTCTGTCAGTGACGGCCTGAAACAATGCAGAGAGTGCTCAGTGAGAGTGGTGAATGAATGGTATGGAGTAAGTTAGCTCTGATAAACATCTGGACACATGTTGGAATGGACTGTTTACTGTGCTGCTGCAGAGGGCAGCTTTCAGGATGTCTCTGACACGCTAAGTGTGTTTGCGAGGTCGACACACACAGGTGCACGACTCAGCTGAACACATACACACACTTAGGGAAAAGTCAATTTCCCAGTCACTGAAGGGTTCTCTGGCTTTCAGGACCTCCACAAAGCCACTCTAAAACATACAGCCTGTTAAGGCTGAGTTAGCTTTACAGTATGAAATGCTTTTACACTTGTCTGTTTATCACATGAGCAGAGGAGGAAACTTAGGGTTGGTTAGCGCTGCAGTGCCTCTAGTTTGAGATGTAATGTTTACTTTAAGCACCTGTTAGCTTTAAACAGCAGCAGGAACAGCTGCTGTTCTTGACTTATAAATCCTGTTCAGACATTATATATCAATTTGGGCTATAGATAAAAAGTCTATAAAGTAGATAGATCTTGTAATGCTACCCGCTGTTAGTGTTTTTTGGACAATGCACCATGAGTGACAGTGTCATTTTTGGGAAAAAAAAGAACTTTTGCATGTGACTATTAGGTATGTGTTTTGTTAGCTTTAGCACATTATGGTTATGAGTTTATTTAACAGTTGTGCAAAGCTGCATATAACCAATTATAAAAACTGTAAAACCTGGAACAGAATATAAATATAACAAAGTGTATTATGTGTGTTATTACTCTGTGTGTGCATGTACATTTTGCCAGTTGGGTACTCCCTGGCTGCTCAAATGTTTATTTCAAGAGCATTTGTTCTGGGTGTGTACATTTGTGGGTGTGTGGCTGTGCATAACCTCGTCGAAGTGCAAAGCAACACTGCAGCCACATGTTTGGTTTCGCTCCAGCGCCAGTCATTGACTGAGGGCTACCGAGGGGGACGAACATTATCCTCTCATTTATTTAGTCTCATAAAAATTCATCAGGCTCCACAAACATACAAAACACTCCAGTGATTAAATAACCAGTTAAGAGCTTATTCTCTTTAATTTAAGGATCAAAAATATGACAATATACAGTACAAGATTTTGCTTTAATCAACATTTCTTGCGTACAAGTTAAAAATACAGTATATCAGGTAATTTGTCTTTCTGGCAATGGAAATCATTAAAAACCTTCTCTGAGAGTTCTCCCATTGGTAGCCTGGTTCTGCACACAGAAAATAGTTAGCTGCTCTTTCACTCTCCGACACACACACAGTACAGATAAAGACACTAATTTAAATCCAACTACTTATTTGAATGAAAACTTTACTCTAAACAACATTTGTGTATCTGAAACAGAACTTGGTCGTTATATGTTAAAAACCTAATATCTCTAAAAGCACTCGACTTTAATGGTGCAAAGAAGTGTGCTTGAGTCTACTACACCTACCAGTGAGTTTAGGCTTTTAACCTAGGAAGCTTTAAAAACAACCTGTGATGGTTCAAATACATTTGTGATACATTTGTTATGGCAGTAACTCATCTCACAGTCGCACAAGTTGAAGTTTTGCTGTAATGGATAATGATGTTAAAATGAACAAGATCTGATTTGTTTATCCCACCAAAACAAATGATGTATAACGGCGGCTCTCTAAATGTGTTATTAGGTGCAGTAGGCTCCTGCTGATCTTTCCTTGTGCAGCTAATGACATTTGATAGCATCCACACAATAATAGAATAATAACATTGTGAGGTTTTGGCTTGATCATTTTTTTTTTTTAATCTTTGATGTTTTCGTATTGGTTTTGAGGGGGATGAGAGGGATTGTACGATGTGTTCTAATTATCTGAATCCACAGTAGAACCCTCAGAGGAACCTGTATAATCCACTGAATAAATCATTTCAAACATTTCATCCAGTAAAAATGGAATAAAACACCAAAACTGTTTCACTTACGAAGTTTTTAAATGACAACAAGGGAGTATATGCAGACTATTGTTGTGTGGACACTGGATGTTACTGTTTCCAAGAAGCAATGGGGAATAAGTTAATTTCAAGTAACAAACTGTAGTTGTTAACTGCACTCAAGCTGTTAAATCCTGACTGTGCTCAGGACTGGGAATGTGTCTGAAAATGTTTAATGGCTACTTTTTCTTGTCAAAATCCAAACCTAAGTTTGCATGCAGGACAGGTACTGTGGCAGATTTCACACTTCAACATAATCTTTAGCAACAAATTTGTATCTACATCTGCATCCTGTCTGTTGTAGATACTAGGGATGTGCACGAATAATCGAGGAGTCAATTAATCGACATGGTAAACATAGTCGACATGTATTTTTAAGAATCGACTAATTTTAATCGGGTGGAGGTGCGAGACAAGACGCAGAACCAATGTTTATGGTTTCTGCCAAGTGCTTCTTCTCTGCTGCATTGTGCTCTGTATGGTGCAAGCAAAAGCATTTTCACAGGAGTTATTGTTTTAGTAGTTTCACATTCAAAATCAGTTTAATAAGGATCTGCGGGCTGATAACCGAGCCGCCGCTAACATTAGCTCACATTGTTTCTAGATCCTCAGCTTGTTTTTAAGTTAGGATTCCTCCAGGTTTTTACTTCTGTGACGTGGGCACGGGACGTTGAGAGTGGCTGTTTGCTCAGCTTGTTTCTCTGATTACTGAAGATCCTGACGAAAATCCTCAAGTGATTTAAGGTTAGAGTTCTAACATTATATAAAGTGACAGTGATGTGACTTGAAACATTCAGAAAGTAGTCAGGTGAAAATGTTTTAATGTGCGGTCATCCAGCCAACAGCCGGCACTTACTGGTTTATTGTACGTAAATGCTCATGTGACAGCAAACAACAGGAACAAATAACAAATACCTTTGGTGACTTAAATAATTTCAGACGATATGCAGCTACAGCTCTGAAAAAGAATCTGATGGAAGCCAAGAAAGTAGCAATAACAACTGATGCATGGGCAGCTCTCACGTTGGATTTTTTTGGTCACTGTCATAGTTACATGGACAGTGACTGGAAGATTTCAGGTTCTGTGCTTTAGATTCGCAGCACAGATGAGACACACTGCTGAGAACTAGTCTGAGGTGTGTTGTTGATGAGTGGAGCTTGGGAGGTAAAGTGAGTGCATCTGTACACTACAGTGAAAAAAACATGACTCGACATGACAATATATTGTTATTATTTTGGTTTGAGAAGAGGACATGTGTTAATTATGACGTCACAACTAATCAACTAATCAACTAATGGCTTGATTAATCGACTTCAAAAAGTAATTAAAACGTCCATCCCTAGTAGATACACTTTGCACAATAAAAATATCATTTACAGTGGGCAAAATTAGTAGTTTATCAAATTGCGCATTATAATCGGAATCACAATTTTCAATTTCTTAGTTAAAGCAGTTCATGTATTACCTATTCACCCACATGTCAGTCGAATCACTGGTGTCTAATACAACACGTGAGCCGGTGCAGCAGGATGTCAAATGACTCTCCAAAGCAAACACAAGCCCATAAAATTACTCCACACAGCTTCTGCGGCAGAATCCCCGTGTTTTACAGCCAAATAATTGCACTGCTGCTCTAAAAGACTAATATCACATATCTCTGCATCTCTACCATTTTCTCATTTCGCAAACGTCTTGTTGCCCTAAAGCAGTCAGACAGAGGAGCTGTGCTGCCTTCGTGTGTTTCTCACAAGCACTGACCTCCTGCATTCTACAGCTGTAAACACAGCTCCTCGAGGACGTGTCGCTTTCAGTTGCTATTTTAGAGAACGAGTCACAGAGAGACACTTTGTGCTGCAAAGGCACCATGAAGAGGAGAATATCCACATCACTAATCTAGGTCATATTTTAACACTTTTATTGGTTTACAGCTGCTAAAATATGCATGAGACCTAAACTTTTAACAAATTAACAGAGGTATCATGAATTTTTAAAAATAATTTTTAAAAAAGACGCTGTCTAGAGTAATGTTATCGCCACTATGCAAAGTCAGTTCTTACAAACACAATTCTTGGAGACAGTTCACATGGAGCTGCAATACTGGATATCTCTACAACACACTGTGGGTTATGTGGAGACACAAATGTCACTGATTGATATTAAGATGAGAGGATAGTGAGATTTTCAGTGAGCTATGTATTCGATGACTTTCAACTGAGTGCATAAATCCTACAGTGTTTCCTGAATTCTCTGACTCCTGGATCACAGGTTGTGCATTGTGGATGGAGATGCATTAATTAGATAGCCTGCTGTATAAAGGGGTGTTCAGTATCTTGACAGGCATTACTGCTTGTCCTGACAAAGTGAAGACACAGAAGCAAAAGCCAGCCTTTCTGGTGTAAATAACAGTGGCAGTTTTTTTTCAGATATCTTTCTTCCTAGTCCCTCCAGCCCTCCCTCTGTGTCATCCCCTCTTTGGGTTTCCCTCTGAGTTGGCAGTGGATGTGGGGGCCCTGGTTGCTGAGCTGCCTCAGTCCTCTGCCCTGTGGTGCCTCTTCGTATCTCATGGCGCTTGTGTTCTCTTCCTCCTCCTCCTCCATCTCCCTCTATCTCCCACCCTGCCTGTCCTCTCTCATCCCCTAAAGATGTTGCCTTTAATTAGAATTCAACTGTCCACCCCCCCACCCCACCACCCACACACACCAACTGAGTTTTGCTTTACCTCTGACCCTTTGGCCTCATGCTCACTTGCAGTCGCAGCCATCCTCTTTTCAAATTCCTCCCTAATTGATCGTTGCATATTCAAAACATTTGCTTTTTGCCTTATGTTAGCAATTTCCATTCCACTTTCTTCCCTATCTTATAAACATCTCATTTCCCCTCTCTTTCTCCTCTCTCTCTTCCTCTATTGAGGTCTCAAAAGTACCTACCCTGACCCTGCTCTCTGCCCTCCTCCTGATTTCACCCTCTTTCACATCTTCCTCCCTCCTTCTCTCCTTCTTGCGAGTGCGGTCAGTGTCTCATGGTGTTCTTGCCAAACTTGTCGCCGAGTTGCTGGATGAGCAGGGCCAGCTCTCCGGCAGCCTGGGACTTCTCCTCCAGGAGCTCGTAGCGGAGGCTGGAAATGTCTTGCTTAATCTCCTTCAGCTCACCTACGACACGGTCACACAAACACAGCCACAAAAGTCAGAATGTGTGAGTGTGAGCAAATACAGACATGTACGCGAGCTAGTTCTTATCTACAAGGTCACGAAACTGTGCTATAGGTGACATGTGTGAGTATATACAGCCGTACAGTGCACACAACCCAGTGATATACAGTACACACTGCTGTATGACCTCATTTCATGGACTTTATCTCACACACACACTATCACATGTACCTCCCGTTCCTCACATACAGCACATACACTCATGTGCACACATGCTTTAATGAAGAGGGATTTTTATTTTTATTTTTTTTTACCTTCATTGACTTCATCGCTCTCTCTGTCCACTTGAGCCTTTAGTACGTAACGCTTAATCAGGCGCTTCATAATCTTCTACAGGGAGGAGAGGAGAAGATTAAACAGAGGGACGGTGACAGGGTGACGCGACAAGACGAGAAGGTTCATTTATCCAGTAAACAAACTCCTCTGATTACATTTGTTTGAACCATGTGCATTTTTGGGTGCATATGTGCGTACATGCAAAATCTGGCACCAGACAGTGGTAGAAAACGGCGCCGTGTCTCTGACATGGTGTGTGAAATGTGAGTATTGATCTGCAGCCAACAGGGATGTCCTGCAACCACTTGCAAGGCTCGAGCAGTCGATCCCTGCATGTGGGCACTCTGGAGATGGGTCGATACTTGTCACCGTACATACAGCGCACATACGAATGTCTAATCAAGTGACATCTCAATGCTTGGTGTATGTGTGCTCTTGTGTCTTATGTGAGCTACATGAAAAGGGAAAAAAAAAAAAGACACACCCATAGAAACTAGGAGGGTTGAGAAAAAGTGCAGCAGACCAGTGAAGGAAGATTTCCCTTAGGGCGAAGGTGAAGGAGGAGAGCACCTTTCTCCACGGTGCAATACTCGCAGCTCATTTACTGAGCACCTGCCTTCGATCTCCCTCAAACAGCTCATTAGAGGCATTTTCAGTTATACACTGTTGCTCATTTTACCTCCTCTCCCTCTTTCACTCGCAGTTACGTGCTCACTCCTGCCTTCCTTTCGCTCGATGCCCTTTCATCCAAACTCTTGTAAAAAGTCTCCAGCTTATCACCTTCATCTTCTTTGCCTTTGTTTTATATTCCTCAAACTGTATGCTTCTCTCATTTCTCATTTCTTCCTTTTAAAAAAAAATCTACTTCAACTCATTCTTTCCCTGCGATCCTCCAGTTCTGCCAGGTCTCATCTTCACTCCACCCATCCTTCGCTCTCTGTCTTACCTGATATCTGGTCGGGTGTTTTCTGGATTTTCTGGGGATGAACTCCTCTCCCGGTCGCGGATAAGACCTGAAGCGCTCGTCCTGTTGAAACAGCAAGACACAGACAGCGGCCCGGCGTTAACATCACATTTCAGGGCTGAGCGATCTTCCACAGTGGAAGTATTTGAGAGGGGTGTTAGAGGAGACAACACACTGCCAAAACAAAACAACAATGAAAGGCAGGGCTCAGTATTTGTATCCAATACACACAGATCTGTTCAAAGAGAAGGCAAAAAGAACTGACAACATCACTTGACCAGACTGAATCTCTATTAACTGACTTCTAGATGCCTTCCACATCCATGACCTTGCTTCGCAGCTTGTGTGTCACTTTGGCACTGTAGTGTCAAAACCACTTTGTGAACACATGCAACTAACAGCTACTCTATATGCACTAAAGCTGCAGAGGCCTGAAGACATATCAACATAGGAGATGAAAGATATAAAAGTTTAGTTATGAATAAACACAGAGACTTTTGCTTTTTCTGAGGAATAACTGACAGAGCTTTCAAGTCTAAACCCATGTTTTCAGCTGTGAGCCCTGACGAAGCCAAGTCGCACTAGCTTTCAAAGTTAAAAAATGCTCAATTTTGCTCCGAGTGCAGCTGAATTTTTCCAAATTATGAAAGTACGACATATGGTATGTACACGTATGAATGCTTTACATCATAACAGAGAAACATTTCTTAAGTTTATTATATAGCATCTTTACCATCCCACAGTATATACTGATGGAGAACTGATTATGTGCTATAGGTGTCATTTATACACTGAGGGTTTCAGTCACCATTCAGGGCTACATTCATTTGTCACCGTGATTTAGTTTTTCATTTTGCAGGGGAACTGATCTCGTGTTGAAAGAACAAACTGTACAGTGATTTTTTATGACTTTGTAGAATAGAGAAGTTCTACTACAAAAAGAAATGATTTCCTATAGAGAGGCAAATTAATGTTATGTAACGTCTACACACTGTTTTATTGAACTCCACAGCCAGATGACAACAACTGTTCCAGCTTCATGTGAGTGTGAGCAGCACCTCTTTCATGTAGAAGTTTTCCAAAGCCCAGCTGACAAAGCTTAAATCTCTTTGTTGTGTACTCTGCGATCTAGTCTCTATCAATAAGCTGCTTTGTTGGCCTCTCCTGCCCCCATTTAACTGATATTCATTGTACTTGCCTTCTGGCAAGAAATTAATTGTCCTAACTACTATGAATAAATGAAAGGCATATAAGGGCCTGAGCATGAAGTACAAATACTTACTAAACAAACATGTGAACTGTCGACTTTTTAATCAAATCCACATATGAATGTTCATTTAAAAAATAAATTACCACAGGCTCAGTCAGTTTCACTCAAATATACACGATCCAGTCATTAAAACTGGTATTTCACCAGCCACTGACTTGGTTATCTTTCTGAACATATGCTGCTTTGAAACGTAATTAGCTTTAATTTAGCTCATCACTTTCTCAAATGGTGGATATCCCACATGAGAAACATGGACCAAAAGACTGAGAGGGGGAAAAAAAAAAAAAAAATCACTAACGCAGAAAGAGCATGCTGTCTTTTCTAAATCTCGCTTGACATTCTCAGCGCAGCTCTGTGGTCGAGTGTGAGCTTATGTATCGATCGCTCGCTGCACCTGCTTGGCTCTGCACTTAAACTGTCAGAACTGCAGAGAACTTCCAGGGCTCACAGAAGCAGCAGGGTGTAACCCATCTTGTCCCCATCCGAAACCTGCCCAAGCATTTGAGCAGACGCAGGCGGATCCAATGGCCTGACTAATAGCTTAGCTGAAGCGCTGAGGTGAGCCATTTGAGCCGAGGAATCAGACAGAGGAAATGCCTGCGGACAAGGCCGGCACCAAGATTGATTCTGTGTTAAATGGCCTATGCTATTTTCTTCACACAAGACCTTCTTTTCATTCCAGTGATTTTATTTAGATGGACAGTCGTTGAGAGGGACAATGTGTGAAAATGAATGAAGCTTAAGTTGCATCCCAGACTTTCAGTGGGAGTATCACATATTTCCTGGATCTTAACCACAAGGCCATCCAAGCACACTATACATACTGTATTACATATGCTGAAGATGCACATTTTGTTAACTAAAGCCACACAGTAAACAAACATAATAGTCTGCAAAGCAGGAATAGCTGGATAGAAAGAGTAACAGTGGCAGCAGTAAACAAGTAATCAGTACGTCAAAAAACCTGAAAAAACAAGAAAAAATGCACAAAACAAAGAGAATAAATGTGAGATAAACTGAACCTATTTATTGCGTTTGCAAAACTGTCACTTAATAATACTGCTCTCCTCTTGTCTGAGAATGATGTTCTGAATGGGGGGCAAGAAAAACAAACTGTATGTTGTCAGAAATTAGCTTAGTAATTACTGGCTCCCACTGCAATTCCTAGAAAATGACAGATTGGTTCAAACAAAATACTGATATAAAAAATGTCATCAGTTATCATCTTTCACACTCTGAATGTCTCAAGTTTCAGTTTTATGTCTGTAATGTGTCATCAGATTAGGGACGAAAAAGTTCCCGACACTGACCTTTGCCTGTGAATTGAGCATGCCCATCTCCAGCTCGTTGTTATGGCGATGGCCGTTGGCCTTGCAGAGGCGTATCAGGCAGGACTTGATGCGGAGGACCAGGTAGTAGAAGGACTTCGGGCTGGGAACCAGGTTGAAGGGGGCGGGCAGAGTCCGGCCCTCGTCGAAGTAGGAGAGCCAAAGCTTGGCTCGGGCAAACTTCCACTCCACATCGGCATCTTCCTGCAGAAACACACAGGTGGAGACAGAGGGGGTGTTTGAAATAAGCCATTTACAATCTAACCTTTAAAAGCTACTTTGGAATAAATTGATTCATTTAAAAAAAAAAAAAACATGTTATCATATTAAATTTACTGCAAACTTGGCCAAAGAGGTGCTGTTCTGAATCACTGTACCCACAATTATATCTGATTGTTACGAGAGAAACTGTGTTGAGTTAAAAGAATCAACCTTTAGCATCAAAGGATCTCCCTATCTGAACTGAACAACATACTGTAGTTAATCCATGTGTTGAGTTTGCTACTAGAAAATAAACAACTGCACCCCCATCTGTCAACTGATTCTCAGCAGTGGTCTTTTTTTAAATCTTAGCGGGATATAACAAGAAACAAGGAAAGTCATAAATCATTTAGATTTTTCTCCAAACAGCTCAAAATTCTTGCAAAAAAGTGACAGTTTTCTCAGCGTGTTTGAACAATACTACTAGTATTCAGTTTTTCTGTCACAGGCTTCCAGCTTTTATTTTGTATTCTGTGTTTTTGTTTGTTGCCACTGTATTGATCGCTCACAGCTCCTGGTATTTTCAACTGAATCTCCAATTCTATACAGAGGTGATCAGCCAGGATCCTGTATTGACTGTTGACACATTTTACCCTTTTTGAGCTGTCTGACCATCTTATCTACATACCCCATCTCCGGTACGAGCCAAGACGGCAATGAGCATGTTGAGAAGGACTACTCACCATGGTGAGCATTATAGACTGGCACGTGGTTTATGTTCTTATGAAATCATGGCCTGGATTTCCAGCACCACAGAGATCACTCAGACAGCCTGGGTGGACCCAGAAGAGAGCCCTAAACCTCCTCCATATCAGAAGAGAGAGAGAGAGAGTAAAATGGGACCGACAGGAAACATGATAGTGACACATAAAAGCCCACCGTGTTAGTAGCTAATTGCTCTTTCAGTCACACACGTGTAAAAACACACAAAATCCATTTTTGTGGGGTTTATGAGGTGGCACTGATGAAATACCTGATGAGTCATGTCAAATCTGAACATATTATCCCATCTCTCTCTCTCTCTCTCTCTCTCTCACACACACACACACCTACAATTATACACATACTGCACATATGCATACATAAAAATATGTTTGACTCCAAAACTGAAAAAGCAGGAAGTGACTCAACGTCAGCATTGCAGAGATCATTTGGTTTACAGAAGTCAGTTCATTAAGTCTGCAGCCTTGTCCTGCGTCGACCTTTACACAAAATAGACACTGACACGTCACTGCAGTTAATGGGAAAACAGTAAAGGTTTGTTTTCAGTCCACTACTTAAATGAATGTATGTAAAAGCGTGGTGTGGTGTGTGTGTGTGTGTGTGTGTATGCGGTCTTTTTTGGTTTGTCATTTACTATATCTTAAAAATAGATAAATGAGGAAATATTTCCAATTGCTATTATATTAGATTCATTTTAAAACACAATGAATATCTTTCTTAAGTTTAATAATGTCATTGTAAATTAAATTCCTGAGACTGGTTCAGTTGTAGAGTACCCAGACAGTGTGTTTGAAATGTAGAGTTCTTGAGCTGCTTGCCTCTTCCTGACATTTGAGGAGTAAATCAAGCACTGCTAATATAGTTCATCGAAACATGCAGTGTGGAGGTCCGAGTCAAACCCCTTCAGCCCAAGGACTGCCTTTGGCACTGACCCAGTGTGTGGCTTGAAAAAATGAGGCTGAGGCAGAAGAAGAGGAGATGAGGTAAAACAGCACAAAGCTGTGAGGAACCGAAAACATTGACATCTAGGTATATGTCTGATGTTAAATATCTCCTGAGTGGCAAGCAAGGGCTTGAGAGCGACAGAGGGGGCCCAGTGGGAGGGAAGCCACACTGCTGGAGGATGGAGGTGGGAGAGGCCAGGGGAGAGAAGATCCAGGGCCCCACTGAGCCGGGGCACCTTCCAACCACTTTCAAAGAGACATAGCTCTCATTGGGTACTTCTAGAGATGGGGTGAAGGCAAAGAGAGAAAAACACACCTCACAAATAAAAGACAGAGACAGACAAACACACAGGCGCAGATTCTCCTCCTCTTCCTTCCTCCACATGCCACACAGCCAGAGACTCTGGGTACTTCTGCTTTAATCTTTCAGGATGAAAACAAACTCTTTAATCCTTCAAGACCATGAGGTCTGTGTGTGTGTGTGTTCTTCCTGTCTCAGTTGAAAAATAAATATGGGTTTGCCTTTATCCCCAATAGATGTGAAAGCGAGTTTCCAGGGAAAATGTACTAAATAGCATTGGCGTGTTTCGCCTGTTAGAAGTAGACTGAAAACCTGTAATTAGCTGATAGAAATTCTATTACTGTCTCTCATAAATTATGTAGTAAAACAACCTTTGTGGTTCATTTTTATTACCTATCAGTAACATTTGTCTTTAATGACCCTTTATCAGTTGGCCAGCGTTTCGGTTTTACCATTCCCTTGGCATCTCTGAACTTCAACTGAAGAAAGAACAGGCCGCAGCATACCAGCATATTTAAAGCTTTAACCCCCAATATTGTTTCTGTTCCCTGAGTATGCGCCCAGGATATCCTACCGGCTGATTTCCATAAGCGTATTGACGAATGGTCACCCAAGGCATAAAGAACCGTGATACCGGTCATAACCTGCACAAGGAACACTGAGCATTGTGTGTTACGGCGCGGGCACTGACGCGCCAGGCAATGAAGGAGATATAGTTATTGGCTTTTATCCATCAAACAGTTTAATATTTGAGAAAACTATATGTATACATCTATCAGCCTATTTCAAACCATAGAGATTCTGTCCTCATATAATTCAAAACGATTTTCCAACTAGTGTTTTCCTATGAAATGAAGTTCTACATGGCAGTTTTCATGGGGTTGAAGCAGTAGCTGAAGAAGCTTCTGTAGCTTAAGATCTCTGCTTTTTACTCCTTTTCAAATTTGATTGTTGTCATTATCCCGGTATTTCACTTTTGTATAAATGCCATGCCGCGAAGGCTGGGTGATCATATGGACTAAAGAGACTTGGAATGAGGCAATGCCAGTAACAAAAGGCATCGGCTTGAAAGAAACTTGCCTAGTCGTAAAAAAACGTATACAGTACAGGTGAGAAGACAATTGTATAGGAATAACCTTGTAAACCAAAACTTGTAAAGAAAGTGTCGGCATGAAGAACGTTTCGGTCTGATCTCACTGTCGAATTCCCTGACTCTCACTGATAGGGTTCCAGATATAAGAATTTCCCAAAGGCATTATGATATAAATATCACCATTCTTACCAGAAACAGTCGCAGGAAAGAAGAAGAAGAAAAATGCAAGAAATGATTATCTCCAAATGTAAGTGTTTTACACTGAGAATAATTGCAACTTGAATCTGTTTCTAATTTAGAGTCGCGCAGAATGGCAGCGTAAACTATACTGTATTTGAAACTGGCTGGCACCCACTCACAAGTTACTTAATAATCATTGAGAAAAGATGCAGAGGTATGCAGATTACTTATCAGTGTCATATACCCGCAGTAACATTGTACCAGAGATGTGGAAACAAAAAACACATTCACATCAATAGTTTTCATGGTTTTTCAGCAGAAGGTCAGAGACTGAGCAAGGGCTACAGATTAGTACCTAAACTGGCTGTTTTCAGTCAGTTACCATTTTTCAATTATTCAGTCACACACCTCTGTCACTGCAACTTTAGGAGCGAGAAGGTGATTTGGTGGACTTGCCTGAACTCACATTTTGAGCCTCTTTAAAGGCTGTCTGTATAACAGGTGTGGTGTCCCCTTCAGATAAAACAGTTTCCCAGAAATAGCATACAAAGGCAAGTGGTCACTGGTCCAGTCTTGATTATGTTATATCCCACCATCTTTTAACTGGGGCCTTAGTCCTTGCCTCCAGCTCCTTCCCCACCTGCAGAAGCGTCACCAGTTCAGACTTTCGTGTCTGCAAAATGAGAGATAATGGGATGAAGGGCTTCGTCCTAGGCAGTTATTAGAACGCCATTGGTCATACACGAGGGAGTAAACGAAAGGACCCAATTAAAATTACCCATCACAATGGCAGCAGCGGATATTTATGGCAATGGTCAATTCTGCCTGAATCGGATCCACCTGCTCAAGGGCTGGGCCACAGCAATTCCAGCATTACATTCCTCATAATCAGCAATGGCCTGCAGCAGATGGCCATGGTAATAGGTGAGGGTGGCCTCCATTCTAGCAATGTTTGATCTATGTCACCGCCGCTGCATCAGCACGAGTTTGCCGTACCTGCTCGCTTTACTAATCACCAAACCAGTGTGGTATGCCCGGAGGGAGTGCACCATAGAAATTGTAGCTGATCCGACTGATAAATTTGAATCGGTCCTCTGCTAATGTTAGCTAAGGTACTTGGCCGTGCAGACAGGCATCCTGCAGGAGGATGAGACGCTCATGCCTAGGAGGACCTTGCTGTCAACAAGACTATTCACCTCATGCATGTGTGTGTGTTTTATACAGACCAGGTACTAAAAGCAAGCAGAAGAACTGCAGGAGCAAGGGCATCTGCATGAGATGGAGCAGGGCATATCTGTTAGAGTGGTAGTTTCACGATGCACGAGTGGTTAGCTTGCCACGCATATACGCCTCACTCCCCAGCAGACACTGATAAAGAACTGACTCTCTCTCTCTCATCCAGCACATGGGCGCGCACATTGACGGGCGAGCAGGCGTGTGTGTGTGGATCAGAGCTACTGGCCCAGGAAGTCCAAACCCAATCATGTATAGGCCCAATCAAATCTCTTCCTCCTAGAGATATGTTCTTGGCCCTTTGCTGGTGCTGGTACAACTTGGCCATTATTCGGCTTCTCTCTCTCTTTACATTATCTCTACCATACTTCATCTCATCACCCAGCCAACAGTTCCATTGCTTTTTATACTGCCTCCTGATCACCTCCTCCTCCCTCTATGCCTCCATCTTCATCCCAGCAGCTTAATATCGTCACCCAACTTGTATTCATGGATTTATACTTTTTTCATTCTTTTTCCATCTCATATATTTTCCTCTTTGTTTAATCGTGCACAATAAACAACAACTTTGGTGAACTGCCCAGCCTTCTGTGCTCCATTCTCTCCTTCTGCCCTCAGTCATTAGCAAGATAATAAATTCCTCCTTCATCACCTCGTTTCTCTCTCCTCTCTCTCGCCTCCTTTCCTCTCCTACAGATAGCTGATGGAGAAAGTTAATATAGATGAAAGACCTGAAATATTAAATTGAGTTTAACTGACCACCATTAAAAAGGAGCTATTACCATATACAGTAGGGTGGGCCCACACCTTTGGCTTTTAATGAATGAATGAATGCTGTTCCTTAGAGTGCAGAGGTTTGTAAGAGTAGGTAAAAGGAGAGAACGAAAAAGGGAACTGAAATAAAAAGTATGTGTGTGTCCTGCATGAGTCGCTCAAATGTATATTCCTATGACAAATGGGGTATGAAATGAAGAGAGGAAATGAGGGTAGTTTTAAAATTGCAAGTTGTGAGAGGTAGTTCGGCTATAAACAACACCAGATTGCACTAAGAGTGTTTCATATGAATCAAGAACGGCACGAATTTGGGTTCGCTCCCCTACTGTGTCTGTCTTCTGTTTGGCCTTTGGCCCCAATAAGTGATACCAACAGGCCCATTGGAGGAGTCTAAAACAGCTGGGAGAAATAATTTTTTCTTGTCTGAACCTTTCATTTATCAGTTAAATGCGAATTTATAATTAGCACATATAATTGTCCAGAAATATAGCAGCTATAATTTAGAGAATGGACATGCTGGAAGTGCAGTGGCTGGGGCTAGATATAAATGATAGAGTAAAATCAAAAGCATGGGAGTAAAGTAAGAAATGGATTAAACAGGTTTGTCTGCCCAGAATTTGAGCTGTAGGTCAGTGTCTACGTCTAGTTTATTACGAGCAGTGAATTTCCATCCTGCCCAAGTTAGTATATCACACAATTAGATTATTTCCCCTGCGGGTTCTAAGTACATACAAAAAAAAAAAGGCACATTTCATAATTGACTCCACTGAGGGAGCAGGCCCTGAAATGCTTCTCAGATTGCAGGTAAAATTAGCAGCTCTGTTCCTGCTTTTTATTGGATTTAGGTCAAGCTCCAGCAGCACTCAGCCAAAACTCATTACCTAAGAAGATTAAGAAAGATTAGTGTTCACAACGTGCTTGTGATAACATCCTCAGTTTTTCTCCAGGAAGAACCATAATCGTTAGAAATGTGATTGTGCAATATGATAAACTTTGTCTGTTTGTTCAGGATGCCAAGTAGAAAACAGGGTTACTAGAATGAAATATTAATCTCAAAAATATAATATCAGAGTCTTGGGTTTAATCTAAAGTTACTGATACTATAAAGAAGCCACTGATTGCTTTGCCTCTTTCTAGCTGAGTCCTCGCCTCCAGAAAGCGAATTGAACCAAAAGGAGAATTTAGGAATGAAGATTGGCAATAAATTATGGTCTCAGTGAGGCTTCAGAGGGTTTTATCTCACCAAGAGGAAATTGAATGTTTGATATCATTTACATATGTTCTATTAAAAGATAACATTACAACCTAAATTTTATCTGAGCATTATATTTAAAGCCCATCAGCCATGTACTGTACAAATGTATCTTTTTAAGAGTGAATTTCTCTGTCTCATTTGAATTGTACTAGTTCCTCATTTTATATCTGATGCTTGACTTGTAAGGCTGAATACTTACACCTCTTGCCCAATTGAGAGCACAACTCTTTGGTTCACCCCGACTTGTCCTTAACCATCTCTTTACCCTTAGCCACCTCTTAACCCTCTTTCTAGAATTCCAATCTATCTAATCAGTCTAAACATGCACGTTTCATCACATGGTGTCCATGCTGCCAACCTCAATACTAACTGACATGATATTAAATAAATATGTGGTGTATAACAATAAACAGATGAACAGGTAATAATCATTACTGATGGAAAACGGCAGCTGATCTAGTTTGTGGGCTAATCATATGTAAGTGATTTTCTGATTTCTTCCTGCACCTTAAATGGTTTCGGACAAATGTCTGCAGTCTGTCTTGTGCTAAGCTCAAAGCTTCGGTTCAAGTTTAAATCTTCATCCTCTCTCATTCTCTCTCTCCTTTTCCTTTGTCTATGTGACCAAGTGGTCTCCACATTTGCCTGAACAAACAGTAGAGCCAAAACACTCCTCCTGTATCTCCATCTCCCTTGTGGGTTTTCTTCTCATCCCCAGTCCCTCCATCCTCCTGTAATTTCCTAGTGGACTTTACCTACACTTAAAGTTTGTAACTGCTGTTTGTCCCCTAAGTGATTGAAGCAGACGTCCACTTCTATTCCCACTGTTCACCAGCACTAGTATAATCAATATTTTGATTTTTTCCGTTATCTCTTTGACACCTGGTGTCTTTTTCTTTAATTCGCCCCTAAAACATGCATGGCCTTGACCTCTGACTATTCTCAAACCTTCCCATCATCCATTCTTTGGTCTGCCTACCTCCTCACCCTCTGTCCCTCTCTCTTTGCAGTGTTATCATGCATGGCTGACTAGAAGAGTGCAGAGACGGGTCCACGCCCACCACCACCGTCCAAACTCAAATGCTGATAAGCTGTGTTTGTGTGTGAATTGATTCATGTATAAATGTTTGCCAACCAAGCACCTGCTATAGCATGGCAAAACAAACAGTGAGAGAGAGGATGTGTGTGAATGCATGCCCCGTGTGCGGTCCCTGCTTAAGTGTATCATCGCATGGTGAAATATTACCGCGGCACTCAACAGAGGCTGTGGTGCGTGAAGGTGTAAAGTTGAATGCCAGTGAGTCAGATAGCTCGAGTTTCTGCCTCTGGGATTGTGGTTGACAATGTCATCTTTATTGGCCTCATCCAGCCACAACAAATGGTGGATTTATGTACCATGTGAGTGTGTCTATGTGCAGAGAGCGTGACACTCTGAGCCTCCTGTCACACCCCACCTCTGCTACCCATGTATCTTCCAGCCATTACTACCTCCACCTGGCCCTTCCTACTTCCACTAGAGCGAGACCAGCCTTTCTTCGCCCTCACTAGCTATCCCCTGGCTACCCTGGGTGATCTACACCAACACTGCACACACTCACATCCATATAAAGTGCAATGTCCTCTGCTGTTAGAGAAAAGATAGTAGAGGAGAGGTTTTAAAGAAACCAGTCCCATTATCAATATATCACAAACAGCTGTTGGCCAGATAAAGAGGACAGCACACAGATTACAAAACCTAGACAAATATATTGAGCAAAAGGTTGCATTTAGGTTTACAGAAAATATAGGAGATAAAGGAAAGAGAAGGGCATTTGTACTGTCAACTCACCTCATAGACAGGCTTGAGATTTAGGTGCTGACTGACCCCTGGGTGTGAGAGTGAGCGCAGCTGGAGGGCTCTGTTATGCTAAAACATCTCTGTGCAGCTTCCCACCGATAGAGCAGTCAAAACCGTCAGAGAACACCAGTGGGTCATATTTGAAGGCAGAGTTTCAGGAGCATTGAAAAAGAAACCGAGGTTGCACAGATGGGAGCAAAGGGTTTCTCATTTTATCACTATTGTTTTAGCTGATTTTGGAATCAGCCTGAGCTGATCTCTGTGCTAGAGAGATACGGAGGGTGTGTGACAATGTACAGAGTTGGATCGGTAATTTGATGAAATGACTGTAATGGTATGACAAGGCACTTGTTAATTTAAGAGCCTGCTTCTACCGCGTCTCGCTTTTTGAGAAGCTCAGCTGTCTGACTCCGCCATTGCATCAGTCCTTCTGAACGTCCATTCAGCCCCTCAACGGCTCATCGTCTTTCACAGCAATCTCTCGCGCGCCCGGTTTACTGCTGTTTGGTTTTGAAAGGCAGCTATGTCCGGCCGAGACCCCAGCAGTCAGGCAGAGGAGCATGTAGGCATAACGTGAAAGAGGAACGTTAGCATAGGAGAGAAGAGTCTCACTGTGGGAAGTTCAATCGCACACCTTTTACTACTAGCCGATTTAATCAAAAGGTGAATGTCTAGCAGGGTCATAAATTTAAAATTAGTTCATGTATCGAATCATAGAGTTGATAGGAAGGTGAGTGATAATGGCAATCGAACATCTGGTGGCTTGGGAAAATAAATTGAGGTACTAATGTACATTATGTGTACTTGGTGTGACGTGACTCTGTATTTGCTACCAGCTGTATATGGTCAGGAGCCGAAAAGTATACTATGCCATCCTGAGGGAAGCCAGCAACTTGCTAAACTCTCTGATCCGGTGATGCTAAACAAAGGTGTAAATGCACAGGCCAGTTTTCTAGATACATGCACTGAAGAGAAAAGTTCTGTGTCATGGGAACATATAGAACCAAGCAGATGACAGAGCAGTAGTACAGATAAGAAGAACAGGCAGACAGACAGATGGGATAGCAGGCAGGCTGGCAAGGTAAGGTGCCAGGAAAAACTGATCCACAACCATTGTACAGTTTGCCAAAACACTTCAAGAAACAAATAAATATGGTGGCAATGCTCTGAGGTTGTTCCCAACTTGATCGTGAGCGATCCTTTCAGCTTTTGCTGTATTGTGAGGAGAAACTTGGGTGCAAGGCAGTAAGTCCATGTAAACTGTGTTGTGTGATGTACTGGGAGTATCAAACCAGGAACAGCAAACGCTCTACAGCATGCGTTTATGCTATGAGGAGACAGATGCTGACATCTGCAGCAGTTTGTCGCGGTTGGAAAGCCTATGTATAATAAAATTCACCATGGGCAAAATCTGCCGCACACTGACCATGTCTACTTTTCTCATGTATATTTAATTATAAAAACCGGCAGCCAGCGTAAAAGCATAAAGAAGACCACTGTGCCCAATGTAAGTATTGCCATTGAGCCAGTCTAGTGTTTAACCAGTGAGAAGACTGATTAGCCCAGCCCACTGAGCTGGCTTGTGCCTTCTTTTTAGTCTATACCTTTCAGCTAAAGGTGAGCCTAAAACAAACCAGATGTAAAACCACAAATAGAATTTCCCACCCTGGTTAGGTATGAAAAAAAAAAAGACAACAGTATGTGACAATATAATTAGCATACCAACTCAGAAAGCATGTTTTGGCTCTATTGGATTGAGTATAATATGGGGTCACAATCCGTTTAGACCTGTAGAATCGTCTTCCCGTAGAAAATGAATAATGATATGTGACAGAGAGACCTGAGAGAGAGTTTCATTTCTGAGATGAAATGATGATAAAGCGACTTGTGAGCAGATCTGTCAGTGGCCTGAGATGATAACTTCCACAGAGCATATCAGATAATATCGACAGGAAAGATCCGCACTGTCACCTGGCTGCAGCTGATGTGAAAAGGATGGACAGGTGATATGGATAAGCTAAATGAAGGAGGGAGGTAAGCGTTGTCGCTTCAGACTGATGCTGGGACTTGTCGGATGGGTTGATTGCTTACAAGTGGGCGATAAATTAACACAACAACTGAATGTAGATGCTACAGAAGACACATCACTTGCTGCTGACGCTTTTAATAGCAAACAAGCAAAGAAGTATTTAAGGCACTGTATGGATGGTTTTTATGGACGGCAGCAAAGTGCAAACTGACTTTATGATTAAGTTGAATGCAACACTGAGCCAGGTGTTTAGTAGTACTGAGAGATGCCATCACCCCTTGTACCAAATGATGATTGCACTATCAAACAACAATAGCCTGTGCACTTGATCTGTCTAACCTAGACTGAGTTTGAGCAAGCATTTTATCTCACCTCTTTTGGCAGTGTAGTCATGCTAGAAAGAGACTGTTTCATGGCCAGAATGACAGGAGTGATATAAAGCATATGGGTGTGTACTACTGAATTAAAAAATAGGCTTGGTGTCAGAACCATTCTTTGAAAGGTTCAAGAGCAAGAGTTGAATGAAGTCTGCACATTTGCAGGACCTTTAGTATATATACATGAAAGGCTGTCATTTGGCACAATGATCTCCGCACATCACCGGGCTAGTCACTCTTTGGTGTTAAACTCTGCCTAGATCAGAGGAAGCTAAAATAACTGACTTATCCGAAATTTTATTAAATGATGAGCAAGATGCTGTTAGAGAACTTAACAGTCCAATAGTCTGACTGCAAACATCAAACACCCAAAGGTCCCTTTTGTTTTGTTACTTCTAAATCCATACTGATTTATTAGCTATATTTTATGAGATCAATAGTTGCATGCTTCTTCCCGCTAACTGCTTGCTAACCTCAAAGTTTGTTTGTTTTTTATCACAGACTTAATTAGAACAAAATATTGATGCATTTTTTCCCAGCCTCACTCTGATACTTCTCTCTATTTCATTTCCTCACCATCATTCTTAATGTTGGTCAATAGTTGTATTTATAGTACAGATAAAGCAGACTGATCTTCTGGCCAATAAACACAAAAATGGTGCTGGGGAAATGGCTGGCTTCACAAACAAATTTCAGAAGCTGTAAGATAAACACTGGGACACCAGCCTGTTATAGATTTGAAGGAGTGAAGAACCTATCACCACCTCCTTTACTAATTTTATCCAAATAGCCTGATTGCCACCATTGGGCCTGAGGGGATTTAAAGTCGATTCTGCCACCAGATAGGCACTCATGATTTAATGAACCCAGCAAATGTCTCACTATGAGGACATGTGACGATACATACTGTCCTGGGAATTGGTTTGTTAGTTACTTGTCTCTCGTAATATAGTAACATGGACCAATCGATACCCGACATTAATTGTTTTTCTTCTGCAGTCAATTTTGACAAAATGACTATGTTGAGCCATCATGTAGCTTGTAGCTCCATGGCGTTTACTTTTGTGAGAGTGTGTAACTTTAAAATGCTGGATCGGTGGACAAATCAAAGATATATGACACGCTAGACATAACTACCTGTCACTCATGTGAAGGTGGATTGTACTTTGGCTCCCAGGTAGTAATTTATACAGGTTGAATATGCCGATCATGAAGGCCACACCATGGGGACAAGAATGGGTGAACTTGAGATGTCTTTGACCAGCCCAGAGAGATCTGCAGTGGGCCAAGCCTCAAGCAGCTGGGAGGTGGATGAGGCTGGAGGCGAAAACCCAGCACTACCGCAGAACATGCAGCCTCTGAGATGATTTGGGGTTTGAATGGGCGTTTGTTCTGGTATTGGAGGAGGAGAAGAAAGACAGGTGGCTATTCTACAATTTCTTCAAATTATTGCTGGTTACAGCACAGTATGCAGAGCAAACTTTGCTTAATGTTTGTAAAGATGTTCTAAAGATAATCTTGGCTTTAGAACATGTGCTTTGATAGGGAGGAGGAAGGCAAAGCAGGAGGGAGATGGATTACATGAGGATGGAAAGAGGAGTTGAGAGGGAGGGAGAGGGCGGAGGGAAAGCAATCCAGTACGGGATTGGTGGACAGCAAAAGAAGGATAAAGGGATAATGTCCAAGTGAGAAGCAAGGGACAAGAGGGAACAACAGGAAAAGAGGCAGTTGAGTGGAAGGAGAGGATAAATGGAGAGATAAACATAAGATTGAAAAAATGAGATCAAAGTAGACTGTCAGCATGACTACAAAAAGAGAGATTAAAAAGTAAAAGAAAGAAGTGCGTCCCTGATTTGCTGTTAAACCGGACGCAGAGACAGTAGGAAAGCCTATATGTTATATACAACACGCGTACCTTTTAATGCAGGTGTGGGTGATATACGAGAAATAGTTATGAGGGATTATAAATTGACACCACCAAAGAAGCAGCATACACTCAAGTGTATTTACTGATGTGTCACAGAGCAGAGTCAGATCTGGTGATGAGCAGCACTGATGAAAGGCCCTTAGTAGGGCCACTGGGGTGCCAGTTGTCCCAGCAGCCTGTAGGCGAAGAGTGTTTAGATGGTTAAGAAGAGATTTCCAAGAAAGGCGGCGGCAGAGCAGGATATGTAGTTAATGATCGCCCAGACTTTTTGCCTTGAATCTAAATATCCTGGGTCTTATCTGTCTTTATCCTGAGCTTAAATGGGTATCGCCACTCTATATGAGTGCATTATATCCTCTAAATCTTTCAAATATGTAAACATCTGAGGGTATATGCAATGATGAGCATTTTATCTAAATGACAAATACCATCGTGATCTTCTAGTGCTTAGGCCCGGTCGGAAGATTCGTGACATTTTTAAAGTACAACACCGGCCTAATTTGCTTCTCCTTATCAGAGACTGATGAAAGGTATAACAATAATCCAAGCATCCTCATGAAAGCTTTTTACGCTATCATGTGGTGTCAAATTGTTCTTTCTGGAAAAAAGCCGTCTGTAGATAAGAAGGATGCAGCTAATAATTGTCAGTAGAAAGAAGTAGAACAAAGATTGGCAGCAGGAGAAGTTGAATGTGAGATAGATATAATGGCTGAGAAAACAGACAGAGGCCGCATACATTTGGGACCTGGATTACCAACATTACTGATATCCATTATATGTATGTCTGAAGAAACTGCTCTGGCCATAAGTAAAGTAAGCAATCATCAGCAGTGAGGCATTTATTATAGTCTCATCCAAGCAGCGGGCGTCCACGCATCGCTGGAGTTGGATGCCTTGAGGGCCGGCGAGCGCATGAAGGATGCCACAAGACATGACAGTATGTCAAACTGCACGCCCCAAAGGTATGATCGTGACCCCATCTGGCCCATATCTCCTTACATTCTGACCAAATCATACCTGAGTGAAGATATATACATACATATTAACATATGGATATATTGTTGAAATAGAAGATAAACTGAAAACACACAAAGATAGTGAGGCTCACAGGCACCAGTACAAATATAAACAAATTTATATGCATAGACACACACAATGGAAATCACGTGACACAGATGTTAATAAATAAAGCCAGAATCGGTGGCCTAACCACCAGATCCCTACTCTGTAGCCTAGTAAACACACACACAAGCACACACATGGAAACCCACCTCCTTTACATACAAACCACTCTGGCTATTCTCCATTTGGACCCAAAACATGAGGCAACCACCAGTGCCTGATCAGCATCATTCTATAATAAATTATCAGCCTTCAAAGTATGCTATTGAATTATATAATTATCTCTGCCCACGAAGCCACCACCAGCGTACACACTCATATCGGAACATATAGTTATAAGTACCTAAGCAGCAAAATGACCGAAGGGAAAGAATGGTGCTATTACATGTAAATGCATAAAGATAGAACCATATGTGTTTCAACTTACACAAATCTACATATACGTTATTATACGTAAGTGTGTAGATGGAAAGAAGAATATCAGTGTATAAGTAGCCAGGTCTATAGATATTAAGCACGTTCATTTATCTGTCGGGTTTGTCTTGTATTTATTACCTTTATCTCCCAAGTTTCTTCATGCTCATTTCTTCCACACCCACCTTTACTTTCATCTGTTTCAACCGATCCCATCTTTCCCCATTTCGTCTCTATCCCTCCTCTGATATCTCAATCACCAATAACTCCAAACTTCCTCCAGCTTATCGTTAGGACTCAGCTACTGCTTTCAATAAGTTCAGCCCAGCGTCCAACCAGGAAACTTCATTTGAATCTCGGAGGATAAAAGAGAATGTGAACTGCTATATTGCCATAACTCATTTACCCACCCACAGGAGCTGTATTAATCTTAACCTGCCCATATCAGTTAAAAAGTTCACAGACCTTCCATAAACTTTCTGATTAAGGAAGGTGTTGTGCTGAAAGTTTAAAGGATTTTGGATTAGTACCCACCAAACCTTGGTGGAGAAAAGTATTGCAATCCCTCCAACATCTTGATAGCTACATCCATAATACTAAAATTTAAAAAGAAAATCCAACAGGGAACCTTTTGCCTTGAGTTCTCTGATACGCATTGGCGTTATTTCTTTATCATGATGGTGAATCCGCTTGATAAGTGACTATCTTCATCTATTTGTAATGAATTAATGCAATTGTGCTGAATTTCAAACAGCTTGTGATGCTGCATGCTGTCTGATTACAGACATTACAGGCTGTGTGGTACAATAATTTCACCCAACACCCACTCCATGATCAACATCTCTGTCCAGGAGAAGGTGGTCCTGACCCTGAACACTCCGTCGTGGGTGGTCTGTGATGGTCTCATTGGCAGGTTCTGACGCCCAGCGGTCGATGACAACCAGTGGACCCAAGAAGATGGTGAAGGAGAGCAGCGTGAGCCAATAATCTCATGAAGGCTTCAGAGGATCTGTCTGCTGAGGTGAAAAAAATTCAGAAATAATAAGATATGTCTTAGTGTATTTATAGTGTGGCTTTACAAAAATTAACAAGAGTGAACTTAAAAGAGATTAAAACCTTGCATTTAAGTGGTTTCTTTTGATGATGCCGTAAACACAACACTAATATATTACCCCTTATAAATCTATTTCTTATGAATGTTGGTAGACAGTAGATAGACTGACACCGCCTGGCTGATATTCAGCATTTTGATGCATCGCATCAGCCTTTTTAAAAATCCGAGCAGAGATCGATTGCTAACTGCTATTTTTTGCCTGATGCAGCCGCGCCTTCGTCTGCAGTCACTACTCTGTTCCAGCATTGTCCTACCACAATACCCATCTGATTGAAGCTGGCACATAGAGCCAGCACGTACAGCCAATCAGCAGTGAAAGCTAAAAAGAAAAGCGCTGGAATAACTTCTGCTTTTTGCACCACATCTGGTGCTGCTCAATTGAACTACCAATTTGATTTGCACTACATTTCGTGCATAGCTTCCATTTAACTTTGTTTCTATTTATTTTATAAAAACTTCAGGAAGCTATTTATTTATTTATTTAAAATTGTGTTAACTTTATAAGAGATACAAGTTTGGACCCTGGGAACTCCTTGCATCTTTGAAGTTTTCGGTTTGAATTTAAAAGTCGTGATAGTGAAGATAAAAAGAAGAATGGTGTTATAATAATTCTAGAAAACTTTATTTAATGGGAAAAACCTAGGGAGTTTATTTATTTGTTGTGCTTTCATTTAACTCATAAGATATGCTGAGCCCAGAGCCCCTGCACTTTTTGTTAGAATTTAAAACAAAGATGTCCATGTCCAAGATTAAAAAAACCTTTAACATGTTGCAAATCAGTGCTGTTTAATAAACATATGCTTAAAGCAAAATTAAAAAAGTCATGTTGAGTTTACTATTCAAAATTTTATAGTTTCACTTTACCGCAAAATGAACATCGGGTCTAAATGTCAGTTATCGGCCCCTTGACTAGCCAGCTAATTAGCATCGTATTGTTCTGAAACCAGCACGGGTTCATCTCTAGCAGATAGTTTCATATTTTAAGGGTCTACGGTGTCATATGCTGTACAGATAGTTCCTTGAGTCAAATTCCACCTAGAACTAGTTTATAAATAAAACGGACTTGCTCTACCATTCAAGCATTCAGGCAGAGGTAATGGCTACCACCAAATCCTGAGCAAATGGCTTTTAGCCAATGCTCCACTCATGTTCACCAGCCCACTGCTAACTTCTATTCCTGTCTGCTTGCGGTGGGCAGCATGGCAGAGGGTTTTAGAGCATTTCCAGTGAAACAGCTCGGCGCATCTGGACACATGGTTGATGAGAGGGGCGACAGCACTAAAAACACTGGTGTGGGTGATAATTCTGGGTCTGTCACCTTCATAAGGGATATGTAGTCATTTTACCCATTTTAAAATAAATAATTGAGCCCTTCTTCTTACTGCACAAAAGCACTGAGTAGAACAAGGCAACACAATGCACCATTAAATACTCGCTTATATTGATTAAACAGTCGTGAGTCACACTAGTGCTTCATTAAACACAACAGCCAACAAAAATGTGTTTTGTGTCAGAACTGGCGCTGAATCAACATGTTAACGCTGTAATTTTTGACAGTTAAAAAGGAGAAATTGCAGCCAAATAAAACATTTGTTTTTATTTACTGAGAGAATTTATGGCTTCAGCTGCTGAGACTTTGGTCCTCAGAGAGATCAGAATTTGAAAAGCACCACTACAACCATCTTGGCAGGCAAACAGTATCTGTTATGTCTATGGATCCGCTTAACTACCAATCACTTCTACAGCAAAGTATCACGAGTAAACGATGCCAACAATCAAGAGTTTGTGGAAATGCACCCATATGGGAGACCGGAAGAGCGCGAACATGCCACCGTGACAGGGACCTCTTTATACTGTACAAAAAGTAGGCCAAGACAGATAAAATACACATCTATACAACACACACACACACTTCCAACCCCATATAGACATCTGAGATCTCAACATTTGCTACTTCCTAAACCTGCTGTGTTCAATATTAACTACCCACAGCTATTTCGTGCACAGTAAATACATAAGGTTCAATAGCTCTCCTATGCCACACATCACTAAACTATGTGGGTGAGGTTGTTCAAATCTTAACCCTTAAAATCTCCCAACCGGCCTCTGCCACTGGGACGGTTTTCATTTCTAGCCAGATAAGGTTGATCTATTTCAGGCCCCAGCCCAGAAATAGGATGGTCATCCTAGATTGTGGCCCACTACCACATGGAAGATCAAACCTCATGGCTTCTCTCTTATCAGATGTGACAAGAGCTGATCTTCTCCAATGAAATGGCGGCTGTTGGCAGGGGCAAGGAGACCAAATTAAAAGAGGTTTGGTGTGAAATGAAGTCTCAGAACGAGCTGCTGTGTCCTCTATTATTCCCTAATATCTTTTCACCTGGGAGAATCAAACCTGATATACTTGTGCAGACAGACATCCACTTGAATAATTGTAAGAGCTAGGTCAAGGCTATGTAGATACATTGTATATATATGTTTAAAAAAAAAAAAAAAAAAAAAACAATAGATTATGGGGGACTACCCAATAAAAGTATATAGATAATTTAATTATTGCTATATATTTTACACCAACAACTCCCCATCAAATACTTGCTTGATTTAAGTCCAATATTTTCGTAAGTGATACAATATCTGCACTTTTACTGATAAGGGTTAAAGGGCTGCAGGATTATCTAACAATGTCCAAACTGCCCATCACTGATAATGGATTGTGACCCTGTCCTGTGTATCGACTGAACTTAATTTCTATAGTCACCTGGGTTTGAATTTCCTAAGAGACAAAGGAGGAAAGACAAAAGGAGATGCAGGAGCCACGAGGAAAGTTACTAGCCTCCTGCATCAACAATCAAAACCCCAAACAGCAGGGTCAGAGCATGCAAGGAGATATGATGAACTAAAAATGGATGACAAATTGCAGGAAAGTAATTTAAAGGAAAAATTAATTAGCTGGAGCATTGTGTGTGAGCATTTATAAATGTCATCATCATCATCAAATTGATTGTGATAGCTTGTATAATTGCATGTTAAATAGCTCTACCTCATGCTGGTGGCA
This sequence comes from Lates japonicus, assembly GCA_033238685.1. Classification (NCBI taxonomy): domain Eukaryota; kingdom Metazoa; phylum Chordata; class Actinopteri; family Centropomidae; genus Lates; species Lates japonicus. The sequence goes on from BRZM01000109.1 coordinate 1,530,463, forward strand.
CTAAGCAGGGTCTGAAATTCTGGGCTACATTTACCATAATTTCTGTATCATGTATTTGGCCACATCTGCATACCATACACCAAACCTTAGACTGAGGAATAAATAGCTAGTATTATATTCAATAGTAAAGTTACTGGACTAAACACTGTGCTACAGCATATATAGCACACAGAATATAATAGAGCTGGTATAACAAATTCACATTTTGTCTAGTACGTCGCCCGCTTTCTCTGCAATGGTCAATTCTTTTAGGGAATTGTGTTGATAAGTTACTATAAATAAATACTGACTGCATATACTAATGCTAACAGTTCATCAATAATAAGAAACACGAAGGCAGAATTTTCCAGGGAAGCTGTTTACTGTGCTGTAAATTTAATCAAATATTGAGATAGAGTTATTGCTTGACCAAAGCATGGAGCTTGTTCCATGTTTTATTTTTACCAATTACTTGTTTTTCTCTTTATTCGAATGTTTCATTCCTTTCCTGTCACCTAGGGAAATGCTGCAGAGCATTCATGTGCCCTCGCAAAATGTGAGTCCCACTTTGAACCCTGTATACATTTTCCCCATTGACCCTTTCAACCGATGAGAAACATCTCAGTACTGCAAATACACATCTGTTTTTCACACTTCCAAAGCATATCTCACAATTCTCTTTAAAGAGATCTCCAAAAACAATTATATCCATGTTTTCAAAGTTTTTGGACGACTTTTGTACTTTATTCGAGTGAACAAAAGACACAATATTCTCTTTCTATTTCTCAGCTGATATGAATGGGCTATGTGTTAGTTGATAATATGCGGTTGTGATGCTGTAAAAGGAGAACAATATGAGCTTTAGGATGGAGCAGCTGACATGATGAGCAGAACAAATTGCATGATTGTTGTAGGAGGATACATTCTGGTACAGCAACTGTGTCCTAAAACACATCAAAGCTTTCTGCAACCTGCATCTGTCTTAGTCAGTTTTTCTGATTCACCGTCCTATCTATTCTAATAATATCAAATCTATTTAATATACTTTTTTATCTCTGCTGAGCTACATCACATTATCAAGCTTTCATCGGATCCAGATTAGTCTCACCTATTAGCTTGATTAAATTCATTTCTACTATCCTTCCTCTCTAGTTCTGCCTTTCAACATCCCAAATGTCTATTTCTGGCATAAATAGTAATAACAATAATCATCAGCAAATAAACAATATAAGGTGCTTTGTATCCAGTATTATTTGTTATTTCCTCCACATCATACTTTTTCCTGCCTTTCAACTTTGTCAGCAAATGGCAGACTGAGACAAGCAGGTTCATCATCGGGCTGGTTGATTCATAATCAAATGCAATCATACACGCTGCATAAGTGCATGTGCGGCTGCACGCACACACAAGCACACACTCACACCACATTAATATAAACAGTGTTTCTTCGTGACAAGTTTAGATCTGAAGCAGCTAGTATCTGTGATTAAATCCACTGTGGTATTTAATTGAGGCCACTGGCCCGATCCCGCACACCATCAGCTGCCTTTTCTTCTAAAATGACTAATCTACGTAGACACACAGAACACTCCAAAACGTCTCTGAAAATGGGGGAATACGTACAGATATTACACAGTACATACATGTTGATGCTACATACACACACACACATACAGACATACCAATGATATGAGGTAGAGGATTTTGATCTGTTGATATAGATTTGCTAAACTTGCCTAGCCTTCTGTCATTGGTATATTGTGTCACTTTTAGATTGTACCTGGTTTACGGAGTATTACAAAAGTGATAAAGTATCAGGGTCCTATAATCAAAGAGTAATGCTCTTAAATCGGAACTACAGTTTTTGCCACATCTACTGTATTTGGTCTCTCTATCTCGGATAACCAGTGGATCACCATTATATTTTAGCCACATAATCATGGCCTTTGAGAAATCAAATTTGATCACTATACCTATTTGTGAAAAGATAAACTTTAGCCATCGTCCTATATTACCATTTTGATAAGGGCTGTGCAAATGAGCATTGTGTGGGGTGGGGCTGTGCTGAGGATCATAGTTGAATACACAAAGCAGGCGCTTCAGGCACCTGACCTCTCAACCAAAGACATACAAGGCAAGGAAATTGCACGGCAGTATGGGACCTTTAATGAGCCTGAACGTTTATCATGTTTAAGTATATATAGCAACTTGCAAAAAAAAACAAAACAACAACAAAACAACAAAAGAAAAAACAGTGTTAAAACATGTTCACCAAATAAATTATAACATTGTAATTGATGTTAACTGAAAGTCATTGAAGCTGTCATATGACAGAGAAAGTTACAACCTACGTAGCCACATTAAGCCCGGTAGTAAATGCCTTTGATCCAGTGCCTCAGTAGGCTGGATGGAGTCACTTAGCATGTGATGTTTTCTATGTTGATAGGGCTGCAGACCGTAAAGGAGCTGCTGCTGCCACACGTCCAGATCAGCAGAGCCTGGTCCAAGTACGGCTGAGGATGGTTGCTTAATGGCAGATGAACCTAAATATAGAGCTGAGCCTGACAACCGAGCCCGTTATGTCCCAAATTGCCTGTATAGAGGATGAACTGATTGCTGACAAAGAAGCCAACCGGCCTTGTGGGCAAAGTCATAGAGTTAAAAATCTAGTTTGACCAGTGGATGATAAAACAAAGGGCTGAAGAGCCATGTTCTGCACATGTTCATACCTTGCTGGCATGGCATTATCCAGTGTTGGCGGCCAGGAATGGCAACCCCACGTGACCCCAGCACCTCGTCCAGTGCCTCTACACTAATGGACTGTGCCAGCCGGGGCCTGGCCCAGGTAGGTTCTACCAGATAGTCAGAAGTTGCCAAGGCAGTTGGATGGCAACAAACCAGGTAGAGACAGAAGGGACAAGAAATTTAAATAACCGAGAAATTAAAAGGGAAATGACATGGGGCAATGGGGCACAAGTGAGGGGAGGGAGAGACAGGAGCACCAGCAAACAGATATCAGTAAAGACGGTCCAGAGTAGCAACTTGCTTTTCTATTTTATACAGATACAGTCCACTTTTTCTGAGGATTGTTTGCTAGATGTCTTAAAAGGAGCAAAGTCTCAAGCAGAAAACAGCGCACTGAGCAAACAATTTGCGCTTGCATCTCTGTATACTGAAATGGTCAGAGTGGCCATAATGAAAGATAATTGGCCGCTAAACAGGAATGACAGCAGAGCAAGAAGTATCTGTGTCTATTATGTGTGAAAGAAAATCCAGCTTTTTCTTTGCCGCGGTTGTGCTAGTATGCTGTCTTTCAAAATAGGTAACAAAAATGGTGAAGGAGGTGTCTTTAACAGAGGAGAAGCTTTTCTATGTTCCCATTTTATGGTCCATGCTCATTCATCATATCCCACCCCAACATCCTGTCGGCGCCAGCAACAGATCAGAATTTGATGTTTGAAAATATAAGTATAACACTGTGACTATCTTCATCATGAAAAGTATTGCCCATGGTATCATGCTTTTGATTCATAGACTGATGCAATGAGGTAAAATGAATGAAATAAATTATTATACTGTATCTGTAGAGCTTCTGCACCTTCTTATATATATCTACATTCCTAAGTAGCTGAGTGTGTAGTATTGTTTTCTTGTTTAGACCACATCATGTATTCATTAATATCAAAATATATTATTCACAACACGCCATCTATAGCTGCCATTTGGCTTACGAAAGAAAAAGTTAACAAGCAGGCTGGAAATCATCTAGGCCACAGGATGCCAGAAAGCAGGCTACAAATAAGAAGCACTGAGGCCCACATCAATATGCATGTTTGTTTTATTAGATAAGGTTCAGCCCAGTATTTTGGCATCGTTACGGATATTATCAAGAATTACGTGATAGTTGGAGGGCCACGGTCATCTGTGGGCAAGTGATGACGTTTCGTCTTGCGCTGGAGGAAGGATGTGTGGACAACAGAGCAACCAGCCGCCCAGTAGGCGTCAATCTAGGAACGATCAAACCGGTGCCGGTGGGTTGTCGTGATTATCATATCCAAAGATCAGATGGGGTAGGTTACCCCAGGCCAAACCGGCTTTGATTACAGCCTCTTTGCTTCTCCCATCAGTCTCTCTCAGCACCCGTCACCAATCTAATGGCTTCATCCCATCGACGATCTGTTGACGACCATCCTCTGTCGAACCTACCACTGGGATCTGAGGGGAGGACGGCATACAAATCCAAACACACCTCACCCAAGAGCAAAACTATATTTCTAATATGGCTCAATTGGTGTCCAGTGGACCGGCTCCAGTCAAACTCACTGACCCATGAGGCATGAACCTGACCTGCCCAGCAAATGTATTACACACATCTATGCCCACTCATTTTATGGCGATCTGTCCTCCTGCCTTCTCCATCAGCCTAGAGTATTGGTCACGCCTTGTATGAGAAAAGAAGTTTAAACAGCGTAATTAAACACATCATAACACACACACTGTTATGGATTTACTTGATAGAGAAAAGATGCAGCTATGAAGGTCAAACAGGAGCATGTGTGGGGAATGAGAGGAAAAAGAGAGTATGGCTGGGAATAGTAAGGATTTGGTTTTGATATTTAGTAAGAACACCTCTGCTTCAGTGGACTAGTCTCTGATGAGGCTTAGTTTGTTGCTCACGAGGGCCTCTGAGGCCTCACAAAATAACCTACTGTATTATATATGCACAAATATTCAGATATTTTACACACATACACGCAGAAACTTGCAACTAAGTCATGTAGTACTGTAAAAGACTTTGCAGTCTCTATGTTAACTGTCTTTAACATAAGAAATTACACAGGGTGGATATGGGGAGTTCTTCTAACAGTGGTTTTCATGTCATATCAACAAAACAGGGTTTGTCAATGCATTTCAAACCTATACAGCACCTTTTTTGATCTATCCTTTGTAAAGGGTCACCCTTGTGAAAATGGAGTTACTGAGACTGTATTTTATCAAGCAGTGAGACCTAAAAGTTAAAATGTGGGAGTGCTGAGTTTGAAAACATTGGCATTTACTGGTATTGGGGTGTTCAGATAAGATGTGATCAGCTTTCTGTATCAGGGAAATGGGATCTAAAGGGTTTGGAGCTTTGATCTTTTGTTAAATACTAATGTTTTATGATTTTCAAGGCCTGATTAATTCTAAGTTTTGCATTATAAAAAAAATGCTGTAAATTATAGACTAAAAACTTTTTTCAACTTTTTTACCAGATGGTTGTTTCACCATTGTGTCGCTAACATCTACCTTGACTTCCAGACTTGATGGCTTAGTTTGGACAGCCAGGTGTGGTGGGCCCAGTCAGGGCTCAGGCACCAGTCCACGCCACGCCCAGTGATGGCCTCACTCTCCAAAGCCTTGTTGTTAACAACACCACACCACCATAAAGTCCCTTATACCAAGTGACAGCTTACGGTAGTCATTCTGTATGCGGTAGGTGGAGAATTTAGTAAAAGGAGAAGAGGTATTTAGTTGGTGAGAACTTGAACGTGTCATGTCACTGCTGTCTACCAGCTTTTCTCATCATCTCTAATCTAAACCTAGCTCAGTTTTTGATAAGCCTGGATTGAAGAATCTACAGTAGCAGGTTATTTGTTGGCTAACTCACTGATGTATTCTTTTGGAAGTGTAATCAGTCACCCTATAGGCCCGACCTCTTTTCAAAATCTTTTTTCACCTGCCAGTAATGAATTTAGAGCTGGCTTCTTCACCTCCAGCTCACTTGTCTACTGTAGTGTGGACCTGGCCCTGGTGATATTTCTGATTATACATTTTTCTAAGACTGAGAAATGTCAACTTAGAGAGATTTATTCACTTGCAATTATAATATGGTTCAAGTGTTTTATTACAATGGATTTAAGACCTTTCCACCTTAAACACCCACCCAGCCTCTGCTTCTGACATGAGTTGGATTATCTCCAGAATGGTGTCTGTGGAGTCTTAAAATTAAAAGGAAAACACCCAAGGTGTATTTGTATTTGTAGAAAGTCTTTGTCACTGTAACAGTACCTCTTGAAAATAAGTTTTGTAGTCATACCCTGACATGCAGGTACAACAGTAGGAAACGGCACTGGTAGATACGTAAGGCAGAAACCCCAGCAAAAGCTTGCAGCAGACCCCTACTGTGGAATGTAATGTAATGTTCATTTCAAATGATCATTAGTACATTCCCATCCATCACTTGGCGGCGTTTGAATCTGCACATACTAAAACAGAATGGAAATGCCTTGTCGAAGCGAAAATATTGAAAGCAATCTCTTCATCGAGACCAAAAAAGTAATAACAGTGATTTGCATTTTCGTTTTGCCAAAGTCTTCACCATGAATGTGTATTAACTGAAATTTAGCCAAAGCTGGCACTCATCCTTGATGGACGAGTCAAGAGAAGACGGAAAACAGCCTTCTTTGGGAGGTGAAACAAGAAAGTCCTGATTTACATTGTAATAACTAGATGTGTAAATAGATCACAAATTGCACAATGAAGTACCCAAATACATAAGGCTGACATTATCAAGAAATTAGCCAAGAAAGAGCCTCTTTTCTTTTCTAAACTTATAGAGACTTAAAATATCAGCAAATGCAGTGAGTTGAGGTGCAGTTTCTATTCTCTCTGTTTTTAATGACTGCCAGCATTTCACTTGAATGGTCACTTCCATCTATTTTTATTAATTGAAATGAAACATTACAAATGTTGTTCTATATTCTTAGGTGGAGTGGAGCCACATCATATGTAATCATATTGCAAAGAAGATGGAGATTTTAAGAACCGCAAACAAAACCCGTGAACAAGTGGATGGCACCCCAACCTCTCACAGCCTCCAATTATGACTTCTTGTATCCACAAGATCATAATCTGTGGGCACAATATAAAACTTTTTTTCCAGGATTTGGAGCTCCACATACTGTCATCCGTGTGTTGAAACTGTTTTATGAGCTGGTCACCGCTGTTGAATGTAAAAAATTAAACTGAGCTTTTTCATAGGATTCTGAAGGAATATAACTGCACGTCTCACCAGAGTACACCATCTGTCAAGTCTTTCAAACCTCTCCTCTGATCCCACGGTGGCAGGCCAACCTCACACACACACACACATACACACACATGCCACATGCGCGCCACACACTGCCTACTTCACCTTCTCCTCGCCCCACTCTCCCTTGCTTCTGCCCCGATCTGTTCTTCAACAGTCGGTCGGTAGGAGAAGCCGCAGGAGGCTTCAAGGTTTTAAAGTCTCTATGAACGCTCTGATTATGCATCACCGTGTTTGTGATGTCTCGAAAGCATACCACACAGTGTGATAATAATGCTTAGCATCTTACTCAAAACTTTCCCATAAAACTATATCTCATTTAATAATTTTAGAAATTACCAGTTTCGCTTTCTTTTAGGATACACTTCTGCTGTAAGCAGGTATGATATAATGCATATGCAGAGGTGGTACTGTACTTCTAGTACCACAATGAACATAAGCGATCTCTCCAGCATTTGACCTTTAGTAATGTGGAGTGTCTTTCTATTATGTTTCTCTTGGTGGCAGTGTATGTCCTATGAAGTGAAAGTATCAGTTATGTGGAGGCAAAGTGTGTTTTACCTTAAATGCCAAATGCCTGTAAATATATTTTAGTATTATTTTAAATCCAGCCATTGTTAGAGGTGGGAAAATACAACAGAATTGATGTTGGACTAGGTTAATAATAACAAAAGATCAATCATTATCTGCAAATTAAGAATTACATTAGGGCATCAAGCAATGGCAGGCTTTTACTATTGCCCTTTAGGAAACATTTGGTATATTTTACCTGTGGTCAGTTAAATGAAAGAAATCAATGGATACATCATGATCGTTTCATATCTGGTGAAAGGCAAGGCTCAGGTAGTACAGGACCAAGAATGCTTTAATCAAGTCGTCGATATTTGCATCAGAATACACATATCAAGAAATACAAACGACAGATACTACACACATACAGGTATGTGAAAATCCAATCACAACCCGAGGTATGTATTTTGCCTTGGGCGCCAAGATAAGAAAAGGAACGATGCTGTGAGATTGAAATGGAGAGACAGAGAGGAAGGCAGGAGTGAGAAATGGTCACAGATGAGTGAACTGAGGGGATGTGAGCCAAGCCTAAACATGGAGGGAGGAGGGAGACCAATGTAAGATGGAGGGATGAGAGGAAGAGAAAGATAGAGAGGGGTTTGTACACTGCACTCCAGTGGACATCCACCACCATCACCTAATTCTTTCTTACTTCTCTCCACTGTCCGTCTCTTCCAGTGATTTGTCTCTGAAGCCTAACAACACCAAAAGAACTAAATTAAACTAAATTAATATATATAAGAACAGACTAAAATGTGATTTAAAATTAAATGACATCCTCCTCTGCCCTGTATTTCTAATTTCTTCTGTCTCTCCCAAGGGTAAGTGAGGCAAGTGAGTGTATGTGTGTCTGTCCGTTCATGTATGTCCAGGGCTCTTATGAGATTGATGAGCTGGTTCGGAGAAGCAGACGTTTTAGTTTATCATTAGGGCTGTTAGGAGGTCCCAACATGGCACCGCAGCACTCTCATCTCTGCAACGACAGGTTGTGTATTTGTGTGCTAAGGTTTGCTTGTATTTGAAGTTGTGCGTATTCACATTTATAAGTATATGGGTGATGAGTCGAATACTACATTATGTTTTCAGCATACAGTTAGTATATTACAAACAAACCAGTACGTAATGTTTATCATGTCAACATGCTAGCAGAAAACGCTATGGAATTTTAGCGCCTATTATGGAACTAAATGTTAAATAAGTGAGCATTTCTGATCATGGTGAGGATAGATAAACTTCAGGGATTACCAGATTCACTGAAAGCCGAACTCTGGGAAAGGGAGTGCCTCTATACCAGATTAAATGGCTATTCATGGGCCAGCTGTCAAGATTTTCATTTTACTTACGGCGTTAGGCTGTCAGATCACTGGGCCAACGAATACTGTCATCCTATGGAATCTGTGATTAGGAGCCAAGTGCTCATGCCCAGATTGATTCTGTATAGCTGACCCCAAACTACAAATCTGGGATGCAGAGAGAGAAAAAAATCTATAATGAAATAAACATATGTTCATCCGTGGCAATTGACTCTACTCTACCCATTTGTACTTGTGAAACTTTGAGAGCGCCAGGAGAAACTTAGTTTTGACTTAAAAAGGCAGATATGTCACAGTGTCTCTGTCAACAATAAAGTGCTTTATTTCAAGAAATAGTTTGTTACTGTGAGAAAAACACCTATTTGGTCTCTCGTTGAGTTGGCATGAGAAGATCTTACACCAATCAGTGTCCGCCTGTCAAACATGACGCCCAGCCAGGAGTCTCAGCTGGTTACCTGGCAGCCATTAAAGTGACAAGAAGACCTAGGAAAGTCACGTTCCCCTGTCAAGAAAATAGTCCATCATATAATCTTTGTATTAAACCATAACTGTGCTTTGTATCGGTGTTTGCACAGACTAAACAAAATGACTACAAAATAGGTTCATTTGTAAACATTGAGTAGCTGGATTTTGTTATTTTGAGCGTATTGTGCTTAGCTGTTTCTTTGTGTTTCCAGTCTTGAGTTTAAATAAAACGAACCATTAAAGGGGCCAGCAGCAGCATATTTATTGGCAGATGCGGGAGAGTGGTACTGACCATCTCATTTAATTTTGTTCAACAAGTAACTATGCATTTCCAAAAGCTCAAATCCATCATCATAAAGTACAATACTCGACTGACTGCACTGATTTAACACTGATAAATGATCAACAGACACAGGCATCCACAGTCTTTTAGGAAACTGTAATATATCGAAATTGCCCAGTCCAGTAAAATAAGTAGTGGAACACAACCTACCTACTGTCCCAAGGAGTGAATATTGCCTCAGAGGCTTTTTATGGGACAAAAAGCTGAAATGTATGTTTAGATCCAAATATAATTGTTAGTCCACTTACATGCTGGTATTGCTGAAGCTACGTATGGTTTGAAAGCATTCATGGGTTGAACGTCATAAAGGCTCTAATGACATAGCATTGTTTGATTTGTCTGCCTCTTTGTGATATAAAAACCCCAATCCAAATTCTCTTCCCAACTGAACGCATAATGAGATAGCGAAACATATAAAGGACTGCCTGGAAGGCTTCCAGCATGCTACTAGAATACTATTTTAATGCAATGAGAGGATGAGCAGAGGACAGCGAGATAAGGGTGAGTAATGAGATGGTGAATAGAGACAGATGAGGCCCGTCAGGAAATTCAGTCCCCTCAGTGAGCCTTCCTATTAACCTGTCTGAGATTTCCAAATAGAATGGACAAGCAGAAAGGCTGTTGACAAAATGCAAAGGGTGGGCAGGAAAGAGGGATGGAAAGGATGTAAACAGAAATCAATATAGGTTAGAAAAATGGCAATATGTGGGTGACAAAGGACAATGTTAGAGACGGAAATTGTAATACAGCAATACCATCACACATCTGATTGGTCCAGTTATCTGATCATTCTTATACATTAATGATTCCCCACCAAATATATCTCAGCTGCCATCCTCAGAGTGAAACACACCTGCACCTCTGTAAACATCTTACCAAATGAAACTGTAGTCCTATATCATATACACTATAGCCTGTAAGCAGTAAAAGTAATATAAAATCTTTAAGAGAAACTGCAAAAACTGCTGAGAAAATATCTAGAAAATGAGGACAACCATGTATATGAATTGACTTATGAAACAGTAAAACATGTTATTTTGGCTTTAAGTGTTGTGAAGGGATTATCTAATGTGAAACCAAAAACCTATTACATTTTAATATATGAAACATGCAAGGTACTTTCCAAAAGTGTACAAGACTGTCAAAAACTGTAATGTCTCTAGAGCCATAAAGTGGTTTTTTAACTGGTCTCTGGCAGAGAGACAAAGGAAGACACGGTTGCCGATATTTTATGTAATTATTGATACAAAAACAAAGTATCGGCGTGGCTTTTTAAAATGAAGGTAAGTCAAGTGTGCATGGCTCCAGTGTGGTTTGTGTTACTGGCTCTTCTAAAGTTTTCCGTCACTGATGCCTTATCTGACTTGTTTCCTTTAAGACTGATCCCAATATTCCAATATTTATTTATCTATTTATTTATTTTGTAAATGAGCTATCAAATTCTGTCTACCAACTTAGTGATTTTAGCAAACTTATGTGATTGTATATTCTGTCTTACCCGATATAATGTATAATGATCACTGAAAATACCTTATTACCGCCATGATGGCTTTATGTCATAAGGGCCAGCCAAGCAGTGGAATTACCGGGTGACAAAAACTTTTAAAGTAAGTCATAGTTTTCCACGTGGCCCATGTTTGCCGTAGCGTGGTAGCCTAACATCCCAAGCCAACTGATTTGGAGCAGTTTTTATGAAGGCACAGTAGGGGAAATCATCTCTCCATCAAACTGGAACTTAAAGTCGGCCCAGTCCAATGCAGTGTAAATGAGCCAGCATAGCCCCCGGCCCGAGCCAATCAACCCTGTTTCAGGATGATGGTAGTACACCTAGTAGCTTTGATTCGAAAAATAGTTGTAACTTTTAGGTTGTATCAGCCCAGTCCTAAAGACAGCTTTGAGAGGCGGTATTTATTTGTGATTGTTAAGGTTAGGGTAGCTAGGAAATGATTGTTGGTGAGTGTCCCCTAGCCATAGAAAGATAAATGTGTGTAAAAGTGTAGTGTGTGTGTGCTGGTGACTGCTAAGTGATCTATGTCAGACAAGGACCTTGATCCAGCCTACCTAAACAACACCATTACCCATGGGTATGTTAAGGAGCAAATTAACTTTCTCTGTAAATATATCACACAGATGCACACACAACTATGACTTTGTATTTTTCCACCACTGAGATTATCATGGAAGCAAGGTCATTTGCAACTGCAAACAGTGATATGCAACTTTTTCTCAGGAAAGTGCATGTACCTGTAGTCTCCATCAAACACAGTGTTCCACTGTACACCCTTATTCCACTTCAACCTGAGGAGGTCAGATCTGGGTGATCTCACACACTAACACTCGCACACACTCACATCCATACAAGTGCACGTCCTCTGCTGGGTGACAGAGAGAAAAGATATAGACAGGAGAGTGTTTTTTAAAGAATTCACAATTTTTGCAGTCCTATTATCAACAGTTATACCAAACATATCACAGTCACAGCTTTAAGCTGGCCAGATACAAGAGAGACAGCACACAGATTACAAATTCTATAGACAACATATTGAGCAAAAAGGTTGATTAGGTTTACACAAAGAAAAATATAGAGACAGTACAAACATAAGGGCATTTGCACTGTCAACCACTTTACAGACAGGTTGAGATTTAAAGCCAGACTGACCCCTGGTGGTGAGAGTGAGCGCAGTTGGAGGGGTTTCTGTCATGCTAAAAACATCTCTGTGCAGCTTCCACCGACAGAGTAGGCAAATGAAAAACTGTCAGAGAAACACCAGTGTGGCTCATTTAGAAGCAGAGTTTCAGGGACATTAAAAAAAAAAAGAAATGGCAGACAAGAACTGCAGTCAGAGGTTGTTAAGATGAGCAGAAGTGGTTTCTATTTTTATCACGGCTGTTTTAACGCTGATTTTTGAAATCAGCCTTGGAGTTGATCTCTAAAGCAGAGAGGAGAAGTGATAAGGGGACAATGTACAGAGCTGGATCGTACATTCATGATGGAAATGACTGTAATGGTGATGATAAGGCACTTACATCTACAGGGCCCAAGGTCTTTTCTGTACTTGTCCTTTGCTTTTTGAGAAGTCTTCATTAAGTCTGACTGTCGGTTTGTGACCACATTCTTTCTGACTGTCCATTTCAGTTCTCTTTCTACCTGTCTATCTGTCTTTCTGTCAGTTAACTCCCTCTCATGCCGCCTGCTCATCACGTTGCCTGGTTCTTTGGTGCCATGTGGGTAGCCAAGCAGAACTCACAGCCTCTAAGACCCCTGTGCTGCAGCTCAGCAGAGGAGCTATTGTATATGCACAGCACAAACGTGAAGAGAACGTTAGCACAGGAGAGAAGAGTCCTCACACTGTAAGTCCAATCGCACACCTTTTATCATCAATGATTCAATCTAAAAGGTGAATGTTCAGCAGGTCATAAATTTGGAAATTGCTCCCAGGCCACACGTAACTCAGAGTTGATAGGAATATGTGAGGATAATGGCAATCGAACATCTGGTGGGTTTAAGAAAACAACTGAGGGTGCACTAATGTAACATTGACAGGTACTTGGTGTGATCGCACCTGGTATTTGCTTATCAGCTGTATATGGTTTATGAGCTGTAGGTGTGCTATATACTATGCTATCTGAGGGTGTTGGCAGCAATTTCATAACTTTCTGATCTGGTGATGCTAAACAAAGGTGTGTAAATGTACAGGCTAAGCTTAGATACACGTGTACTGAAGAGAAAAGCTCTTGTGTCAAGTGAACATATAGAACCAAGTGCAGACAGATGGACAGACAGGTGTATAAGCAGATAAGAAGAACAGGCAGACAGACAGATGGACAGGCAGGCAGGCTGGCAAGGTAAGGTGCCAGGAAAACCGATCCACAACCATTGTACAGCTTGCCAAAACATCAAGAAACAACAACATGGTGGCAATGCTCTGAGGTTGTTCTAACTTGATCGTGTTTAATCCTTCAGCTTTGGTTGTATTGTGGAGATGAAACTTGGGTGCAAGGCAGTAAGTCCATGGTAAACTGTGTTGTGTGATGTACTGGGAGTACTCTAAACCAGGAACAGCAAACAAGCCCACAGCACAAGGTTTATGCTTATGAGGAGACAGATGCTGACATCTGGCAGCAGTTTGTCATGGTTGGAAAGCCTGCGATAATAAAATTCACCAAGGGCAGAAATTCAAGTCGCACACTGGACTGATGTTCACTTTTCTCTATGTATATTTAACTAATATAAAAAACCTGGAAGGTAAAATATGTAAAAAAGCATAAAGAAGACCATCAGGCCCAATGTACATATTGCTACTGAGCCAGTCTAGTGCTCTAATCTAGTGAGATGACTGATTATTAATTTTTAAACAAGACTGAGCTGCTTGTGCCTTCTTTAGTCTATGCTCTCTTTCAGCTACAAAGTGTGAGCCTAAACAAACCAGATGTAAAACCACAACAACAGAATTTCCCACCCTGGTTAGTAAAAAAAAGACAAACAGTATGTGACAACATAATTACATACCAACTCGTAAAGCATGTTTTGCTCTATTGGATTGAGCAGGAATAGTGTAATGTCATCTGTTTAGATCTGTAGAATGTCTTCCTGTGAGAAAATGAATAATGATATGTGACAGAGAGAGACCTGAGAGAGAGTTTTCATTTTGAGATGAATGATGATAAACAGACTTGCATAAAGATTCTGTCAGTGGCCTGAGATGGATAACTTTCCTACACATATCAGACAATGACAGTGAAAGATCCACTGTCACTCTGGCTGCAGCTGATGTGAAAGGATGGACAGGCAGAGATATGGATAAGCTAAAATGAAGGAGGGAGGCAGAAGCGTTGTCGCTCAGACTGATGTGTTGTGGGACTTGTCGGATGGGTTGATTGCTTTACAAGTGGGTTGATAAATTAACACAACAACTTGAATGTGTAGATGCTACAGTAATATTAATATCACTTGTTGCTGACGTTTTTAATAGTTAAACAAGCAAAAGAAGGTATTTAAGGCACTGTATGGATGGTTTTATGCATTTGCAGCAGCAAAGTGCAAACTGACTCTTATGATTAAGTTGAATGCAACACTTGAGCTGGTAAAGTGCATTTAGTAGTACTGAGAGATGCCATCACCCCTTTGTAATTTCGGTCGGATGATTTCCAATTATCAAATACAATAATAGCCTGTGCCACTTGATCTGTCTAACTCAGACTACTGAAGCCTGAGCAAGCATTTTGTTCCACCTCTTTTACAGTGTAGCCATGCTAGAAAGAGACTGTTTCATGGCCAGAATGGACAGGAGGATATGTACATATGGCAAGTGAATACTGAATAAAAATAGGCTTGGAAAAAATGTGAACCTATTCTTGAAAGGTTCGTTGTTAAAGAGCTGAATGAAGTCTGCATACTGGTGACCTTTAGTTATACATGAAAGGCTGTCATTTGGTACAATGATCTCCAGCACATCACCGTCAGTCACTTCCTTGGTGTGTTAAACTCTGTTTCAGATCAGAGGTGGAAATAAAAAATTAACTGACCGTATCCTAGCACTTTATTAAATGATGAGCAAGATGCCACAGAGAAACTTTAACAAGTCCAACAGTCTGGACTGGCAACACTGTCAAAACATCTCCAAAGGTCCCCTTGTTCTCTTGTTACTTTCAAATCCATACTGATTTAATATTAAATATATTTTATGAGATCAATAGGTTGAGATGTTTTTCCCTCACCATTAACTGCTTGTTAAATCAAAGTTTGTTTGTTTTTTTTATCACAGACTAATTAGAACAAATATTGATGCATTTTTCCCACAGCTCTCACTGACACTTTCCATTTCATTTTCACCATCATTTCAATGTTGGTCAATAGTTGTATTTATAGTACAGATAAAGCAGACTGGATTCTTCTTCTACAGTACAATAAACACAAAATGGTGCTGGGGAAATGGCTGGTTTCCTACAAACAATTCTCTTAAAGCTGTAAGATAAATATCAGACAATTCACCAGTGTTTGTTATAGATTTTAAGGAGTGAAGCATCCCATTTACCACTCTCCTTATTAGATTTATCCAAATAGCCTGATTGCCACCATTGGGCCTGAGGGAAGATTAAAGTTCGATCTCTGCCACTGATAAAGTACCATGGATTTAATGAACCCAGCAAACAGTCTCATCAAGGAGGACATGTGACGATACATACTGTCCTGGGAATTTGCTTGTTGTATGGCCTTGTCTCGCAATAATAGTAACATGGGACCCAAATCAGATACTCTTGACATTAATTGTTTTTTTTCTTCTTCTGCAGTCAATTCTGATGTAAAATGACCAGTGCTGAGCCATCATGTAGCTTGTAGCTCCATGGTGTTTACTTTTGTGAGAGTGTGTAACTAAAATGCTGACGTGTGGACATAAACTAAACATATATACGTTTAGACATAACCACTGTCACTCACGTGGTGAAGGCAGGATTGTACTTGGCTCCCAGGTAGTACGAGTACAGGTTGAACATGCCGATCATGAAGGCCACAAATACCATGATGAAGATGACCATGAACTTGAAGATGTCTTTGACTGTGCGCCCCAGAGAGATCTGCAGTGGGCCGAAGCTCTCGTTGGCTGGCAGGATGTAGGCGATGCGAGAAAAACTCAGCACTACCGCAATGGCGTACAGGCCTTCTGAGATGATTTGGGGGTCGGACGGGCGCCACTTGTTCCTGGCTGGAGGAGGAGAAGAAAGACAGGTGGCTATTTCACAATTTCTTCAAATTATTGCTGGTTACAGCACAGTATGTGCAGAGCAAACTTTTGCTTTCAATGTTTGCAAAAGATGTTCTTAAAGAGCATAATCTTGGCTTTTAGGAACATGTGCTTTGATAGAGGAGAAGGTACAGTGAGGAGATGGATTACATGAGGATGGAAAGAGGAGTTGGAGAGGAGAGGGAGAGGGAGGAGGGAAAGCAACCAGTATGAGATTGGTGGACAGCAAAGAAGGGATAAAGGGATAATGTGTCCAAGGAGAAGTAAGGACAGAGAGGGAACAACAGGAAAAGAGGCAGTCAGAGTGGAAGGAGAGGATAAATGGAGAGGATAAATGAGCAAGATTGAAAAATGAGATTCAAAGCAGATCAATAAAGCAAGGACCACAAAAAAGAGATTAAAAAAAGTAAAAGAAAGAAGGTGCGTCCCTGATTTGCTGTTAAACTGTGACTATGTAGGACAAAGAGTAAGCTCATATGTTATACACAACACGTGCAATTTTCAATGCAGGTGTGGTGACATACGTAGAACAGGTTATGAGGATTACAACTGACACTGCAGTTGTATACAATACACACTCATGTATTTACTGATGTGTCATGACAGAGTCAGACCAGCAGATGACAGCACTGATGAAGGTTCCCTTAGTAGGCCACTAAGAAGTGAACAGTCCAGTAGCCTGCAGGCTGTAACAGTGTTTAGATGGTTAAGAAGAGATTTTCCAAGAAAGGCAGGCAGAGTAGGACATGTAGTTAATGATCGTCTAAGATTTTTGGTTTTGAATCTAAATATCCTGTCTTATCTGTCTTATCCTGAGCTTAAATGGGTATCTGTGCTGACTTGTTAATATGAGTGTATTATATCCTCTTAAATCTTTCAAATATGTGTAAACATCTTGAGGGTAAGTATGCAATGATGACATTTTTATCTAAATGACAAATACTCACTCGCATCTTCTAGTGCCGCAGCTCGGGTTTTTAGTTATTCGTGACATTTTTACACAAATACTCGTCTAATTTGCTTCTCCTTATCAGAGACTGATGTAGTACAACAATAATTCAAGCATCTCATGAAAGCTTTTACGTTTATCATGTGGTGTCAAATTGAGCCTTTTTCTGGAAAAAAAAGCTGTCTGGTAGATAAGAAGTGATGCAGCTTAACATTGTCAGTAGAAAGAAGCAGAATAAAGATTGGAAGAGCAGGATAGTTGAACAGAGATAGATATAATGGCTGAGAAAACAGGACAGAGTGTCACATACAGGAGCTCAGACTCGATTACTAACATTACTGACATTCATTATATGTATATCTTTGAAGAAACTGCCTACCATAAGTAAAGTAAGCAACTTCATCAGGCAGTGAGGCATTGCTGAGGTCTTCATCTGGTACATGCATGTCCACGTACTGCTGAGCTTTGGATGCCTTGAGGAACGCCATGAAGCGTGCCGTGAAGGATGCCACAAAGATGGACAGCATGCCGAAATCCAGGACGTTCCAAAGGTGCATGACGTACTCCCTTGGCCCGTCGCTCCATATCTCCTTACATTCTGACCAAATCATACCTGAGGAAGAAGATACACATACACACATATTAACATATGGATACATTGTTGAAATACAGAAGATAAACTGAAACACACAAAGATAAAGAGGCTCTCACAGGCACTAGTACAAACATAAACAAATTTATATGCATAGACACACACAATGAAACTACGTACACAGATGTTAACAACAAAGCTTAGAATTTATATTCAATCACTCAGACATCCCTACTTGTAGCTCAGGTGCAACACACACACAAGCACACACACAGGAAACCTAATTCCTCTTACACAACCACTCTGTCATTCTCCATTTGGACCCAAAACAAGGAGAAAATCACTGAAAAGGCGCCTGATCAGTATCGTCTCTATAACAATTACTGGGCCTTCAAAGCATGCTGCTGGAATTACAATTACCCTGCTCTACGTAAGCCACCACTTGCTGCACACACACACTCACACGGAAACACACACATAAGCACCTGCTGCCAAAAATGACTGCCGATGGGAAAAGAATGGTGCCATTACATGTAAATGCATAAAGACAGAACCATATGTGCACCAACTTACACAAACCACACACATAATGTTATTATACGTGCGTGTGTGTAGATGGAAAGAAGAACATCAGCAGATGGGAAGCAGCTGAGGTCTGACAGATATTGCCATCAACTATTTATCTGTCGGGTTTGTCTTTGTATTTCTGTCATCTCCTTTTATCTCCCGGTTTCTTCATGCCTGCCTTCTTCTGTGCAATACACTCCACTCCTTTTACTTTCATCTGTTTCCCTCAACCGATCCCATCTTTCCCCCCATTTCCCTGTCTCTCTATCCCTCCCTCTGATACTTCCTCGGCACCGCCTCTCGGGGTCAACCTCCAAATTTCCCTCCAGCTTATCGTTAGGACTCAGCTACTGCTTCAACAAGTCTGGCCTGTGCCACGTCCAACCAGGAAACTTCTATTTGATCTTCGGAGGATAAAAGAGAATGAACTGTTATATTGCCATAACCTTGGCTTTCATCCACCTGGTTGGTATGGAGCTGCATTAATCTTTAACTCTGCCCCATATCAAAGTTGGGCAAAAAAAGTTCACAGACTCTTTCCAGGAACTTTTCTGATTTATGGGGAAGGTGTTGTGCTGGAGAAAAAGTTTAAAGGATACTTTGGATTAGCACCACTTTTAAAACCTTGGTGGAGACATTGCTATAAACTCCTCTTCCTAACATCTTGATAAAGCACATCCATATTGATTAAAAACTAAATTTAAAAAGAAAATCCAACAGGGAACCTTTTGCCTTGAGTCTCTCACATGCCACGTCAAGGTTATTTCTTATCATGATGGTGAATCTGCCTTGACAGTGACTATCTTTCATCTATTTGCATTTTAATTGGCTGCAACTGTGCTGAATTTCAAACAAAGCCAGATGTGTTGCATGCTGTTCAGATTACAGACATTACAGGCTGTGTGTGTGTGTGTGTGTGTGAAGGCGACTCACCCAACACCCACTTCATGATCAACATCTCTGTCCAGGAGAACTGGGTGGTCTTGACCCTGAACACCTGTCGTGGGTGGTCTGTGATGGTCTCATTGGGCAGGTTCTTGACGCCCTCAAAGCGGTCGGAGGCGTTGACAACCAGCAGACCCAAGAAGATGGTGAAGGAGACAGCGTGAGCCACGAACTTCATGAAGGGGCTTCGCAGGATCTGACCAAGCTGGAGGTGAAAAAATTCAGGAAATAATAAGATAAGTGTTCCTTAGTGTATTTATAGTGTGGTTTACAAAAATTAACAAGAGTGAAATTTAAAAAGAGATTAATAAACCTGCATTTAAGTGGTTTCTTTGATGCACAAAGCTGTAAACACAACACTAATATATTACTCCCTTATAAATCTATTTATGGAATGTGTTGGTAGACAGTAGAGATAGACTGATAATCAGCTTGGCCGATATTCAGCATTTTGATGCATATCGGCATCAGCCTTTTTTAAAAATCCGATAAGAGATCGATTTACAACTGGGTTATTTTGGCTCTGATGCAGCCGCGCCTCTCTGTCTGCAGTCACTACTCTGTCTCCAGCATTGTCCCGCCCACAACACCATCTGATTGGTTACACACAGAGCCAGCACGGGTAACAGCCAATCAGCAGTGAAAGCTGTGCATGCACAGTGCTCACACACGCTGAACAACTCTGCTTTTTGCACCACAATCTGGTGCTGCTCAATTGGAACTACCAATTGATTTGAGACTCACATTTCTGTGCACATTTTATTTAACTTTGTTTTATTTACTTTATAAAACTTCAGGAAGCTATTTATTTATTTATTTAAAATTTCAGTTAACTTTATAAGAGATGCTGCTGACCCTGGGAACTCCCTGCACTTTTTGTTTTTGTTTGAATTTAAAACAAAGATAAGTGAAAGATAAAATAACATTTTAGTTATATTGAAATTTTGGAAAACTTTATTTACTGTAGAAAACTTTAGGGAGCTATTTATTTGTTTAAGTTTTCATTTAACTTCATAAGACATGCTGCTGAGCCTGAGAGCTCCCTGCACTTTTTGTTAGAATTTTAAAACAAAGATGTCTGTTGTCTAAGATTAAAAAAAAACCTTTAACATGTTGCAAATCTGAAAAGCTGTTTAATAAACATATGCTTAAAGGCATTTAAACAAAGTCAAGTGTTGGAGTTTGTATTATTCAAAATTTTGATGCCAATATTTTCACTTTTACTGCAAATGAATATCGGCTCCAAATGTCAGTTATCGGCCTCCTTGACTACTAATAATCAGTATCGGTATTGGCCCTGAAAAAACCATATCGGTCTATCTCTAGTAGACAGTTTCATATTTTAAGGGTCTACGGTGTGTCATATGCTGTACAGACAGTCCCTTGAGTCAAATTTGCAATTTGTGAAACTAGGCTATATAAATAAAATTTGACTTGGCTTCACTATTCAAGTATTCAGCAGGCATGGCGCTCACTAAATCCTGAGCAAATGTGGCTTTTTAGCTGCCAAATGCTCCACTATGTTCACCAGCTCACTGCTAACTTTGTCTGTCTGCTGCTTGGTGGTGGGCAGGTAGCATACAGAGGGTTTTAGAGCATTTCCAGTGAAAATAGCTGCCTGGTGCATCTGGACACATGGTTGATGAGAGGGGTGACAGTGACCCAAAACATCAGGGTGATAATTCTCTCTGGGTCTGTCACCTTTCATATGATATGTAGTCATTTTACCCATTTTAAAATAACAACACTGAGCCTTCTTCTTACTGCAATATACACTAGAGTAGAATAACAGAACACAATGCACCATTAAATACTCGTTATATTGATTAAACAGTCGTGTTCACTAGTGTTTACCAACACAACAGCCAACAAAATGTGTTTTTGTGTCAGGGAATCATGCTGAATCAACATGTTAACGCTGTAATTTCTTTGGACAGTTAAAAAAGTGAGAAATTGCAGCCAAATAAAACATTTGTTTTTATTTACTGAGAGAATTTATGGCTTCACAGTTGCTGAGATTTTGGTCCTCAGAGATCAGAATTTGAAAAGCACCACTACACAACCATCTTGGCAGGCAAACAGCATCTGTTGCGATTCATGGATCTGCTTAACTACCAATCACTTTCACAGCAAAGTAACGCCAGAGTAAAACGATGCCAAACAATCAAGAGTTTGTGGAAATGCACCATATGGGGAGAACGTAAGGAGCGTTAAACATGCCACCGCACAGAGGGACCTCTTTATAATTGCACAAAAATAGGCCAAGACAGACAAATACACATCTATACAAACACACACACACACTTCCAACCCCATACAGACATCTGAGATCCCAACATTTGCTACTCTCTAAACCTGCTGTGTTCAATATTAACTACCCACAGGATATCTCTACTCTCTGCATGCACAGTAACACATAAGGTTCAATAGCTCTTCCCATGCCACACACACTACTAAACTATGTGGGTGGAGGTTGTCTGGTAAATCTTAACCCTGCAAAACCTCCTCTAAACCGCCCCCTGCCACTGGGACGGCTCTTCATTTCTCTGCTTTGGTGATAAGGTTGATCTATTTCAGGCCTCAGCCTAAATGAGATGGTCATCCTAGATCAGGCCCACCACTACGTGAAGACTGCAAACCCCACGGGTTTCTCTCTTATCAGCGTGATGGTGACAAGAGCTGATCTTCTCTCCTCCAATGAAATGGCGGCTGTTGGCAGCAGGGGCATGGAGACTAAATAAAAGAGGTTTGGTGTGAAATGGAAGTCTCTGAAGGCCAGAACGGAGCGGCTGTGTCCTCTATTATTCCCTAATATCTTTTCACCTGGGAGAATCAAACCTGACATACACTTTGTGCAGACAGACATCCACTCTGAATAATTGGGTAAGAGCTAGTCGTCATGTAGATACATTGTATGTATATATGTTTAAAAAAAAACAATAGATTATGGGGGACTACTCCAAATGTGTACATACAGATAATTTAATTGGTCATATATATTTTACACCAACAACTCCCCCATCAAATACCCTCTGCTTTCTGATTAAGTCCAATATTTTGTAAGTGATACAATATCTGCATCTTTACTGACAAGGGTTAAAGGGCTGCAGGATTATTCAATAATGTCCAACCATTCCATCACTGATAAATGGATTGTGACCCTGTCCTGTGTGTATCGACTGAACTTAATTTCTCATAGTCACCTGGGTTTGAATCTCCCAAGAGACAAAGGAGGAAAGGACAAAAAAAAGGGAAAAGGGACAGAGATGCAGGGGAGGAGCTAATGAGGAAAGCTTCATTAGCTCCTCCCCTGCATCAAATAATCAAAACCCCAAACAGCAGGGTCAGAGCATGCATGCAAGGAGATATTAGAGTGAACTAAATGGATGACAAACTGCAGGAAAGTAATTAAAGGAAAAATTAATTAGCTGGGAGCATTGTGTGTGAGCATTTATAAATGTCAGCCTATCATTGTCAAACTGATTGTGATAGCTTGTATAATTAGCATAAATAAATAGCCTCCACCTCATGCCAGTGGCACTGCTGGTGGGTCTGAAAATTTGGGCTACATTTACCATAATTTCTGTATCATGTATTTCACACACATCTGCATACCATGTGTCACTGTAAACCTGTACTGAGGAATAAACAGCTAGTATTATATTCAATAGGTAAAGTCACTGACCTAACACTGTGCCAGCATATAAAGGACACAGAATATAATAGAGCTGGTATAACAAATTCAATATTTTGTTCAGTATCAGTTGCCCGTTTCTCTGCAATGGTCAATTCTTTTTAGGGGAATTGTGTTGATAAGTTACTATAAATAAATACTGACTGCATAATTAATGCAGCAACAGTTCATCAATAATAAAACACGACAAGTAGAATTTTCCAGGGAAGCTGTTTACTGTGCTGTATAAATTTAATCAAATATTGAGACAGAGTTATTGCTTGACCAAAGCATGGAGCTTGTTCCATGTTTTACTTTTTACCAATTACTTGTTTTTTTTCTCTTATTCAATGTTTCATCTCTTTCCTGTCACTCAGGGAAGGCTGCAGAGTATTCTCATGTGCCCCTGCAATGTGAGTCCCATCACTCTCTGTATGTTCTTCCCCCATTTTTGACCCTTTTCAACCGATGAGAAACATCCTATATCAAAATACACATCTGTTTTTCACCACTTCCAAAGCATATCTCACAATTCTCTCTTTAAAGAGATCTCCAAAACAATTATATCCATGTTTTCTCTGTGTGCCTTGGACGACTTTGTACTTATCTTTGAGCAACAAAAATATCAATATCTTCTTTGGCTCTCCCAGCTGATATGAAATGTAATATGTGTTGGGGTTTTGATAATGGCGTGTTGTGATGCTGTAAAAAAGGAGAACAATATGAGCTGTAAGAGATGAGCAGCTGATGAGATGAGCAGAACAAAATTGCATGATTAGTGCCAGGTGTAGGAGGACACACTACACACAATCAACCAAAACACATCAAAGCTTTCTCTCTGCAACCTGCATCTGTCTTAATGTATTTTTCTGATTCACTGTCCTTATCTATTTCATTATCAAATTCATTTAATATACCTTTTTGTCTCTGCTGAGTTGCCATCACATTATTATCAAGCGTGCATTTGATCCATTTAGTCTCTCACTTATTAGCTTGATTAAATTGTTTCTATTATCCTTCCTTCTGTAGTTCTGCCTTTTCAACATCTCAAATGTCTATTTTCATATAAATAGTAATAATAATAATCATCATAAATAAACACTTACAAGGTGCTTTGTATCCTATATTATTTGTTATTTCTCCACACTGCTACCTTTTTTCCCTGCTCTCTCAACTTTGTCATAAAATGGCAGACTGAGACAAGCAGGTTCATCGGCTGGTTGATTCATAATCAAATGCAATCATACACGCGTACAAGTGCATGCATGTGCACGCACACACAAGCACACACTCACACACTCACATTAACATAAACAGGTGTTTTTCGTGACACAGCGAGATCTGAAGCAGCTAGTATCTTGTGATTAAATCCACTGGTGGAGACGCACTGAGTGTCACTGCTCCGCATCCTCTAACACACACTTGACATCAGCTGCTCTCTTTCTTTCTCTTTCTCTACAAAATGACTAATTCATTAGACACACAGAACACTCAAAAACGTCTCTGAAAATTAGAACATGCACAGACACACACACACACACACACACACACACACACACACACACACACACA
>BRZM01000109.1:1555252-1865578 GCA_033238685.1 Lates japonicus
ACACACACACACACACACACACACACACACACACACACACACACACAGACATACCACTTGATGATGAGGTAGAGGATTATCCATGTTGATGAGCAGATTTGCTAACCGCTTGCTCAGCTCTGTCATATTGTGTCACTTTACAGATTATAATTTGCTTGATGGAGTATTGACAAAAAGTGATAAAGTGCATCAGGGCCCTATAATCAAAGAGTGATCATACAATGCTCTTTAAATCGGAAATCTGTTATGTTTTTGCCACATTCATCATTTGGTCTCTCTCTATCTTGACAACTAGTGGATCAACTGCCATTACATTTAGCCACATAATCATGGCCCTTTGAGAAATCAAATTTGGACTACCATGCTCTGGTATTTCAGAAAAGATAAACTTTAGCCACCGGTCTCTAATATTACCAGCCTTGATAAGGCTGTGCAATGATATACTGGGGTGTGGGTGGGCTGTGCTGAGGACTGTATAGTTGAGACACACAAAGTTATGGAAGCTTATATAGCACCTAGACCTCCTTTATAATCAAAAGACACATGGAAATTTCATATTCTACAGTATGGGACCTTTAATGAGCCTGAACGTTTGTCATGTTTAAGTATGAAGAACAGAAGCAAATCTTGGTAAAAAAAAACAAAACAACAACAAACAAACAAAAGAAAAACAGTGTTAAAACATGTTCACCAATAAAATTATAACATTGTAACTGAGGTTAATCAAAGTTTATTGAAGCTGTCACATGACAGAGAAAGCTACAAACTACGAGCCACATTAAGTCTGTAGTAAATGCCTTTGATTCAAAGTTTCAGTAGGTTTTGGATGGAGTATCACTTTAGCATGCAGATGTTTTCATGTTGATAGGGCTGTAACAGGACTGTAAAGGAGCTGCTGCTGCTAACACGTTCATTCAGATCAAAGCAGAGCTCATCCTAAGTACGGCTGAGGATTATTAAGTTTAATGCAGATGAACCTAAATATAGAGCTGAGCCTGACAAACTGAGTCTGTTATGTCCTAAAATTGCCTCTGTATAGAGGATGAACCTGATTTTGTTGACAAAACAGCCTTGTCCTGCCCTCAGGGCAAAGTTTACAGAGTTAAAAATCTAGTTTGGATCAGTGGAGATGATAAAACAAAGGGTTGAAGAGCTATGTTCTGTACATGTTCATACCTTGCTACATGGCATTATCCAGTAAGCGATGGCCAGGAATGGCAACCCTACGGTGACCCCCAGCACTGTCCAGCACTTCACACCAATGGACTGCTGCCTCAGACCAGGCAGGTTCTCATACCAGATAGTCAGAAGCTGCTGCTGGCAGTTGGGATGGGCAACAAACTGCAGAGACAGAAGGGGACAAGAAATTTAAATAAACCGAGAACAAAGGGAAATGGACATGGGGGCACGGGGCACAAGGTGAGAGAGGGGAGGGAGAGACAGGAGCAATTAGCAAACAGATATCAGTAAAGACGTGTCCAGAGTAGCAATTGCTTTTCTCATTTTATACAGATACATACACAGTCCAATTTTTTTCTGATTGTTTTACAGATGTCTTGGGGTATGAGCAAAGTCTTTACAGAAACAGCACACTGAGCAAACAATTTGCCACTACATCTCTGTCAGTTACACTGAAATGGCCCAGTGGTCACATAATGAAAGACACTGGCTTATTAAACAGGATGACAGCAGAGGCATAGTTATCTGGGGGTTCAATATGTAGAAAGAAAATCCAGTTTTTCTTTTCTTGTCATGGTTGTGCTAGTGTTGTGTTGTCTTTTCAAAATAGGTAACAAAAATGGTGAAGGAGGTGTTCTCTTTAACAGAGAGGAAGCTTTTCTACATGTTCTCATTTTATGGTCCATGTTTCCATTCATCACATCCCACCCCAACATCCTGTTTCATGCCAAAAGCAACAGACTGAATTTCTTGATGTTTGTGCATTATGAAGTATAACACTGTGACTATCTTCATCATGAAAAGTATTGCCCATGGTACTTTCAAGTGCTTTTGAATTACATCGATGCAATGAGGTAAAATGAATGAAATAAATTATTATACTGTATTCATGAAGAGGGCTTCTGGTACTCCTCTTTATGTTAATATTCAAGGTATTCCTAAGTAGCTGAGTGTGCAGGCTGTTTTTCTGTTTAGACCACATCTATTGTGTATTCATTAATATCAAAATATATTATTCA
Organism: Lates japonicus; assembly: GCA_033238685.1. Classification (NCBI taxonomy): domain Eukaryota; kingdom Metazoa; phylum Chordata; class Actinopteri; family Centropomidae; genus Lates; species Lates japonicus. Next base: position 1,557,451 of record BRZM01000109.1, read on the forward strand.
CAACACGCTTGCATTCACAGCTGCCATTTGGCTTCATTTAGAAAGAAAAAGTGCCAACAAGCAGGTTGGGAAATCAATTTAAAATACAGTATGCCAAAGAAAGCAGGCTACAAATAAGAAGCACTGAGTGTTCACATTCATTACTGATGCATGTTTGCTTTATTAGATAAGGCCTGGCCTGGTATTTCAGCATCTGTTGATGATATTACTCCAAGAATTGATGTGATAAATGGAGGCTACCACTGGTCTGGTGGTGCAGGAAAGGATGGATGTTTTTGTTCCAGCTGGAGGAAGGATGTGGACAACAGAGCAATCAATGCTCAGTAGGCGGTAATATCACAGTGTAGTGGTTCGCGTAGTCCAAGGAGCTCCCGGAGCCCGCTGGAGTCTCTCTGTCCCGCAGTGCTACAGAAGCGCTCAGCGTTCGCGCGCCTCGTCACTCTCCAGCAGGGTTGGGTCATCCGTACTGGCCTCTATCCGCACATCCTGCCGCGAACAGAACGGAGGAACCGGTGTCACGGTGCGCTGGCGGAACTTTGGCGGTGTAAAGTGCGGGAAGTCCCCAGTTCCCAGTTCTCTGGGGATGCGTGCAGACAGTCGGAGGCAGGTAAAGGCGGGTCTAGCCAATACAGCGGAGGCGGGAGAAGAAGTCCTAGGGCCGCCTGAGAAGAGGGGATCCTCCAGGAAGACCAGGAGACGGACAGAGGCAGGGAGGGAGACCGGAGAGATGCATCTCTCGCGCTGTCACTCTCTTCTCCCTCAATCCAGACATTATTGGGATTCGGGAACAACATATACTTTAAATTATTTTTGGCTATGTGACCGACATTTAACGAGTTTGTCAAAGTTTCAGCAGCACCAAGTTTCCTCTGGGCCGCTTTTAGCAACGATGAGCAGACCTCCCACCTTTACCAAGCATTGCTTGCACTAATTAGAGAGCACAGAAGTGCACGCGCAGGAATGACCCTTTACAAAATGGAAGAACAAGTGCAGAGTGGCAGCACCACAAAATAGCTCAACACTACACACTGAATTGACCCCACAAAACAGGCACGTTATATTTATTTGTGCGGAGGAAGACAATTAGGTTACAAATTGTCAATTATAGTATATAAGCTTAATGTTTGAAAGTACCTTTGTACTTTTGAAACCAGGTTTTTGCAAGAGAGCACTGTTGAGGCTAATACACAAAACAGTTCAGTTAGTCTACCTGACCTGCTTGATTGTGTGAAGACCTGCACATAACCCTTTTTACCTCCTGGAAAGCCTAAAATAAGGCTGCCAGTCCCACTTGGGCGGTGGGCAACTTGTAAAATAGAAACTGGAATCATGCAACAATGAAAGCAACAATGAAGGCGAGGAGAGGAAAGAAGAGGAGAGGAGGACAGTGGCTCCAGTAGAGACTGGAGATTAGGTTAGGAGTAAGAGGGGTTAACATGCCCACCTGTTGTTGGCCAGTGCTGGTACTGACATAATCTTGTTGTTAGCTTCAGAACAAACAATAAGCAAAATTACAGTAACTACTAATCTCAGTAGTGCAGGTTTATCTTAGGACTACAGTCTTTGCTCACTCTTTGGTGAGTTTAGAATAGAGCACAGACACAAAACCTTCTGAGTTTCAGTTTTATAGAAGAGAAAGAATACTGCAGTGTTTGAATGTCTCTCACCAACCGTGTGTATCCTTTGTGTGTGTGTGTTTGCTGTGTGTTTGGTCCTGTAATTGAGGCAAGAACCCATTAGTCACGATGGAGACTTCTGCCCCGTACAGACAATAAACTGGCCCTAACCCGCTCTTTGGTCTTGTTTTATGCATCCAACATAAAACATCACAAAACATCAAATTATTTATCGCACACAACAAACTATTTTCACTGGTCTTTTATATTTGAAAAAAAAAAACTGTGGATTATAGTTATTAACTGGGACATAATAATTATAATAATAAACTTCTTAATAACCTCAACTTAATTATCTTCAACTCTTAACAGATGACCCAGAAGTCCTGTATGTAAACCTCAGTTTTATAAATAAAATATATTCTCCATATTTGTTAGTTGCTTATCTATAAGTTACAAAATCACACAAGGACAGACTTGTGATCAGCTGTTAACCACACTACTTAAATCTTTATAATATCAGCTTTCACAATTACAGTACTTAAACTCCCACTTCAGTAGCAAATCGTTCAACCAAATTCTGTTCATTTCAAAATGTTTTAAGAAATAAAAGGTATATATAGTGCTTTTCAGGGAAATTAGAAGCAAGGGACCCTCAAATATATTTTATGTCAAATTTTTCATCTTTTCATTAGATGATAGGATTAAAATTAAAAGTAAGAAGATAGCCCTACCCAGGAATAATTCGCATGTGAAAGAATATTTTAATGATATTAGAGCTAGTACAAGCCACTCCTCAACACTGTAGGTTGCTTTTGGCAGATTACAAAACACTGACTTAACTGTCTGAAGGAATCTATATACTCTACACATAGGTGACCTTGAATTATAGAACATCTAATAGGTAATGCATTATAAATTATAAAGTTACTCCTTAATCCATCCCAAGTCTGCCCTACAGATGATGCAAGTTAAATGGGAATTGAAGGAAATAGTGTACCACTGTAAGTCCTGTGTAAGATATCCAAGAAGGCGCACAAGGGAGGCTGTCTGTGTCTGTGTGTGTGTCTTCTCATACTGATTTGGTGAAAGGTTTATTTCCTAAGCATATGTGTATAACAACAAATTAAAAGCCTTATCCTGACTATTTTGTTTTGACAACCAGCTAAAAGATGATACTGTATTTAAAGAAATTATCATCATTAACAACACAATATTCAAAGAAGGAGCCTGTATCTTAGTGAGTAAATTATAGCTTGTTCAATAATATGATTGTCAAAACACATTAATAATTTTCTACTTCACACAAATGAACTATCAGATGCGAACAACCACAATAAATAGGTCAGTCTCCCCAGATGTTAATATATTTATGGTAAGTGGAATTACATTTGGCTATTCAAGGCTAATTTAGTTGTGCAGGTTGAAACTCTCTGGCCTCACCCCAATCTCTGGTGTCACAGCTGGTGTTCTCTATTGTCTGTCACAGGCAGAACTCCTGCTGTGAAATCACTGATTGGGGGATGTTTAGAAAAGCTACATGATTGTGCAGTAGCATTTTTCTGTCCTGTGTGGTTCACTGTGATTACAATTTCAGATCCTTAAGGACCCTTGTATACTTATGGAGGCTTATAGCACTTGACCTCAAAATGTTTGGGTAGAAGATACTCTATTCTGCTGTATGTTTAAGACAGACAGACAGACAGACAGACAGACAGACAGACAGACAGACAGACAGAGACAGATAGAGATGAAAGGCAAACAGACTCCCCCCCCCACACTGTCATAAATCAAAACATGTCATACCTGACAGAGGAACAGAGAACACAGATCCTAAGGTCTGCAGAGACCATCTCTGACTTCCTGTACCTGCTCCCACTGGACCAGATGAGTGGCCAGACTGAAGACCTAATCTTAACACCTGACCATACACTGGAAGCATCCCCTGCCCATTCCAACAGACACTGACTTAGGTATGATGTGAAAGCAGACACCCTTTCTCTACACATGCTCAACAGTATTCGTCAGTGGAGGGAACTCAGTGTCCTTCCACCATCTGTGTCATCAAAAGCTACCTGCCCACAGCATCTGGTAGAAAAACCCAGAACCTCTCTGATGAACCCCTCCAGCAACTAAGTCCCTCCAGTCTGTTGGACAAGGTGTTTGGGGGTGGGGGGGTGGGGGTGGGGTCCATCCTCTTGTGACAAGAGTCAACAGATGTGTCAGTATGGTGATGCCAGCTATCATTTACTCTAGAGGAAACACAGCGTAAGAATAAAGCATTCCCTCATACCCACACTCCTGGCTCCACACTTCACAGGTGTTTGCCTCAGAAAATCTATGGCATCCAGACAAAAAGTCCATCAGAGCTGACAGTCCACATAGCCCTAAGCTATTTATGATGTTGGCTAAAGAGAGAAAGCTGCAACCCTGCTTTCACAGCAGGTTCACAAAGTCCTCATTACCTTCCTCCCCTTAAGGTATGTAGAGGATAGCAGGTCTCCACCACTGACCCTGACCACAGCAAGGCTCTGTATTCTAACGGATCTCCAACATTGGCTCATACACTTTGGCAACTAAAGCTCTACCAACAACATTTTTAAATAGCAAAACGCTGTTGGTTTTAAGTAGCTAGTAGTTGAAGCAGAAAAATGATAACCCACAAATTAAAGTGGACCAAGTAAAGCCAGAGATGCACACAGTCCAAGCCTTTGAAAAATCTTTTTTTTTAAATGCATGCATATAGAAAGGTGACAGAGATAAGCTCCACCTCTGAATGTATGTTCATGCACAGACGAAGCAAATAGTACTGTATAATATACACACTCAAGCTCGCAATATGGTCACACCTACAGCATGTACACAGATAAAACATTCACATGACACAGATGAATGCTGCCGATATAAACATATAATTAACTAAACCAGTCATGCAGTGAAAACAATTTAACAGTTACACACTGCAGAAATTAATTCTAATTTTCAAAACACATGACTTTGAGACAGGAAGCCAGGTTTGTTTACTGCAGCCCACATTTTGCTTTGGCAGGTTACACTTTGCTGATATGTTCAATATGAACTTTTCCTTGTTATGTTGATTAAAAACATAATCTGGGCTCAATTATGTTTTCCACAAAATGAATGCACTCACACAAATTAGAAGCATGTGAATGTAATTTTGTCAATTCATTGTTTATCCATGTATCTGTCCTCATCGTTTTCACACCTTGTCCTCTATTCTCTCCTTTTGCTGCTCATTTTGTTTACCCCTATTTCCTACTAGTTTTCGAAACATGCTGCACAAAATACAAACTACTTAACAGGATTACAGAGGGTTTCATTTCAGATTGGCATTCAGTGTATTTTCAGAGCCTATATGTATTAGAAAAAAGTATAGATATTCAGTATATTCACCTCACCAGTTTTTTTTGATCGGTGGATGGTGATCGGGAATTGTCGTCATAATTGGACCTCACTGCTCAAGATGTCTGACTAATTGAATGAAGCCAAAACTGGTGCGATGATACTGTCCATCACGCATAAACAAGGCCACATAGTAACCTGGTTTCCAATCCTATTGACTTCAAAAGGCCAATCAGTGTTAATGTGTCAGAGGAGGAAGGGCACAAGCCAATCAGTCACACCCTCCATCGACCTCATGATAATTTTATCTGTCACTTGATCAATGACACGTCATGTCATCAATGGGTGCAGCACTCCCCTGAGGACGGCAGATGATCCTGATGTTTCACTACAGATTGGTTCTTTAGTTACTCTAAATATTTACTTAATTCTTTCTCTCCTATCCATCCAGTGAGATCCTTCACAGCTGAGATTGTAATAACGGGCAGATATTGGAGTCAATACATACTCTATGCATATTTTATTGGTACAGAGCCACGGGAGAGGCATTGAAGTGTTTAAAACTTTTATTATGTCTGCTTGCTGGGATTTGATGAATGACTTGTGACAGAGCATTTAATGAGGTATTCTGCCAACCAGCCTTTATTAGAGATATCAGACACTTTGTGTGTGTGCAGTTGTGTGCAGGGTCTGAACCACAGACCCACACATATGCTGTTACATGCACACAAAACCATGCAAATTCATGCAAATAAATGCTCCAAGAAAAAGTCTTTCTCCTCGTCTGTTTCTTCTGTTATTACATAAATATATGCACAGCCACTTCTGATGCACCAACAAAAAAAACAACAACAAAAAAAAAAAAACATTGAATGGCATGAATTCTTGAAATGCACCAGTGCACAGTTAATGCTATTTGTTATTTACACATAAACACACACCCATAGTCACAGGGGCCCATATGACATATACACTGACTGCACAAATATCAGAATGCAGCCCATATACATCTAGCAGATATTTTTTACAACCTAATGAGCATTACTAATATTATACGTTTACATGTATAAAAAATGAAAGCCTTGCTCCTCTCTCCTTGCCTCAGTGCATTCAATACATTCCCACCTTGACACATGACTCTTACTCATTATGGAGAGTGATGGTAAGTGTTCCTAGTTCAGCAATGCAATGTGTTCTGCAATGTGCGTGTGTGTGTGTGTCAGGGAACCTGGCCTTGGAAGAAGCAAACTCAGCAGATGGGATAATTCAAAGGGAAACAATAAAGCTACACAAAAAATAAATAAGTAAATAATGTGCAGATACAGGACAAAGAGAGAAATGGAACTTCCTCATGGTCAAACTGGCTGTTGTTGTTAATTTTCTGACGCTCACTACGTTGACATTCAGAGTATCTTATCTTGCATAGTCTCTACTTGAAGCTCCAACATGCACCCTGACAAAATGTGGCATGATTTAAATGAAGACAATGAATGCAAAAGTGAAGTTGCCTTTCCTTCACTGGGATTGAGATTCTCAAGTAATCATCTATTCCAATACAAGTGAAGATTCACAAAGCTAAACAAAATGAGTTTTAATAATGAAGTGGTGAGTCTAAAACAAGTGTTTCTTTCCCCTAAGTAACTGCACTTGCTAGCAGTGATTTCACTCTAGGGGTGAGAGCTATAACAAACTTCATCTAGTCCATGTGAAGTGGTGAATGCAGTTTCAATCCTCCATGCAGAGCAGATCACTGGAGTAATACCTGCCATCAATTATCCTCACCAGTGGCCTATGTTGGGAGGATCAACACTGTCTGTGGTACTGAGGCAGCTCCTTCAGCTAAACAGCTGGAGAACTAGATGTCTCCACTGTATATGTGAGTATATGGGAAAAAAACACTGGAGTCACAGAGTTAAAGAGTGGGAGGACCCAGACTAAGTGAACATACCACCTGGGCTGAACTTAAATGAATGTGTGCTGATGTCTATTAAGTTCAAATCTAATTTCCAAATCATTATTGATTGCACAGCAAGACACACTTAAAGCTTGTGTGCTTGAATAGTTGAGAACACAACTGCTTTTCAATTCTAAATGCCCAAGACAATGCAAATAAAATCACAAAAAAAAAAACAAAAAAAAAAACAGATAAAAAAGTTAAAAGTTAAATTTACAGGTACTGTAGTTGTAAATCAGTAGAGACTGAGGAGATAGATTTTAGTTCAAAGTATTTAACTTTGACACAGAAAGGCAAAGTTAGGGTCCTTTGTCAGCACTGACCCCATTAATATTAACAAAGACCATGATCCTTCTCTAACTTTGAATAAGTGGTTTGTTGTCTACAATTCACCATACCTACAATGCTATAGCTGGCATGACTCCAGCATATCCCGATCTTAAACAAGTAGTTTAAGTTGCCTACTGCAAAATCCCTTTAGCATACTTTGGATGTCAAGTAGCTACAATATGGGAAACAAATGGAAAACACTGACAGCCAACATTTGCAGATACTGTATGTTTAGTTCAAGCCAGTTTTTAATTTAAAAAATACTTGGTGGCATTGTGTTTATTTTAATATATGGTTGGAAAATGTAAGTATGAATTTAGTTTCTAGGAGAAATGGTGGCAGAGCCTGCTTGTTCCCCTGACTGCCAATGGAGAACGCACGAAGACATGGCTCAGGTAATGGCCCAAAATCCCAGAGGGCAGCCTACATGCCCACACACACATTCTCACTCACACTCACACACACTAGGGCTGAATGATATATTCTGGAGATTATGAAGGGTAGGCTGGAGTATCTCTGTAACCCCACAATGCTTCATGTAATGCTTCATTTATAATGGTATGTTATGACACATTTTACTTTTATCAAAAAATTGCAGCTGCTATGATTTGGATATTGCAATTGGCCATATTGCGTTTTTCATAATATTTCAATTCCCTAACATACACATGCACTTGTCTGCAAAGGTCTGTTAAATTCTCTCCACCAGTAGATTCTTGATTGGACTTTGCAGACTGACTCCACCATGATCCCAAATGACTCAACACAAATAAGCACAGCCGTCCCCTTATTCAGTCTCCATGTCCCTTCTGTTTGTGCAGCCATCACAGTTTGGATGTTTTAACATACTGGCATTGTACTGTGAAGAACTGTGGCCTCTTCAAATCCATTATAATCAACAAGAATTAACCCCAGGCAGTTGCTGTGCTACAGCTATCTTTCAAATACATGGGCTGTGAGTAAGTGATCTTAGAAGGACAGATTTGGGTGGAAATCTTGGACTACACCAAGGTTCCATATCTCCTCACAACATATCTTCTTCTTCTCTCTGAACTGTAAATAACATCTGCCTCTGGCCTTGTTGTGGACTCACAAAAGCCTTACCAGTGGATTGTTGCACCTCAGGTTTCTTTGCCAAAACCTTCCATCTAAGTCACACCCAGCCTTGACAGCCATGGGAAATCCATGCTGTTAATTGAAAAAGGTCCTGAGAGAATGAAGTGGCTGGCTGGATTTCGTTTCCTTTCACTGCTGAACAAAGAAGTGAAAGTGACACAAGGTTATGGTGTCAAGACGGAGAGCTTTTTACATGGCAGCTAGTAGTGTTGTGAAAAAAAGCAGACTTTATGCTACTATCTCTATCATGTTTCTGACTCTAAATGTATTGTACTGCTCATTAATAGCAGTATACATGGGGTTGTCTGTCTAACACAGGGCTACTCTCAGATATTCAATATGCAGCTGCAGAGTTATTTCAGTAAGAACTAGCCCATGTTCATGGTAATTAAGAAACACGCGGCCCCAGTCCAACAGATTGACTCTTCTGGGTTCTATACTGTTTTTGGAAAACAGTAGAGCTCTGAGCCATGGAGCAAAAGCTGCAGCAGGCTGGTTACACAGACAATATTTGTTTTATGGATAAACTCACTGTTTGTTGAGGTGTCTACTGGGGATTTGTATATAATATGCAGTATAGGCAAAACAATGGCAGTATTATCCTTGAACCTACAAGTATGCAATCTATTCTTTATTGCACTGTAAAATCTGAAACAAGAAAAGGCCTACAATATGTTGTGAGAGTAAGGTTTTAGAAAGATTTTAACAAAATTACATAAAATCTATGAAGATTTTGCTGACTAGAAAAAAACATTTCTGTATATAAACCAAGAACCAATGTATATTAATTAAGTTTATATATTACACATTTTTTTGTGGTGATAAATGCAACATGCACTGAATATTTTACTGATGCATTCAGTAAACAACATATTTAAGACTTGCCAGATTAGTTTATTAACAACACTTCCACTTCATGTTCACAGAAATTAGAATCCGGTCAGTATTACTTTTCCTACAAAACACATTTGCTGTTGCAAATGACTTGTATACAAATTTGATTTCCAGCAGACATGGTTTTTTTATTACATTTAGGTCCAAGTGTTTTTGCTTTTATTTGACAGTATTACAGTAGGAACAGCGGAAACGCAAGGAGGGGAGAGGGTGATGACGTGGTTCATGACCACAATCGCACCTGAACATTGTGGTTTCCCACACTGGGCTACATTTGGTTTTTAGATATTTCTCACAATAAATGAAAGGTCATACTCAACTAGCCCTGAGGTGAAGAAAAAAAATAAGAAACTGATCCATGGTACACAGGAGCAAGCAGAAACAATCAATCTCAAGTCGCTAAATGCCCTTTTCTTGCTGATATTTACTGTATTCTAGACAACCCCTGCAAGGGCTTTGAATTGTCTGGTGAACTGCAAACAGACTGCACACACCTGTCAGGGAAACGCACAAAGCATCAAAAGGAATAGCTTCCAGCTCCCTCGCTAGTTGAGTGGTATAATATCTTCAGCAAAATTGGAGCTTATGAAAAGTTATTATTCAATAAAGTTAGATAAGTTCCCTCTAAATGAAAAGGATGATCTTATGACTCTCTCTCTTCATTTCATTGGTTTGTAAAAATATTGTATTGCCACAGCTTTTTTTTTTATTTGTGTTACACCCACAACCCTAATGCTGTGTGGTTTGCTACAGACTCTATATGACTGCTGTTTAGGCTGAAACTTGAATTAGCATTTATCTTAGCATGCGTCATCTGTGCTGACTTGGAAATTAAAGCTGTTTAATTACCACATAGAGCAGGTCCATTTTCTCACCATAGTTCTCGGTCATGCATGTCAATCATTCATTCAAAGTAGCAACTGAAACGTGATACACAGATGCCCAATCAAATCAACCTAGGTCATATAACTCTTGAAGAGTCATGAATTTAAAAAGCATACAGATTCAAATTCAACCACACACCCCATTTGATGTAATTATTCCACAGCCACACAAATCTGAATACACCAATACTGTGACAAAAGTCTGCAGGGCCGATATTCTCAGGAGAAGACTCCCATATTAATGCCAAGCTTTAATAATGGTTTCACATACACAGACCTGGTGGCCCAGCTGCATGAGCCAATGCTCTGCTGCCTACCTGGCAGAGTGAGAAACTAACTTGCAGAGGCTGCTGAAATTCAAATGGGATGTGTAGTTTTTCCCAGGCATTTAAATGAGGTGAAATATTAGTCGTCAGTGTCAGGTAATGATCATGCCAGTAAGCCTGAGGCATCATTAAATGAAAGGGAGTGAATGGTTATGCTTGATAATGAAACAGTATATGCAAACACTGAGACCATGGAGCATACTGGCTGATTATATTACAAACATGCTTTAACTGTCCCTGCCTTGCTAACATGAGCAAGAATTAATTCACCACAGGTCACCATTCTGCATCTTCACCCCTCCAGAGGAATGTGGAAAGAAGAAGAAAGCAAAAAATAAATTCATCCACCTCCCCTCACAGCTGCTACAGATTTGCCCTTAAGCAAAGCATCTATCACTCCTAACACCTCTTATAAAATAACCAACATAACACTGATGGTTTGCACGCCTGAGCTGATTGGCCGTTAGCTGCATTCATGCTTCGTCAGCTTGCTGGCATCAGTAGATTATGCACCACATCAACATCTGCTATTAGCTGACTGGGAACAACTAAACACTTCAAACATATGTCAAAGACAGCCTTAAAAATTCTTTTAAATTTCACTTTAGCCATTCTGGTGTAACGGCATCTTAACTCTTCTTAATGTCTCTGCAAACATAAGTGTGATTGCTGCAACTACCTCCATCATCCAGTCAAACTCCTGGGATTTTGTTCAAACATTTCTGCACTTTTCTTGGCTTATTCTGTGATTTCATAAAGTCATGTGAATCCTGTATTTGACAAATCTATATGTTTACTAGGCAAATACAATGGGAGACTACAGAATCCCTTTATTAATGCCTCTGGGATTCTTTAGAGAGCTTCCTCAAGATATGAAGAGATCTCTCAGCCAAATATAACAGAACATTTATATAGATGCACAGATACAACTATACATCCATGTGCAATATTGTTTAATGCTTGAATTTGAGTTAAATAAAATATTTGTAGTAATTTGTATAGTATATTATAGCCTACTTGGCTCACCTCAGACATTCATGCCGAGGAACTGACTATGTAGCGAAAAAGTTTACAAAGATTGGGCAGGAAAGGCTGCTGCTTTTTGTGGATTTTGATGAATCAAAGCTGATGTATGTATGAGTCACTGATGGTGAAACATGAATGAGGCAGCTGATACCAATCAGCTGATGCAAGCAAGACTTGACAGCTCTGCCTCAATGCAATGCTCCATATATGCAGTGCAGTACTGTAGCTATAGTATTTATTAACTATTAATGTACTGTAACTCCAGTTTTGGAGACTGAAAGATTTTAACTTGACAAGTGGATTTAGGAAGAAAATCATGGCAAAGTCTTCTTAAGAAACAGCTGTATTCCTTTAGGTTTTAGGGCTGAAGCTGGCTGGGATGTACTGTTGCAATGGATCTGAAAGTTATGAGTGACAGGAAAATACAAGGCACAAGAGGGGGAATTCAGTCCATATACCAGAAGAAGTGTACACCAGCTTGTACTGTGTACACTTGTGTTATTTTATGAGCACAGTGTAAGAGTTAATGATGAAGACTCCTCTGTCAGAGGCAGAGAGAGCACAGTATCTGCACGCTGTGTTCAATGTGTCTTACCAAAGTAAACATGCCCCCCATACAACACCAGCATTGTTTATCCTTCCAACTCTGTTGCTCGGTTGAGGTTCCTGCTCGTTAAACAGGACTGTCTGCGTGTGTACTGTAGGTGTACCGACGGAGCTAAAGATGGGAGCTGACACCAGCTAGTAAATTGCTGCTGTCAGATAAAAACCCTATATTGCATTGACAAGTTTCCCAAAGCTTAAAAAGCATTCTATAAAAGTCTGGTGACAATTAGTTTTTTCTCTCTCTGTCACATCACTGCTGCCACCCTCCCAATAACCAAAGTATTCTCCCAGAGGGTATGAGAACCCCAAAATCTGTTAGCATCGAATTATAATACTTGAGGAATCTGTCAAACATGAAAAGGCCAGACGTTGGGAAGAGCAGGACTAACATGAAGTGGGAATGCAATCTGAAACTGAAGGAAAGATCTGAAAGCCCAAATGCATTGAGTTGGGGCAGTTTGAAAGGTTATTCTGTCCCCATCTCAAGTGGCAGGGAAGGAGAGCTGGCTCACGGTCCCATTATGGTGCAGAGCAGCCACTTTCAGCCATGTTTGCCTCCTCCTGCTTTTCCTCCCACCAGTCCTCATCCAACCTCCATCACAGCCTTTGTTAGCATGTCATTTGTCTGAATGTTGAGATAAAAGAAGCAGGGCCTATTTGGGGTAGCCTGAAACAAAGGCTGCAACCACCTGTGTTCACTTGGGAAGCAATTTGTGAGTCAAGACATTTTTAGATAGGGCTATTCAAATGATATATGACTTACATGCACAATATTTATAAAGGTGCTGCTAAAATCAGCACAAAAGGAATTAAAGATAATCAGAGTCACTGTGATGTATCAATTAAAGGGCTGTAATTACTCTTCGCAATGGAAGACCATCTGGTGTCAAACAAAGTCCTCTATATTTCAAATTGATGTGAATATAAGGAGAATTTAAAGCATAAATAATACATTTCGTTCTACTTTAAATCAAACCCATTTCACCTCTCATCAGCCACCCAAAGGGCGAGCCACCTGAGAGGAGGCAGCTGAGAAAACAGATAACCACAGCACACACATGATATTTGAAGATGATTGATTTGAGGTAATAACAGAAATAATGACTTGGAGGCCTACACCAGATGTCAAACTCTGAGAGAAGCAGTTCTCAGATGAGTGAACAAAAAAACATGAATAGTTCTTACCTAGAGAGATTATTAGTCTCTGGTAAGGTAGTCAGATAAACTGCTCATTTCCAGAAAACAACCAGCCAACATTATATGCAATGTTAAAACTCAGTGAAGCTTGAAAATACAATTGTATTTCTGGCCATGCACAAGAAAGGCATTTCAGCTTTGTAAAGATCACCAATATTTACTATTTTATAGCTGCAGCTAAAAGGAAAAGGCTTCAATTATGTTTTATTAATACTGTACCACACCACTGGAAGCCACCATTGGTTGGGAACAAAGACTTACTAATCACAGACTTCTGCATAAAAATACATACAGGTCCAAATAAACAAGGGCCACGTTATCGCGAACCTCTGTGAATGCACCAATTTAAAGCTTGATTTGTTTTGAGTTCAAAGGATCATCTATTTGTTCTCGTTAGACTCAAAGCTTTGGTTTTGAAATTGTAGTAAGTACAGGTTAAACCACTGAGATGAAAATGAACAGATTTTCCCCTCTTCTCCATTTTCTGAGCCAGCCCATAATTGGCTTGAATCAAAGAAGACGTTGAATTAACTAGGCTGTCGTCGAGTAAACTGAAACCACATTTCTCACCATGTAATTATATTCCTAGGCTCAGTCCCATAGAAGAGAGACACCAGGAGGTCCACCGTGTCACCCAATAAATGACTATTTAAGAGCCCTGGCACAAACTCCAGGAAATTGACCTGCTGATCTGTCAAGAACCCAGAATCAAACACACCAAATTGAATCAAAATTGGCACAACCACCTGACTGACCTAGCTGCCTGTACACCCATGCAACTGCATCACTCCTATTGTCTGATTACAGGAGATTGTTTTAAAAGGCAGTCTCACAGCTGATTTGAACCAGACTGCCATGTGGCACTATGCCATTGCAACGGAGTAATAAAAGCTTACCATGATACCCAATATTCAAAATGTCGCAGCACCCTGTGGCATGTCATCAGAAATGTTTCAACAAATTAGATATACAAACCTGTGAGTAATTAAAGTTCAGAATTTGATCTGGCACCCAGTTGTTAAAGGCATATTAGTGAGGGCGATGGATATATATGCCACACACAAAAGCTTCAACTGTCAAAGATCAAAACTTTTTCCAGCATGCAATTTGAATCATCACTGCCTGGCTGGTCAGTGATCACTGCCTGGGATCCTGTAGTTCCTCAGAGGACCCAACACAGGCAGTTCTGAGATCTGTGGCATGATCAATTTACAACTGACTAACTGGTGGGATTAATTGTCTGACACCACACATTAGCAAGAAAATAAGAACTAGTGTGTATATAAAAAACATGGACAAAAGCTACAAGGAGCTAAACCAAAATGAAAGGACTAAGTCTGTCAGTCTATGAAAGAACAATGAGGGAAGAATGAAAATAGAGATTTTCCATATATGTGATGAGAGCAAATCAGAAATTTTAGTTAATCACCTCACCCACATCCTATTCTCAAAATCAAATAGAATACTGGACCATCACCCCTTTATGCAATGTAGAGGTTCACATTGAGAAACATACAGAGAGATTCAAAACCAAATGAGGAAGTGAGGGCCTTCTCAAAACAGAGAAATACATTCAGTGACACCTGAGAATAGTAAGGTCTTTCCTCACAGCGAATTAAATTTACGTTTTAACCCAAAATTGATATGTTATACACACAGCCAGGTGCATGAGAATCCTGACCTTGCCTGCCCTCTTCCCTCACATCTGGTCTGCCTCTCAGCATGCACAGAAACACCCACAGAGGAGGGAGGTCAGCTGGAGAGGATAAGACAGCCACCTTGCAGGCCCCCAGTCTCTGTCAACTTACGAACCATTTTCACAGACTAGATCTATGTCACTGCATGTCCTTTCCTTCTGTTCCAACCACTGCACTGTCATATCATCACCCCAACACACACACACAGACATGTATACAGATGCACTTAAACTTTCCTGTCCATCACCAACTAAATTTCCAGCCAAATTTAATGTTCCGTGCCTGTCAAATAGCCCTCCTTAGAAAGATGGCTGCCTATACTTGTGAGCCACATCCGGGAGTCCGATTAGGTGAGGAAGAACAGAGATGCCATGGCAGATCACTGAGTAGTTGAGAAACCATCTAAACAAGTGAGACAGGAAACACAGACCAAGACCCAAGACCCCAATCACAGCCTTCCATGGTGATAAATGACACTATATATGATGCAATAATACAGTCATACACCAGGACCTGTCACTGTTGAACCTTTGCCCTTTCTCATTAAAAACTATCTCATGTTTCTATTTCTGACACCTCTGGAAGGTAACTGCCATACACACAGTCCCCTGCTGCAAAAAACTGCTTGTTTAAATGACAGATACACAGTTGCCCTAAAAAACAAAAGGATCAAAAAAAATTGGAGAAAACTGTGCTATAATCACTGTATTACTACTTAATACTTAAATAATAACTACTTCAATTATATTTAATTTCCTTTTTTCACCTATTCTGCAATCTCACTTTTAGTTGACCTTACAGACCACAACACTTTTACAACATAACATGTACAGAACCATACATTTTCTCCTCATAAAACAACAATGTACACTCCGATACTACTATGATCACACAGCATTTGAACAAATGACATCTGGGAAGAGGGCTCTAGTTGAACAACTACTTAAAAAAGCACAAAGGTTCTAGGTATCACTTGGAGTAGGGCCTGGATCCACGTACATCTGCAGTAGTGTTACATTACTAAGCTTATTGTAAGAAAATGGAAAGAATCATTGTGTAGTGATTACACTTGATCTCCCTATCATTCCTTTTCCTTTTTAGTCCAACAAAGACTTCAATTAAGAGTGTAAAATTATTAAGTTGACACTCTGATTGAGCTTAAGAATATTTGCATGTGCTATAAAACCCCTGAGGAAATTGAACAAATACTAATTACTTTATTTTATTTTAGAATGTGGGTCCATATTAAAAATACAGTAACATTTTCAACTCAACAACATCAAATGATGTTCAATTACATAACACATTACATCAGAAACATACACACACATAATACACCATTAAACTTGTCTCAAAAGCATAAATAGACTCCTGCTATGTTCAGGTATTTGGTACTGTAGGATTTACCAAGAAATCAATCAATATTCTGCCCTGCCCAATCAGCATGTTTAGCATAAAAATAAGATTCCTGCTCCTTGACATGTGGGTACATGGATGTCCACAAAAATATGACTAGCCCACACTATAATATCCTCATGGCAACATTGTGAGCAACTGTAGCAGTATATCCCTGTATACTGTGAGCAGCATTAACAAAAATTATGTGATGAAGCAAACCCCCCAGAAAGATGGCGCAAAGTGTGTGCTATAGCACCAAGGGGTAGAATATGCTTCTGTATCACATTTCTGATTGGTAGAGGAGTGTTTACTGCAGACAGCTCCAGTTGTGCTGCTGAACTGGAGCCAAAGCTAGCTGGCAGCCACAATTACCTTTATCATTTAAGCATGAAGAGTCATCAAATATGAATGGGAAATTGGGCAGTGTTGTACAAACAAAGCAAGAGTGCACTGATATTAAAAATGTGTTTATAGATGGCAAGGCAGCCTGGTGAGAGGGAGAGAAAGGGAGAGAGAGAGAGAGATTAACAACAGGAGATATCTCTATGTACAGTAAAACCAGTGGCCATAGTTACTCTGTATATGTTTATACATGCATGTGTTTCTATGCATGTTGAATTCTCCTTAACTAGATGACAGATGAGTGTGTTTGCCAGACTATTAAAAACACATATCTGCATCAAATTAAATCTGTTGCCCAAATCTCCATGGGTACCCTGTGAGCCTAACACGCATTTCCTTTGAGATATGCTGCCTCCACAGAAACAGCCAATGATAACCAAGCTATGATTGACTCATATCACACTTTATTCTCAAACCCGTACTAATTTGAAAAAAGACAAAGACAACATTTCCTTCAACATCCTACAGGAGTCATAACAGAAACATCAAATGAAAGAGTGTGAGAAAGAGAGCCTGGACAGTAAAGTGCTTGAGGGAACAAACAGAGAGGGTTATAGAGATGCAGTGGAAAATTTACAGTAATCTCATCAGCAGGACAACACAGACTATATTGTACACTAAGTTTAATGGAGTCAATGAGACTGAGACTAAGCCGCCAGAAGAAAAATGATAACAGGTGCCAGGCCTGAAGTAATCAAAGAATAAGCCACTAGCTGCAAGTTAAGGAATAAAGATCAGTTTTAAGTTTGGATTTAAATGCCTCATTGGAGTCATACAGTCTAATGTCTGATAGGAAAAGGCAGTGTAGCCTGGTGACTTCTTTTTAACCCTGGGGAAAGACAGGAGCCATGTATTCTGACAGCAAAGAGCACAGGGTGGAATTTATATGGTTTAAGTAGATCAGACAGGTATGAAGGGGGAATGCCCATTTAAGATTTTGTACAGCATCAAAAGTATCTTAAAGTCTGATCTGACATGGATAGGAAGACATTGAAGGTAAGCTAAAATAATCTGATGAAATTTTCTGGATGTAGTTTAAGCTCTAGCTGCAGTATTCTGAACCACCTGACGACTAGCCCGTGGCAGGCTGGAAAACAAATAATCCATTCTGGATGAAACAAAAGTATGAATTAGGGTCTCAGCATGTGCCATAGTACATAGGTGACAAACGCAGGTGAAAAAAGGTGGTCTTGGTGATGTTTTTAATGTGCTGATCAAAAGAGAGGGCAGGATCAAATGTAACACCAAGGTTCTTGGCCATCATACTTAATACTTTTACAGGTGTAAAAACAAACAGGCCTCTAATTTGACCATTTGAGAAGGGTCATCGGCTTTTATATGAAGATACAGCGGAGTATTATCAGCGTTACAGTGGAAATGTTTTACCTCTGGACAGAGCCAGTCTAGCGGTTTCACCTGTTCTAGTCTTTATGCCAAGATAAATATAAAGCTCCTGATTCTAGCAACATAGTTCGCATAAAGATACACAAAGTATACAGCACACACAGAGGGGTACTAATCTTCTCATCTCACTCCCTGCAAAAAAAGTGAATAGGAATATTTTGTGATATGTTGAACTGTTTTGTTAGTTCTACATTTCTGTGTGAGTATGAGAAACTGTGAGGCAGTGAGGCTCAATATTATTAGCCCATAGTCATCACCTCAAAACGGTACTAATGCAGCATACTGTACATTTCTCCCAATCCCCCTGACCACCACCACTAACAGTAACATTGCACTGCTGTAATGTAATGGCTTTAGCCATCTGCACTATATCAAAGCAGTTTAAAACACAATGGGAACTGTTTCCTGAGATGAATAAGCTTTACACAACTCTCCCATAGAGGCTCAGAGCTGCGGTCTGGTCTGATGTCAGCTGGATTTAATGTGATTTTTGTATTACTTAGACATGAGACACAAGGAACAGATATAGTTTAGCAGAGAAGATGAAAGGGGCATATCTCCAGATTTGAAAGAGACAGAGTGGAAGACATCAGAGAGCAGCATCAGTATTACCAATAACACCCCCAGGTCTCATTTCCTAATCACAGCTCTAATGAAGATGAATCTCTAGCCTGTGTGTGTGTGCGCGCGCATAAAGGCACGCACTGTTATGTTTAATGAGTAGTATTTGCAAGTGCTCATTCTAATAAATGATATCTTTACACAGACAAACATATGCCTGTGTTTCCATTTATCAGTGTCTTTGCAGATTAGTATAATTTTGTATATATTTAACTGCACACTCAATCTATGTCTGTGTGTGTGTGTAACTAAATATTTGATAATTGTCAGCGTGAATACGGATGTACCATAGCTACTTTCTATAACAAAGCAGTATTCATCATGAACTATAAGCTACACTTCCGCTCAGTAAGCTACCGTCAGGACTTATTATCCCTGAGGGAGAAATATGAAAGCAGAGTATTGGTAAGCCATCAACTGATTAGACAACACAAACAACTAAATGTCAGCTCAGCTCTGTAGTTAGGGTGCCATGGCTGCTGCTAGGTAGACTGCTCATTAGTTTACTGCAGTCACATAGAGTCTCTCTGAGCTCTATGTTCCAACTCACTGTGTGGAAGTTATGTAAACATATGTAAAAATTAGAAATGTAAACTCATACATACAGAATACTGAATAAAACTGTGCTGCTGTTTTATTTAGAAATTATTAGTAAATTTTTAAAAAATTATTAAATTATTATTAGTTTATTGGGACAAATTAAAAAGAAAAAGGCTGGAGAATAAAACAAGAGGCAAGAACAACTGACTGCAGGACAGAAGGGATGCTTGTACAGGACACAGAAGCACACACAAAATATAACCATGTTTTTCCAAATAGGAGCATATCAAATCTACAAACATGTATTTACTAGGGAAGGGAAGAAGAGAATCCAGTTATGAAAGTACACATGGACATACGTCATAATGCTGTACGCATACATTAATACCATATGTGTGTATCCACACATATAAAAACAAGAAGGAGAAGATACATTACTGGTTCAATGAACGCAGTAAACTAGATTACAGCACTTGTTGGATGTGGCGAATGGAGCTTGAATTACATTATTGAATTATTATCAAATACCAAATACTGAAATACTGTGACACAGTGATGTGTTATAGTATATTTACATGCTCCAGATGGACAGTCATAAATAAAGGACATCAAAACAGCCTGCCTGTGTGACAGAGTGACCGTTAACCTCATCATTTACCTGCAGGAAAATGGAGGTAAAGCAGCAAAATCTAAGGAAGTGTAAACAGGAAGAAATTATGGCGACATGGTGAGCAGTGAGGAACACGGTATGCAGGCTATAAAGGTTAACAGGCAATGCACTCTTACTTACAAACATAATTCAGTCATTACCATGCATTATAGAAAAGCTATACGGCATGTATGTGCATACAAACACAAATGGGCACACACTCAACTGTAATAATAATTTGCAAGTGCTCATAAATCCCCTGTGGAGGAATATAACAGCTGATTAACCAGCTATCAGGCCCTATGAAGACCTACTAGTAAATTTATGACAGACATTATCACCGTCAGGTAGACAACACACACACACACTTTCTCCTTCACTCTCTCATACCAATATTAGCTTAATAAAGCAAACTTGTACACAGAGGTACAATAGTATATTAGTGTCAAATATGGAAGTCTGCAAACACTTTTCAAACTGAGATTTATTAGGCTAATCATTCTGTATATATCAGGTTTCCCTTGATAGTGACTTAGGATTTACGCATAGAGTAGTTAATACTAGACAAACATAATTTTGCTTTCCAAATCACAGTTTGTATTTATTTCAAGCAGCATAATGTCAACATAGCACACATAAAGCCTAACTGAAAGACAGTTTTAAGTAAATCTCTGTCATAGCTGAGGCTGTACTGTTACAACTGTGATACCTACAATTCTGTATCTTTACCTCAATGAAACTTCTTAAAAACCTTGACTTGAAGATTATAAATGTATTTTTCTACAAAAACATATTTTACATATAACAAATAAGCCAACCACCTCAAATGCTTAAAGAATAGTTTGACATTTTGTGAAATATGCCAGATCGCTCTGTTGCTAAGAGTTAGGTAAGAAGATTGATACCAATGTCATTACGGGACCAGAGCCAGGACTCAATTAGCTTAAATTAGAACAAAGACTGAAAACAGCTAACCTGGCTCTGTCCAAAGGCGCCTACGAACACCTCTAAATTAATACATTGTATCTTGTTGATTCAATCTGTACATGGAACAAAATGTACATGCTGAACCATTTCTTGCCGACCAGCAACAAGGCACACTGACTTATGATTTGTGTTTTTACTTTTTTTGGTGTGTGTATGAACTAAACAAGACACAATTTAGTGAACTTTAGGAGCTGATAGGTGTACTTCGGATGGACCAGAGCCAGACTACTGTAGCAGTTACCTCATGTGCAGTCTTTAAACTAAGCTAAACCATTCAATTCCTGGCTTTAACATCACATTCAGCATACAGACGGCTTTAAAATAATAATACTAAATAAAATAGTGTGATTTGAAAAATCAGGGACTATCTTATCAAAGAATAAGTAAACACAAGCACACCAACTTCTGGCAATTTACCGGTTTAATTACCCACTGGTGCTGACTGAAAGCATTTAATTTAAAATATTAAGGTCCTATTCATTCATTCATCCACTATCAATACCGCTTATGCCCTGTTAAGGGTTGCGCGGGGGGCTGGAGCCTTTGGGTGAGAGGCAGGGTACACTGTGGACAGATCACCAGTCCATTGCAGGGCCAACATATACAGACAAACAACAACTCACATGCAGACCTACAGGCAATTTAGAGTCACCAATTAACCTAATGCATGTCTTTGGACTGTGGGAGGAAGCTGCAGTACCCGGAGAGAACCCACACAGTCACGGGGAGAACATGTAAACTCCTCACAGAAAATCCAGAGCCTTCTTGCTATGAGGCGACAGTGCTAACCTCTGCACCACCATCCACTGAGGTCCTATACCCATGCAGGCCGAATCAAAGTATCAGTTGTCAGCACCTGCTACTGTGACAATGCACAACATCATTAATGACTTAACAGAGGGAGAGCGTGCGTAAGTGTATTATCAGAATTTTCTTGTACAATGGTGCTACATCTAGTTCTAATCTACAAATATAACTATACAAATTCACTTGTGTGACCACCAGCAAAAAGTCCTCACTTCTTGGAGGCTTTTCCTCATTTTCCAATCCTTCCTGACCTTCACAAGGACAAAAACACAAACACCCCCTCAAGACACACTGAATTGTGCCCTGCGTGACCATGTTTTGTGGGGATAAATGAGATATTGCAAAGAGGGTGATGTCTTTGTTGGATTGATGAAACCTCCATTGTTACAACCCTCCCACTTCGTTAACAACCTGACAGTGAGAAAAATGAACGAACCACTCCATTGTGTACCTCTTCGCTCATGACTGACAAGCCTTGGGCATCAGCAGGAATAAAGCAATTCAAAGCGCACACAGTCCCCAGGTGCATACGTATTTAATACACACATACACGCTTCCAATTTGACTTGGCAACTGCTGTGCAGTTCCACTGTTGTTTTACTTTATTATTCCTTCACTTTGGAAAACACACAGAGGATGAATTTAATTTGCATCTGCAACAGGGATGTTGTGTTCCTCTGTTCACATTCTCACATACGCACCATCTTTCACAAAAAAATTACACACATACACAAACTTAAAGGGAGGTGGACTCATAAGCTTCAGCAATTTAGCTTATTTGAAACTCTTTTGAGTACCAGAGGAACATAATTCAAAATGCACAACTCACATGTGACTGCCGCCGCTGCAGTTACATTTCAATTATGGAAATCACAGAATTTGTGTGTATTCGTCAAACCACAGAGACCAATCCTCTGCTGGACTGACAGTCAGCGGCAAAATTATACAGAAGTGGAACTTTCACTGCAGCTTTCAAAGCAATTCAATAAAGTTCTGAAGAAGAAAAGCTACTGCCAAAGAACTTCTTTAAATTTATTTCCCTGACAGTGTATAGTATATCATAGGGAGAAAAACACAGCAAGCATTTCAGAACACTGTCTCATGTATTAATCATTACTCCTACTATTAAAAACACGGAGACAGGATTGAAACTCAGTAGCGTATTTCTTTAAGATGGAATTACTGGTGAGCTGGTGAGTTGTGTGACTACAATCATTTTCACTCATAAAAAGATAGATGTGCTACTCAGTCACCGTCTCTTGAGTATGAGTTTAAATAGTCACCCAGTCAGAGACTGATTGCGTCAGAGCCGCCAAGCAAGGATCGAGCCTACCCATCAGGAGCAATTCTGGGTTCAGTGCTTTGATCAAGGACACTTGGACATCTGGACAGGAGGAGCTGTGTATCGAATCATTGACCCTGCGATTACTAGACGACCTCCTGCGTCACAGCTGTCCCTTTGTAGTAGCCCCTATGTTGTTAATTTGCTAATTTGTTGCTCAAATTGTTAAGTCCAGCAGAAAAAAAAAGACATCATAAAAAGCTAAGAAGCCAACCACAGCATCTACAGTTATCATATCATGATTATTTCTGTGGCTTTCAATGAGCTATGAGAAAACAGTCATTTTTGTCACCAGTGAGGGAAGCTTCACTGCTAAATGTTTCATGTGATTCAGTCAGTGTCAATGACGGTTCAGCGCGGTCAGCTCTGTTTAAATATTCTGTGTTAAACATTTGTTCATACATCTACTGAATGCCTCTAGATGGAACTTCCTTCTAGGTCTAATCGACTATCAAGGAAGAGAAAAAAAGAAAAAGAAGGGTCATGGGAAGGGCACTAATGGGGTCATGACACCTTCAAAAACATTTCTCCTGGTAAGTCCTATAACTGTAATAAACCTGATGGGATTTATGTTCCACTTATGTCTCCACAGTTGACTTATTTGCCAAACCTGCTATTGTTGGTGCTGACAAACGGACAATACACTGAGAATTATACCCAGCATCTGCTTTGTTCAGAGTAACATTTGTTTATTGTACTCTCTCCCACGATCAGCACTTAATCCCTGATTCATGACCTTGGCTCTAAACTTTTATCCATCCAGTTCTCATAGTTTTTCCTCTCTGCATCCCCAGTCATTTGTCTCTCTTCCTGTCGCTCACTCAGGCTTCTAATAACATCAGACCACTGGGAGTAGATAAGTGTGGCTGTTGTGATAAGGAGCTGGGAGTGGGAACGATGCAATCTGTCTCCATCTCCTCCCACTGTCACAGCATTTCTGATCCACTAGTGGATATGAATGTCGGCTCTATTGATGTGCGGTACAGCATGGCTGCTATCTATGATCTACAGAGCATGCAGCATCTCATCTACAGATGCTGATGCTATTCCCTCACTTATCCTGTGGATTCAATAGTGAAAAATGAAAGGGCTGGTGACGATGGTCATAGTTATCGTGGTCAAGACGACTCTTTCCAGGGTTCAGGGATTTAGGATTCAGGTTAAATGTTTGAAGTTTTGGTTAATCTGTTTACTTTAATTAGAAGGTATAAATTGATTAATTCTGAGTTAATTAAATGGCCCATTAAATGTTTTTCCCTATACTTATTATTCCTATAGCCATGTTCAAGATACACTGTTTGCATCCCATGGCAGGGATGCACATTCCCAGACCTAATTAGTTATTGATCTTATTATGTTGATAGATTCTGACACTTTTCAAGCATTGATTCTGTCTGTCTCAAAGGAACACAATGTTTTGTGTGAAACTGCTGACATGATGCATTTTGCATTACACACACACAAAAAGGTAAATTGCCTTTACAATCCCTGAGCTGAATAATAAAAAAACAAACTCCTTGGTGAATTATTCAACAAGATACTAACAACATTTATTGCATTTCAAAAGTGACTTTCATCATAAAACTGAAATGCAGTTATTAAAGTCAGACACATCCTATATTTGTGGTCAAAGAAAGAGAGAAAATAAACTATAGTTCCCCTCATCGCTCCAACTTTCTAAAAGTACTCAATCTGAAATTGGCATCTTTCTCTTTTATATGGACTTTCTTAAGCTTACAATTCAAAACAATGCCAGATACATTTAAGCTTATCAAACTCTACAAAATCCATGACAATGGCTTAAGTTATGTTTAAAGTTAAGGGATTTTCTATTTCTATCGTGTTTTATTTTATTTTATAATATTTTTATTAAGTTAATTGCTAGTAGATAAAACACAGTAAAAATGACCAGCTAACAGCCCACTGGTCTTTATTTATCTCCATTTATAATCTAAAGACAATCAATCACTGAATACAACTGTTAAATTACAGCACGGTGAATAACACTGTGGTAATAGGCCTGACTCTTTTTCTTTTTAAATTCTTGGTCTATTTCGGGACCATAATGTTCTCTGACTGCTAACTTTAGCAGGACTGTGTTTTAGCTCTTACCATTATCTGGGAGTCTGCGACACCATATTTCTAGGCTTCTTGATGACTCCGTCCCGTCCATTTCTGCCGTAAAGACGTCAAGAGTCACTGTTCACTCGTCACCAATCTATCTCCACTGTAGTAGAAAACAAGTAACATGAACCATGCAGGTTAAACCAGGCTTGCTATATATTTTTGGCCCAGGCTAACTCTAGCAGACAGGCTGCAGGTGGGCAGCAAGAATGCTGCTAGCCTTTAGCATCAGTAAGGCTTTAAACGAGCCTAAATACAACATCCTCAAGCAACAGTCTAAATAAACTTAACCCTAATGTCATAAGGGCACACCTACACAGGTGATTTCAATTATCTGACTGATTAGACCTCTTTTCGGGACCGTGTGGGCGTGTACAAACCGCGTTTGATTGACAGCTCACTCGCTCACCTGTTAGCTTTGGTGCATCTGTTAGGATGGGAGCTAGCTTGAGAGCTTATGTTTTCCTCGGCTGTGAAATTGGACAGCGGCTTATCTTAGCTTACTCAGAAAACAATGTTGCTCTTAACTTTGTAATGAAAGAAGTGGTCCTCACTCCATTCAAAGGAAACAAATACTGTTGTGAATATGTAGCTGTCTGTAAAATAACCAAACTTTTAAAAAACAATCTCATGGAATATAAATAAATCATGTGTTTGCTGTATATGTCCACGCTATCGCCAGTCTGTGATTCAAACTTGTACAGGTTATAAAATGGGATGACAAAACTTCCCCTCAGCTCCTATTCTTGTCTGCTGTTCATTCTCTGTGGGCTTTTCATCTTTCATTCTGTCCTGACTGCTGGCTAGAAAGGTTTCTGCTTGCCTGCTTTCCTTTTGGATGACCAGAGGGCACTCTACCACCTGCTCTCATTGCTTCTGATACTGGCCTTATTCGTTTATTTGTGGTCGTGGTATTATTTTATTTATTGGGCCCTGAAATTGAAGTGCATTGCCAGATCAGAGATTTGATCCCGTTCCTGAAATGTGCTGGCAAGGGCCAGCAAATCTTGTCACCCATCTGACGACACCTGCTCCGAGGATAATTGCTTTCAAAGAGGCTGATGTCCTGCTACACTTCTTCTTACCACACACATGCAGTCTCTCTCTCTCCCTGATTCAATGTCACTCAACCACTGCAGCCAAGACACAAACTTTTTGTTCACAGCTTCTCTCTCACACAGACCCTGTCACCTGTCTTTTACATTTTTTGTTCGCCTCCATATCACTCTTTGATCCCGCTCTCTAAGGCACTCAGAC
The DNA here is from genome assembly GCA_033238685.1 of Lates japonicus. Taxonomy (NCBI): domain Eukaryota; kingdom Metazoa; phylum Chordata; class Actinopteri; family Centropomidae; genus Lates; species Lates japonicus. The sequence goes on from BRZM01000109.1 coordinate 1,583,991, forward strand.
ACACGTTTCTATCTGCCTCACCTCTTCAGTTTCTTCCCACATTTTAAAACTGATGACTTACTTCGACACATGCTTGAGTCCTCCTGTTTCTTTATCCCCTTAATCCAGTCCCCCCTGATCCACAGCGGCCAGAGAAGAACATTATTTGCTCTAGCTTTATGTAATAGACCTTTTTCACTGCAGACATTTTGCCTTGTGAAGTGTCTCAGTCAGACATTCCAGTGAGCTACAGAATGCAAAACACCAGGACCCTGAAACAGCTTCATCTACAGCACATGGAATGCAGCTTTGTTAAAGTCATTAGCTCATTGGTGATAGCAGCAGATAATGATAATTTTGTCTTGAAGAATCCATCTCATTCATCTGATTCCTCTCCCTTGCCTTAGCCCAGCAGCACTTCAAATGCTCCACTGCAGTGCAACACAACTACATCTCTGGCAAGAGACGTAAGGAAATCAGATAAGGTCTCTTGTGAAGTCCCCCGCTGATCCCAGGTTTTGTGTTTTTTAAGCTCCCCCCATGAGCCTTCCTTTTATTCCTCTATAACCAACCACCTACTTTATTTTGAAGTATTAATCCCAATTTTCACTGGGTGATTTCTCTTCAGTCATGCATTTGTTCTCAGTGGGAGACTTGTTCAAAGATTTGAATGTGTTGACAATGTGAGCAGACAGTTACATGTATTTTTCATCCCATAGCTGTTAAGGGAGTTTCATTTCCTTAAGGTATCATAAAGGTAACTTTCATGTAAGTTGCTACTACTCACATCAGCACTATATGATTATATAATCAGCATGCATAAATCTGGGCCTGAAGACAACTACAAACATAAAATGCATTAAGTTGGAGGGCAAAACAACGGTTACATTTTCATTTCATGTCTAATGGTGTTCATAAAAACATTTAGTTAGATCACAAGTTTTGTTATTCACATGTCCCTTTAAAGAACCACGCCACTTATTTGTCTGTTGAGACTCTATCTTGGCATTTTGAGACAGATTGACAAATAAAGTGGCCAGAAGGTCTTTTTAAGGTCAGCCCCAGAGCTCTGTATACTGAACTGTCATACAGTTGACTGGCCATCGTGCATAAGGACTGTAAAACTGTTTTTCAGATTTGTTCCACGCACCCACTTGATCAATCTCTGCATCTGACAGACATATATTCCCACACCCAAATCCTCCTGCAGCACAGAAAAGAACTCGGTTTCATCCTCCAGGAAAGATGTTAGTGGCATTCTCGAAAATGTGTCGGGATTGTGCTGCACCCACTCAGAGAGAAAGAGCTGAGAGTATTAACCTACATACTGTAAATGACAAGCAGAATCCTACATGGACTTGGTGACCAGACACGTCACATATCTGGGCTTTATTTTAAGAGAGCACTGCTCATGAGCCGGCATACACAATACCTGGCTGGGACTGTATAGCTGAGCTCACACACTGTGATGGCTCACTTATCCAACAGTCACTTGAAGCCATTACTGCATCTGTATCCAGTTCAGCCATCAACTCTCTCTCTCTCTCCCTTGTGGTGTTTTGCCCCATCCTGACACAACTACAGTGGGTTAGAAGGATTCGCCACTCTTTGCACCTGATCTGCACAGCAAACACCTCACGCTGAGGTCAGACTACAGCACCGAAATTCATCTTATCTGAACTGACAGGGCTGTGAGAAATCTTCAGTATAGACTCCACACGCACAAAAAAATTGAGAAAATTCTCCCTTAGGCCCATCATCACCTTCACTTCTTGATGGTTACTTCGCACTTGCGTGCACAGGTTACAACCAGTCACATTCCTGGATGGCAGCCCACATTAAGAAACCCATTTATGTGAAGATTGACCCATGTTCAGTCCCAAAGGAGGGTCCGCCAACATGCATTTGACCTGTGTCATTGTCTTGAATGGCGTAACAGACACAGTGACGCAGATTTTCTGAAGCATCCATCAAACCAGACTTAAACCAAGTGTTTTAGCTACCTTTAAAGCAGTAGCTATTTAGCTGTTTCCTAGTAGTAATATTTTAAGTCTTATAAAGTCATTATATATAAAGGGCTTTTAAATTTTGTATTACACTAATTTAATTTATTGATTTTTTTATTTTGCTGTGTATTTCATTGTAACATCTGAAACCACGACTCAGTGTTTTCTACTCATGTATTTGATTGGACCTGAGTGTCTTTGTTCTGCGTCTTCGTCCTTTTATCTCTCCAGGTTGTCCGATATCAGTCCGGGAGATGAGAGATGGCTGCACTCATGTCTCGATCTAAGAGAACAGGAAATGGTGACTGCACCTTTGTGGTACACACTTCACATCAAAGTGACATATACATGTACACACTCAATAATGGGAAAATGCAAGTGAGAGCCATCTGGCTAGAGTGAAAGAAAGAAAAAAGTACAATAGCTCAGTCAGCAGCCATTAATTTCATTACTAACAATGCAAACAGAGCACAAGTGCTACTGTATACAGTATACACCTGTATGCATGTGATCGTGTGGATGACATTGAGAGAGAGCATGCTGATCTGTAAACTCCGGAGTAATTAATGTGCCCACTGTGCATCACGGGGACGTGAGAGGGAGGAGAGGGAGAGAGAGGGATGAGAAGAAGGAGGGGCGCCAATGAGAAAGCTGTGTTTAATTAGACTCATACAGAGGACTGGCTGTCCTGTGGGACCTGCCAGTCCTTCATAAACTCTTACACCAATTACCAAGAAGAACATGTAAATGGAGAGAGAGAACAAGAGAACAATGAGGAATGTGTAAAGCCACAGAGCTTGGCAGGCATTTGGTGTCCCATGCTGCACTTTACATTCACCACATCCCAGATTTTAAACTTTCTAATCACACCATACTGCTGCAGATGTAACTTCTATGTCCTCTCAGGCGTATTTTATTTCAAGGATTACAGCTATCATTTTAATATGGTGATGAACTAAACAAACAACAGTTTAGCGAGAATGAAATAGGGGAAGAAAAAAAAAAAGCAGCGACCGGCAGGACCCCAGAGAGGACGAATATACTCTGCAGTGAGCACAATTCCAGGTGGTTGAGCCGTGAGTTTAAGTCTGTACTGCTCTGATTCAGGCCGGGCAGAGCCTAGCCTCCATCTGGCAGCCAAGCACACACAGATGGAGGTGTGTGTGCCGGCAGTTGTCTCCGAGGCTCGGGGACCGTCACTCCTGGATCTGGATGTCCTGGAGCTCTCTGAAAAGGTGTGACTCTGAATTGGCGACATGACACAGGCTTCTCCCCTCTCTCTATTCTCCGCCTCTCCCCAGGTCGCTATCATTCTCAGCAGTATGTCTCACTTCCTCAAAAGTAATCTCACTCTCCTCTACAGATGTATGGGTCAGATATCTGTCTGTGCCAAGGTCCACAGATCTTTTATTGTTTCTCCGGCACAGTTGATCTCTGAATCTGAGAGACTTATGTGGGGCAATTTTAAAAACAGTTGCAGCAGTTTCACCTTTTTTGGGACAGCTTGTACACAAATAAGACAGTGTTTCTCACAAACTCTATCTCACTGCCTCCACATGAGCGCAATCTCTTGTGGGAAAATCTGTAATGTAGAAGATGAATTAAGGACATGAAACCAGAGTGGACTCAGTGAGGCTGATTTAAAGGTGTAAAGTAGGAAATGAAAGCATTGAAAGGGGTGGGGAAATGATGGGACATTAACATGAAAAGATGAAAAGGTTAATGGTAAAGGTAAGAAGAGAGCACCAGAGAAGCAAGGGAGCAGAAAGAAAAACTTGTCAAGGAAAAGGGAAGATGGTAGACAAGGAAAGAGTGAAGCGGGGAAGTGATCTAGAAAGTAGGGAAAAAGGGAGAAAGTTGATGGAAAATGGAATAAAAAACTGTTGAAGGGGGAAGGATGGAGGATGGACAACAGAAGAAAGGTAGGAAAGGAGGAGTGTAGGGAAAGGGAATGGTGAATTAAGAACAACTCTTTCTCTCTCTGTCTTTCCAGCTCACTACTGACAGACTTGTTGTGAGCTGCTGCTGCAACAGATTGGCATCACAGTCCATCACCAGGGGAGACAGTGGCCACTTGGCGTGACTGATAACAAACACGCTGTTACTGACACACACACACACACACACACACACACACACACACACACACACACACACACACACACACAGTTCAGTTTATTTATGGGAGAGAAACTTCATTCAATAACTTTAAGTTTAAGTTAAAGTAGAAGCAGGAAATTTCATGCTTATATTTTCAGACTGTATCAAATCTGTTTTCTCTCAGGAAAACTTTTGTTGAAACCTTAACCACAAGTATAGGACAGAATATACCAACACTACAGGACTACTACACCAGGACTTTTGTCTCCTCTAGGGGGGTAAAGAATTCTAATTAAGTGACAGTGCAGGATGAAAAGCATTTACTGGTATTTACGTGAGGTCAAGCATGAAGAAATCTGCATGAAGAAATCTGAATAAAGCAGGTTTCCCACAGGTGTGACACTAAGGAGTTTGATTGGCCCCAAATGCTGTCCACTTCAGCACCTCTAAGGCCCTTGAGGGATTCCCTTTAAGGAATTGAGGAAATGAATGATCTGGCCATAACTGCCCCAGCTGGGTTTTAAGGACATGTTGTATAGATCCTGCTTGTGGCTGCAGTTAGCATCTGCCCAGACAGAGGGTATAGGTCAGAGGTCGTGACCCTGAGTGACAGGCAATTTGCTAAAATAAACATCAACCAAGCCCCAGTACTGAGGTCACAGATGATAAAACACACTTCGTCATGCACCATTCATCGGTGAAAAACAGATGCAATAATACAAATGAGTGTATAAATGTGTGTGCATATGGCAGGGGTGTTATGAGAAAAAAGACCAAAGGAGCAAGATTGTGAAGGGGAAAGAGCGAATATTTTGATCCAAGAAGCCTTTTCTGTATGCACAAAACATCTAATCATACTGTTGAAAGTAGCCTGTACATATATATTTTTTCTTTGCATTGCCTTAATCAACATGTAATCTCAGTCCAAACACAAAGCAACCCACTGGCTATTTCTTTCTGCTCCAAAAGATAACATCCTCTTCTTTCAGCCTCCTTCCATCTTCTTCTTTCTCCATTTCCTCCTCTCTGGCACACACAGACTATCATTAGGCCAAGGAAATATCTGATAGCAAATTCAGTGCCACAGAGCACACACACACACACACACACACACAACAAATCGTGTGGCACCGCACACTGCATCTGCCAAGCTTACATATAGCATAGACGTCACCAATTAGGTGGTCGATTTAAGAGGTCAGACTCACTCGTCATTCTCTTGCTGCTGCCTGCCCTGCTGCTACCTGTGAATGTCACGCTTGTTAGTCTCACTTTTATAAAGCGTGCTGCAGGATGACATGGACGCCGCTTACCAAACTTCCAAATCCCGGCTACCGGTGATCCATCAGATCAAACCGAGGAGGAGCTGCTACCCTTGCTGATCCTATCTGGTAGAAATTAAATGTCTGACTGGTGGCCTGCAGTGCTGCTGCTCTGGCAGGTTGAGCCACAAGATCTTTTCCAATTTTTATGGTCTTAGTCATGGATATATGCCTTAATACAGCTCTGCAGTACCCTTTTTTTACTTACTAGAGATTTTGTAACATGTGAATTACAACATTACTTTCTGAGCAAGAGGGAAACTTCACTCTCTGTGCCTCTTCAGTATTTCCCATGAGCTCCGTATAAATGTTTAATGGATTCATTCTTGCTGTTGTGGTTCCAGTCTGTGTATTTACAGCTAAATTTGTTCTATATGTTTGTTGCAGTTCCTGTTTTAGGCATGGTAAGCAATAATAAGTCTAAGGAATAGGAAGCATACAGTATACTGGACTGCACATGACATGCTGAGGGTTGCCCCCTGCAGGAAATGCACATACATATACACATTTGCATATGCTGTGTATATTTACTGAGATTTGATACTAAATGCTGTCTGGTGTTGCAGAGGCCTCTGGTGTTTGGGCTTTATGGGATCACATGTTGTACATGTATTTATATATGGGTCTTTGCCAAATTAAAAGAATACTTTCTGAAAAATATGCTTTCTTGATGAGAGTTAGATGAGGAGATACCAGTCTCTTGTGTCTTCACACTAAATATAAAGCTAGATAAGAGAGTGAGTTCTGCCACAGGCTAAAACCCCACCTTTTCAGACAACGTCTCAACAACCCTTGCTAGTACTTTCTTTTATGTTTTTACATAAACTGTAGCACTAAACATGCTTCTAGTCATTTGTTTATAAGGGATACACTCCCAGTTTTGGATGAATTGTAGCTCCTGCTCCCATATGGTTCGAATGCATTTACTGCAGACGGCTTTAGACAAAGGTGTCTGCCACATAAATGTAACGTGATGTAATTCCTTTGAGTTTCCATTACTAAAGTCAGAGCTAGTTCATTTACCATGAACCCGGGGCACAGCAAGGAGTCTGCTACAATCCTGATTGCTCACAAATGAATGGGCTGTAGTGCTGTTTATGCCTAACTAAAGGTGCTGAATCATGCTGATTACAATTTGCTGCTCACTTTGGCATATCAGGGAGAATGAATGCTGGGATACACACAGGGGGAACAGTACACAGAATGTACTTTTCCCCCTACACACATAGTTTACTATATGTCTTGTGGGGCAGCTGGTTCCTGATGAACAGATTAAAGGATTTCCATCAGATCCAAAATGTGGGTAATTTTGCATTTTGTCATGATGTCTCTGCTCACAGGGACAATGTGAGATATTGCCTGAGCCACGTCTTAGATTCTCCACTGATACACACACTGCACTGCTGCTGGCATCTGACTCTTGATGCTTGATGTAGTTTTATGGTTTTGCATTGATCTTTCTGCTCTCGCTTTTGCTGGTGTGAAATTTCAACTTTGCTGAGCAGGCATGGATGAGAAACAGAAATTTGCACCCAAAAAAAAAAAAAAAGTCTATATTTCTGTCTATCTCCTTTACTGTGTATGAGGTGAGAGACTGAGCTACATTAACCTCACACACAAAGCACAACGTAAAAAAAAAACAACCCACAAAATAATATATTGAGTTGTCAGTGAGAAAGCAGACATGTATATTTCTGTATTGTCAGCTGTCATTATAGCACTGCATAAATTAAACTGTGCACTGGAATCTGTCATTAGCTCTGGAAATACTGTAATACCTTTTCATCTTGTTCCTGTCCATTATCCAATGACACACTCCAGCACCCTGTCATTTACAATTTTAGTCAGAACCATGCACTGTGGTATATTATACAGTAAATGTGCTATATTATACACATACGCAGATCATACTCACATGCCTGCAGACACAGATTACATGTGGTACATTACACACACATGCATCCTGGTGAATGATCTCAGAAACAGGGAACGTGAGCAGCACGGCCTACTTTGATGAGCTGTCAGATTAAGGATTACCAAGGAGCCCCATTAAAACTTACAGACGAACTGTTCCACTCTCTGCTCCCCCATCAGCTGTTTGCGAAACCTGTCAGAGAGACGGAGAGAGCATCGGGAGAGTATCAGAGGGAGGGCAAAATGGGCTGGAAGGAGTGAGGAGAGGGATGAATTGTCGGCAAAGTAAGAACTAGACAGCTACAAGGAGGCCGAGGGAGGAAAGTGAACCGACAGTAGAGAAGAAGAGAAGGAGGTGGGAAGAGGAGAAGGATAGTAGATAACTAGCACATTATCAGAATTGATTTAGGAAGTTGTGTAGGCTACTCAACAGCTTGTGTTCCTTACATACTGTCAGTCAGAGTGGAAGCTCCCACCGCTGGCACATTTCAACACTGCACTCCACAGGTAGGAGTGGGAACTACAATTCTCTGAAAAAAAAGAATTAAAGGAGAATCTGGCTGCTATTAGGGGATTGAGAGAATTAGTCATTTTAAGTCATTTCATTTGATACATGTTTTTAATTCTGCAGAGAAGAAAAATGAAATAATGAAAGATTATAATTAGATGGATAAAGCATTTTTTAAAATATTAATAAATGAAAAAGTGAAATTAAAAGTCACAGAGTTTTAGGTTACCAATGAACTATTTCTACACATTGACTGAATTTTATCAAATGATAATTTATAATGCAACACCAGAGTTAATTGCCAGTAGCAGCTGTTGTGTTGTGGAGCAGTTTAGACCACCACTGCCCCCAGTGACCAAGAATCTCACGCAGCCTCACCCAGGCTTGGGACCAGCTTCCCAATAATTAACAAAACCATATCAGAAAAATCAAGTGAGTCTTCAGTAATTTAACCACAGAGAAAGTTAGAAACTATGAGGAGACAGGGTAGAGACTGTATATCACATTTGCACACTACTGTAATATTTTGTGCTAAAATTGCTGGGTTCCTTTTTCACTCTCTGATAGTACCAGACACCAAGGACACACTTACTGACATGACAAATATTCAGAGTGTTCCTTAACCTCAACTACCTTTAACTTGCACACAAACGCACATTGCAGACTACTTGATTAAATAGACCTTGGCTGGGAAAAGGGAAGCATAGATCAAAACATTGCTGACCAAAGGTAAACAGCTGGAATGGAAAAACCGTCCTTGTGCATAAGTTTAACTTTGGAGGGTGAAAAGCCAGTCTCTTAGACCTCATTTACCCCTATCATCTTGAGATGTGAGACTAAACTGAGAGGTTTTGTGTTGACATGACAGCTCTCCTCTGGCTGCATCACATCCAGTAATCGTTCCTGAGTGTATGGACAGATGTGTGATGGTTCAGTGAGCATCATCATTTCCATAGTTATGAGTTACCTTTTGTGACTCTTGCTGAATGTCTGCTGTCTGGATGAGGAGGATTCTGGCTAAAAGTCAGGGGATGAGCAGAAAGTCCCCGCACCCCTGATGTGATGTTGTAGCCGACACCTCCCTGTGGCTGAAAATCATCAGCAGAAGTGAGAACCAGAGATTCACTGATTCCTTTATTCCCACAGGGGCAGCTTGGTTTCTCTAATGTGAGAAAACACTCAAACTGTCTGGACAGGAGAAACAAACCTCTTCACCTTTCCTACTCTTACAGCAGATCAGAGCATATTTAATTCAGTCACGTTTTCCTTAAGGTGCTGGCGCCTTAAACAAAAATACAACATTTTTCTCTGCTATATTTTCCTCTGAGGATTCTCAACATGCAGGCCAGTGGTTTGTGTAATCACTCCTCGTTCATCTTTTAAGCCTTAGCTCAATATTTTACTGCCCCCTAGTGGACATGGATCATAACTGCAACTCTCATTATAACACCACGGCTTTCATGAGCCTTCATATACAGACTGAGTCAACATTCAGTGTTTGCACTGCAACAGTTTCAACAATAATGACAAGGCTTATGAAGATACCTTCTCTTCCTATTAATAATTTGCTTGAAATTACCTGTAAATGAGCTCGTTTCCACCATTGTGAGACATTAGTATCACTGTTTTCCCAGTACCACCTGTATTAGCTTGCCATCAGCTGCTCATTATGAAATTCATTATGATTCAGAGCTGCTCAGCTTCGTCTGTCATCTTCCAGTCAGACTGATACAGAGCAGAGATGCAGCAGCTCTGGTTCTGTGCAGCTGTGCTCAGTTTGGATAGATACTGAAAAGCCCACAGTGAGTGCATCTATAATTTACTGACCATTTTACTCCATCCTATTTAATTTAAGAGCTTTTCATGTTCAGCTGTGCTTTAATTATATCTCATGAGTTTTAGCTTTCAGGGGATGAGCTGAAAACAAGCTGTAGTTTTGTTAACATATTGATAGACATGTTTTTTTTAATAACACCTATATACATCCATAGCCTCAAGCATTTTATGTATATGTATATGTCTGTAACTTTGATTGATCTTTACACATTTGATTATATTGGATATTAAGAAAGACTCCTGCAGCTGCACATTTCTACCTACATTACATGCAATAAAACTCAATTTGAGAAAGTAAGATGGGTTTTTTTTGTATATTAATCAATGAAAATACATCAGTAAGACCAACATAAACTGTTTTTTTCTACTTGTTGTTTACAGAAAGCTCAGGGCATGCCTGAAACTTCCTGCTGAACAAACTGAACCTTTTATACAGCTGCACCCACTGAGGTTTTGCAGACAGAAGGTTTACAATGTGTAAAATCTACTGCTGCTGTTATGAACTGTCCAGACCTCTCATTCTGCTTTTTGTCCCTAGAGTCAAAACTTAATGTGAAGAGGTAGAGTTTAGGTTTTTATGCGCCACATGTCTTCTCCACAAACTCCAAAAAACTTGAAGTTTGGTCCAACTCTTAGTTTGTTTAAATCACAGCTGCCTTTTATTAAATCAAATTTTTGGGCTACATATGCACTGCACTGTAGCTGCACTGTGATTTTTATTCTCCTGCATAATATGTCTTACTCTATTTTAGTTTATTATCTTCAATTTGAATTTACTCTGTTTAAATCCTATTTCTATGTGCATTTCTTTTTATAAATGCCTTTTATGTTTTATGTAAAGCACTTTGAATTGCCTGTTTGTTGAAAGGTGCTATAAAAATAAACTTGTCTTGCCGACATATTACTGTAGCTCCCAGCAGTGATTGCTGATGAGTTCCTCATATGAAAGCCTGAAGCTCCAAGAATTCAAGATAAGCTTTTCAATATAAACGGATACAGTGACACTGACAGTAACTAACAGACACTGGTTGTATGTGTTGTGTGTGCAAGGACACATTCTGTACTTCTAACAGACATCACATTGGCTTTTAAACTCACAACTCTCTATAAATATAATAGTTTATCTGCCACTTGATGGTCAGCTGGTGCTGTCGAGTTGGACCTGTCACTGGGGGAGAGTCTGTTCTTTTTTTAACAGAGTAATTTTTTTCTTGACACCAACAAAAAATCCTAAAGGTTAAACTATGCATCACTTCAAAAGAAAACAGTACAGCAGCTGCCATGACAGGTCTTCAAAATACACCCAGCAAGATGCCATAACTTAGACCAATTACTAAGACATGTGAGTAATAGCACCAAACACAGTGACAGCTCCAATAAAAGCCAAAAAAAAAAAACTTGATGACAGAATTTGACGTGTCTTCAGAGGCTAAAAGTAACACTTAATAATAATCGCAGGAGTTGTATGTTGAGTTTTTGACGGCTTTTCCATCTGGAAAGCCGCAGAGATGATATGAATATGATGAATAACAGCTACGAGCCATTAATAATGAGTTGTATTTTTGAATACGTTTTTAAATAAATTTTTGATAGCTTTGTGAGCATGCCTCTTGTGCTACTATAAATTTAAAATGCAGCTCTTCCCACGTTTCTCTCTTTACACATCAGAGGTTTTATCAATCAGTATTTTTGATAAATTTCCACACTCTCCAGCAGAGTCTTGGTATTTTGGATGGTAATGAATCTGCTGATCAGTCAAGCAACACGGCACCGTCATTCCCTGTGAGAATATACAGCGTATCGTTTAACTTAGCCACCAACTCAATCCATCCTTTTTTTGTGTGCAGAAGTGAGATAGATGTCTGTGGGCTGAAATCTCTCAGTGGTCACGGAGCAACGGTTTAATCAGAAGAAGATCCACACTCCAGACTGAAGTATTGCACTACAGGACTTTGCATGAGTTTTAAAAGGCTAGACTGCAACTTTTAAATTGGCTGTGGAGAGAAACCTGCTGGTCAATGTGGCACCAGATAATGACAGTATTAATAAGGGAGAGGAGAAATGTCTCCATTGTTCTTAATCACCTTCTGACCGTCTGCACTCCCAAAGCACAGAGCTCAGAGAGGAACCACGAGGAAATAAAACCACCACTGGGCAAATGTGAGGTATTCATCCACATCTATGAGTCATTAAAACAGCCTAATTTTAAATTATATTTTCCAACATAATGACCTTTACCAATGCAGGTGATACGTTAACTCCGTCAATGACTGCACTGACTGCTAATTTATATTCATTTTATGCAGCAGCCTGTCTGCTCTTTTAACAATTGATCTTAATGTCTTTATTAAAATGTCACTAAAGTCAATGAAGAAAGTGAGACTTAAGCTAATATCCTGCCCACCTCACTTCCTTACTATCTATCAGGACTTTGAAAGGTTGAGATGTATGGAATCAGAATGAGACAGGATGGACTCACAGGACAACAGACTGTACCTGGGGAAATCAGCAACAAACTGAGCTAGGGTAACAAAAATCATAAAACACGGCAACAAGCCCAAAGGCTGCAATGTTTCTCCCCCTCCTCCATTTTTTTTTTCTTCTGCTGCAGGAGAAAAGAAGAAATCTGCTCACTAGCCCAGGAGTTTGTTTTTTCCTCTGGCCTGCATGAGTTCCTCAGATCCCCCGAGCTGTATAGACACTGTCCGAGCAGACATGTCTGTCCTGGGCTGTTCTTTCATTACTCACACTCAGCGATCACAGAACAGATTCTTTCGGGGCACAACTGGACTGGTATCTTGCAACATCGAAACAGGTTACAAAAAAACAACCTCACAGCAGAGCCTGCAACTCTCATACTCAGATACACAGTGTTTTGTGGTGACTCCTAAAAAAAAACAAAAAAACTAGCAAACAACACCTGCCGCAGAATGGCATCATTAAACAAGGATTAATTACTCAGTTTGAATTTTCTATGCATCTTGAGAAACAAACCGGTAGTTATGGATCAGGTTTAAAGTACTAGTTCAACATTTCAGGGAATATGCTAAGTGACATTTTTGAGTCTACATATGTTTTACTCTTGCTGAAGTGCACTTTGTGAGGAAAATCAGTTCTTCTGCTTCATTAAATTTGCATATATACACTACTCAGTATTGCAAAGTGGTATTATGAGACGGAGCGGGGCTAGCTGGTTAGCATGCTAACTTCGGTAGAGGAAAAGAAGTGATATAAAGATAAGCAAAACAAGACTTCCATTGGTGGAGCTCTTGGTGAATAAAACAATGAAGTTTAATGCTGAACTTTTTCTTCTAGACCAGTAAGTAAACAGCTGTTAATGCTAATATTGGCTATGCAGCGATAGCAAAAACTTACATATAGCACCTTTAAAAAGCTTTCAGTCTTCATGCTAAGCTAAGATAATCAGCGCCTGGCTGTACCTTTATATTTAGTATACAGACATAAAGTGGTATCAATATTGCCATCTCTCAGCAAAAAGTATTAATCAGTGCTTTACATTTTACTTTTGTTGTTGTTGTTTTGCTTGCATTTAGCTTGTTTTTGAAAAATAAAACCAATGGTGACAAAATCATGCACAATAAACATACCAAAAAATGTAGTATAAACTCTGATATCATAGCTTTTTGTACAGTAGGCTCCACAGTTTACTGCACTCTATTATATCTGAATTTATTAGACTTTCTTGTTTGTTGTACCAGTTCCAAAGCTTTTTGGCAGCATGTTTCTGTTTAAAATCCTTTGGGAGGACACCATAACCTTTGTGCTTTATCAAATTATTATTTTCCCATTAACTTCAGTCAGCAACAACAATGCTGAAAACCGTATAATAAGAAGCTTTTTAATCAGGCACGTTGGCAGGATGGTTTGTGTTTGCTCGTTCTTGTAGAAGCAGAATTGATTGAAAAGCTGTAAGATGGCATTTAGCTTCACTGGGAATCATTTGAATTACCAGGAAAAAGGTCACTCCACAAAAATAGCCTTTATTGATAGGTAAAATCAATTATATTAAGGCAACAGCAATACTGAGACTGACAGGCAGACTGAGTGAGTGGGTGCATAATTTTGGTTTTGGCTGCAGGTTTATGTGAATGTGTCTGTAAAACAAATGCATATAAAAAGTAAAAGAAATAAGAAATTAAAATAATGGATTTCAGAAATGACTGTCACTGCCTTTGGCTGTATCACCAGGCTTCACATCCTCCGATTTGGAGCTCTGTGGAAACAAACATACACATATAATGTAAACACAAGTTTACTCTTTGGTGAGGGATAAAACTGAAGAAAACATGTCCATGAATGTCATCTTGAAGATTGTAATAGTGTAAAAGTATTCAGATAAAACATCAGTAGATTTTCATATTTTATATTTTAACTTTGCTTCGAATAATGTAGATAAGACTAAAGTTGGTGATAAATTGGCTGAACTACCCCTGTTAAAGGAATAGTACAAGATTTTAGGAAATGGGCTTATTCAGGTAAGAGATAAGTGGAAATATTGATACCACTCTCATGCTCATACAATGAATATGAAACCAGCAGCTGCTTAGTTTAGTTTAGCATAAAGACTGTGAACAGGGAAACAGCTAGGCTCTGTTTAAAGGTAAATAATCCACCAGCTCAGATTGACCAAATGATATATAATGTGTTAATCAATGAGCTTTAGAGGTGATGTTAGGTATATTTTTTACCTTTGGGCAAGGCCAGACTAGCTGTTTCCCCCTGTTTCCAGTCTTTATGCTAAGCTAATGATTTCCTGACAAAAGCTTCATATTTACCACACAGAGGTGATAGTGGTATCGATCTTCTCATCTCACTCTTGCCAAGGAAGTGATTTACCAAAATGTTGAACTATTCTTTTAACTGTAAAATTGATACTTGAGTGCATAAAATACGTTGGTCTCTTCCTCTACCTTGGACTTGAAGAGGAGGTTAATGACGCCCTTTGAGCGTCTGTCTGCTGTTCGGTCAGAGGTCACACAGACAGACATACTCTTACTGTCTCTCCTGGCCCTGGTGCTGTCCACCTCCTCTGCACCCCCCACCACCGCCAAGGACAGACCTATGCAGACAGACACAACTAAGGATTTACTGTTTGTGTCTCACTGATTATCAGCTTCCAACAAAAAAACCTCTGCCTCTTCCTGCAGCCAAACGATATGTTTTCTGACTAATTTTGCTCTCGCAGCTGTACCACAGACAAACTGTGTGTTCTGGCAACAGTGGTGGCTCTGTGTGTACATTCAGCGAGGCAGTGCAGCTTGTAGTCAGCGGTGCTAATCAGAGGTGGTGAATTAACACCACTGTCAGTGCTGGCTCAGCTGGCGTGCTCCAAACATGGCAGGACGCCAGTGAAACATCAGTGAATTGTGGTCCGATGCACTGTTTTGAGGTGCAGGGTTATGTAACTGTAACAATGACATATAAACTTGATGAAACTGCTCTGAAGAATTACATCCGACATGACTGATTCACTAATTTGCCACCTTACGGCAGAGTTTGTGTTGGGTCAGGCTATTAGTGCCACATTCTCCTGCTTGCCAATTTGTTATGAACACACACTGGGATACAAAGGCATTTTCCTGTCCTGACCTTGTGTGTGTATCTTTACAGTCAGCTTTCCACAGCAGAAAAAAAACACAGCAGTTCCTCTCAGGTCATGACTTTGCATTTTAACTTTGTCGGGCCTTAGCTCACAGATATACAGCAACTCAATTTCACTACACTATATAGCACCGGTGGACTTGTGTGGTGGTGTGTGTTTGTCACCTGTAATGGCAGGCAGGGATCTGGAGTTGGCATTGGTCAGCAACACATTTCCGTCGTTTGGCTCAGACAAGTTGGTGTCACTGCGGAACTCCTGCTTCTTAGACAGCTAGAGGGAGCCAGAGATCACACAAAACTCAGCAACAACACCTCCACAGACACTCAACGCCGCGTTACTCACCACCCTCCCTGTTATTTTATCTCGTCTCAGCCCCACGGACACCTCACTCTCACCCGTTTGCAGTCCAGCGTGCTCGTCCTCTCTCTCTCCTCTGTGATGAAGATCATGCTGCTCCTCTTCTTCTTCTTCTTACTCTTCCTCAGTTTGACCTCTGCGTCGCCCACCGTCATCACCCCTCCCTCCTCCATCATGCTTACGCTCACGCTGCCGCTGGAGCGCGGCAGGGTGGAAGTCCAGGAGTTTGGGGATTCGGGGGGGATGTCCCTGGGAGGAGGTGGGAAGTAAAGAAATTAAGGGGTTAAATGTTGATTTTCGTGTCTGTGTTGCTCTGGAGTGAATCTTTGACGAAGAATACATCTAGTCATTAATTAGGACACATCAGTGGCCATTTTATTGTAATATAATATATAAATCATCATCAATATGTGTCATTCCTGCAATGAATTTGTTTTTTCTAACACTCTAATGTCACTAGATAAATACATTGGTCAGCACATACAGTATACAGTAAATGTATGTTACCTGTCTGCATGGGGCTTGGTTGGAGTCCCACATTCAGATCCCTGCAATGAGGAGATTGAGATGATGGACTGCCGAAAGGAGCGCAGCATGGAGCGAGGACGAGTGGACTTCCTCTCATCCAAATCCGGCTGGAAAAAGAGATGAACAACATTATATGCAGATACAAAGACAACAGTACAGGGATAGCACTGTTCATAGACAGTGACAGAGAAACAGAGCAGAAGTACATCATTAAAGAGCAAAAGAAAGTGAAGTCACTCTTTGAAAAAAAAAAACAGCGTATCATCACTCCCACTCATCATTAGTTTAATCTCTCCTGAAGGGCAGAGCCAATTTACAAGTTAATGACCATATTTAGCCCCAGTCAGGCCATCCAATCCCTGTTCTGCTTGTAAAGAAATTTAAAGGTACAAATCCCATATCAACACTCTACTCAGAGGCTTTTGTGAGTACTTTGATCTTTAAAATTCGTCTGGGTCAGCTCATTTGCAGCTTAATTAGCGCAGCTGTACTGCAGTTACTCTGTGTCCAGTCTTGCAGAAAAGACTTACATGTTTTGGATTACAGAAAAAGAGTAAAAGAAAAAAATCCCTCATTCCCTTACTTTTCCTCTATTCTCCCTCTGCTGTTCTTACCAGCTCTCTCACTCCGTACTCCTTCTCCACTTTCTTCTTCAGCTGTTTGAAGCACTCCTCCATGCGCTCGTGGAACGGGCGCAGGTCGTCGGTCACTCTCTTCCCGTGGAGGGAGATTCCTCCGCCCAGTAACGGGATCTGTGAATGCAAACGTTACGGCGTTCAACTGAGCATCCAAATAAAGAAACACGGGTAAATGAGGTGTGTGACGTGTACTTGAGGATGTACCTGCCATGCGATGAGATCTTTGAGGCGCAGCAGTTTATCTCTGTCCTCTGCGTGCTGCTGAGTGTACTCGTCTGTAAAGAACGCCTGATACCAAGAAAATATTAAAAACTCATTTTAAAGGATGATGGCTATACATTTCACCTGCTCAGGCGGTTTGTAAATTAATAACTGCCTTTTCCACCCACATGTGCTCCATCTAAGCACACTGATCTCCTCTTATGTATCCTGTAAAAACACTGAATGGTGTTTGAGGATGAACACTCATATTATTATTTTTAAAAGTTATGAGTCTATCACATTTAATGTCATTTGGACTGCAGAATTAGACTCCTATCATATTCAGAGCCTCAGGAGGTGATACTGATTTTTGATACAAAATTAATTCAAGTCCATTCATTAGGAGAGATGAGTCTTGCAGTGAAGAAGTCTCCTGAGCTTATATAACTTGTTAAGGGCTTCAGATTTTTAAAAAACAGTATTGAAATGAATCTTTCATCACAGTGCCTTTAAAAAACTCAAAACACAGTTAAAGTGAATCAGTCCTTGTATAGTAGAAACAAGTCAGTTTACTTTTGTGATACGTGCAACAAGATTATAGATATTTTCAACTCCATCAGTCTTATACTATTATAAACAAACAAAGGAAAAAGTCAAAGGTGTAAAAACGCAGCAATAGCAACCCTCTAATCGGTCATGACTCATGTTTTATGAAGATGGAGATATTATCAATGGTTTAACCTATGAGCATTAATCTCCATTTAACTCTCATTATAGCCTTAGTCAATAGTACAAGTCTCATTAATTGACCTAAGAAAGGCTGATAGGATTATAAATTGAGCTGGGTTCGACTCCAGACTCTAGTTTACCTTTTCATACTTGGCGAAGCCGCCCATCACAGCTGGGTCCACGATGCCATTAAGCAGCATGGAGAGGGGGTTGATGGGAAGGCTCCAGTCGGCCTGATATTGGTTAATCATGGTAAGAATCTTCTCATTGGTGGATTCCATGGTCTCTATGGCATTCTCCAGTGGAGACAAGGTAGTCTGGGAGAGAGGAGGCAGAGAAGTAGAGAGAGCAGAGGAAAAGAAGCGAAGGAGATGAGAGAATAAAAAAAAAAAAAGAATGAGGTGGGGAACATATTACACTGAGGAGAAAGTGAACGCACAAGTCAAACATGGAATACAAACAAGCCCTCACTGACTTACATGTTTCATGTCAGTAGCCTCAAACCAGCGCAGGATCCCTGGCAGCTTATACACAGTGGTGAAGGTTGTACGTTCAATCCACATGGACTAAAACAAAAAAGATGTAAAGGAGAAAAAAGAGTGTCAGAGAGTCAGATAAATCTCTGCCACTTGTGAATACTCATAACATGACACCACATCTTGTATTAAAGTCTGAACCCTTACCAGACACTTGCTGTACAGTCTGATATCTAATCTCACACTATGGTAATACCTGAATCTGATCTCCCGAGCTCACCTGAACCCTTAAAACATAAGCTGATGTCTTATCATACAATTACATTACACTCTGCAGCTGAGTAAAATCCTATTATTTTATAGAATGGGAAATCATCTTTTCAGACTGATAACAATGCAGGCACACAGTAGCTTCTGAAATACTTCCATGGTCCCTGTGGTCATAAATCTTTTCATTTTTAAAAAAAAAGTAGCTCACAGCAAACTCATTGTTTGGGTCCACAGGTCCTTTCCTCACAGGTCTGGAATAGTGAAAACGCTGCACGTAGTTGGACTTGTAGAAGCTACATCGTGTGGGAGGAGGGAGGTTAAAGTCAAACAAAGAAAAGAGAAGAGATCATTTTCAGAAGAAGGAAATGTGACATTATGAGAGCTTTTTTCAGCGTCGGCTCATCATTTCACAGACGTTCACATTTCACTTGAGGAAAACGCAATGAGTTTCTCAGCACTGACTTGATAATCTGGTCAGGGACGGGTTTGTTCTTCAGACGAGGAGGGATCTCGAGGACTGGCTGCACTGTGAAACACTGGATATCTGGTTCAGATCACTCAGGAATAAAACAACACAACATGATGGAGAGTATCTCCACATCTCTCTGGCACAGTGTACAGACTGAGAGCTGACAGATGTGTCCAAACCTCCGGCAGCTGGGTTTTAATACACACAGGTACAGCAAAAGTAAACCAAAATTAAGTTTAGATCCAGACCAAAACTGTCTGGACGAATAGATCTGTTACACACAGATCTGATGACCGGGCAGGTTTTATTGATTCTGGGTAAAAGCTCCCCTGATATTTTCTTTTAAAAAACACTGGACCTTAGGTGATCTTATCATTTACTTTTGGATTTCTTCAGACTTCCTCAGCAACCCAAATACTTAACTGTGTATATATGACATTGCATTTTTATACTAATGCGGCTTTACAGCATTTACATTTTCTGCTTTCTGTGTACATATACATAATACTGTCCATTTGTGTGCGTTGCGCTGCCTGAAGGATACATTGAAGCGGAGAGTTCCTGATGTCATCCCCTGGTATGGTGGTGGTGTTGAGGCGTACGGCACTGGGGAACTGGCTCATCAGCTGGTTCTGGAAGTCCTCTCTGCGCTCATACTCCTTACCGCGGTGGATGAACACCTTGTTCTGAAGCCATGAGGAAATTTACCGGTGATAATGACGGTAATGAAAAGATTACATGTCAGTTTGTCCTGTGATCTTCATAGAAATATTCTCTTTTTATCTTGACTGCTTTCAGTGGGACAGTCCAGCTGGCAGACGCTGTATATTTTACTCAGGGGGAAAAAAAAGTAGGCCTGTGCCTGGTCTCCTTTCACTGCCCTGAGTCACTGACTTTGTCATACTCCTTACCACAGCAGATTAACACATCTACTGAATACGGGAGCTATAAAAGTTTTATTTATTTATTTATATTTTATTTATTCAGTTTGCTGAAATCCACAGATCTACAACAGTCCCATAAGGTACTTTATGTCTCATTCTGTAAACTATCTGCTGGTGTCTTTAGAAACTTGTCCACTGCTGCAATTTTAAAAAGCTTAGCCTCAGCCTCTGCTGATAATGGAAAAAAAAAAGTTTCTTTGACCCTTTTGTAAAAAGGAAGGGAGTCAGTGTCACTGCTGTGTATGGTGCGTATCTGTGTGCTTGTGTTCTGTGAAAAGTGAGAATATTCCTTGCTCAGTGAGGATAAAAACAAACGGTATTACAGAAACATAAACACAAACCCTGAGGAATGGAGGGTAGCCCTGTCCATAGTAGCCCACTGCAAAGTAGTCTGGCTTGGGCCTCAAGATCTTCATAGTGTTCTCATAGAACTTGGCTTGCTTCTCCTGGAGAGGGAGAGAGAGAGAGAGAGAGAGAGAGAGAGAGAGAGAGAGAGAGAGAGAGAGAGAGGATGTGTTCAGAGAGTTTCAGATGTGCGATGAGCGTAGCCGTAGCCTGTTTTATCAGCTCGTGCCAATGACAAAGCTACCCTCAGCAGAATGCTGGGCCTTTGAGGGTGATAGATGTAGAAAAAAATAAAGAGCACGCCATCCAAGGGCGATGTCTGTCATTTATATAACCACATAAATTTGGCATTAGCTGAGAGAGCCACTGTTGCAGTCATATAAAGAGAGAGAGATTTTTCCATTGCTGGGAGAAGTGTAAGTCTCTGTGGGACGGGGGAAAAGAAGAGCTGAGTGAAGGGGACACAGAGGAGAAGGTGTTACTGAGCCACAAGTTAGACTTATAGGTATGGAGGGAATCACTTCTTCGGTGGTGCCAAAGCAAGAGATGAAAGAAAGAGAAGAGCGACAGGGAGGACAAAGTGAGAAGGGTAAGGAGCGATTTTTGAAGTTACCGATGACTGACAATAAGGAATCACACTTTTGGTCTTATGGTAATTGCGGGAGCTCACACCAGAGCTCTTCAGAAGCAAAGTGTCAAGTAAGTATCCATTTTTAAACATGGATGAATGGTTGTGCTGAATTGTTGATAATGCAGATGACTAATTTAGCGTGGAAACTATTTATCGGGAACAACATGTTCTGAGGTTAAGAAAACATATTACTCTGCAATTTAGAGCTTGAACACTGGCTGCTGGACAGTTTGTTTAGATTTAGTTTTACTGAATAAAATCCAAAGACCAAACCAAACTATCTGACCAATGTACATCTTTTATTTACATTATTCATCTATGCAATAGCTGCTCTCCCAGTAAGCCATGTTACTGCTGCTTTCAAAAGCTTGGATAAATCGCTTGAATTCTCTTCTTTCCCCTCAGACCCCCCTTTAAACATCTATAAAGGGAATTCAGGGCAAAAAGCTGAGTGTAGGAAATGTAGAAAAAAGTATGATCATGATTATTGTACAGAAGATATGAAAGTTTGAGATAGTCATGTATTACCAGTCTTTTGCTGAGCAACTCGTAGTCAAAGATCTCATTTTCATACTGTTCGGCTAGTTCCTTACACAGAGTGATGGCCTCTTCCCACATCTAAACACACACATACACACACATATACACACATAAGGAAAGAAACAGAAGTGTCCTTCATTACACCATCTGCTAATAAAACGGCAGCAGCTGTCATGGTGGGAATTCATCTCGTGAAAATCTCTGTTATCAGGTCTCCGGAGAGAGGTGGAAAAATGTCTCTATTGCCGCATCAGAGAACAGAAGGCACTCGTGGAGAATACAAAACGAATGTGACACCAACACACCACACAGAGACTGTGGCTGCATGGTTGCAACACTGTCTCATCCTTAAAAGATACTGAATGCATGAAACAGGAGAGAAGTATTTTCCAAAATAAAAGTCTGTGCAGTGAATGCTGATTTTCTGGGCTTTTGCCTTAAGTGCTGAGATCTCTTTATCTTTTATGTGAAAAGAACTCAGAGGGTTATGCTAATTACCACAGCACAGCTTAACTGACCTGCCTGTTTCTCCAGGGTTAAAAAATCTTATTATGATCTTATTTATATTTCATTTTGGAACATTGATCAGCACTTTTCAAATCATCACAAGCTAAGAAAAGAGAAGCATGACATAGTCTAAAATTATGCTGACCTTGCCCTTGTCAAAGTAGTCGATGATGGTGTCGTAGAGCGTCTCTTTGAGCTGCCGCTGTGTTTGAGAGCCGTGGAACTCAAACTGAGGGCTACACATCTCATCAGACCACTAGAAGGGAGACGGGAAAAGAAGACAGAGATATGGAGGGAAGGACAAAGACAAAAAGAGAGATACAGTATGTATAATTTTTTTTATTGCTGAACCAAAAGGGGAAAAAAAATTGCAGTCAGGGCCGAGTCTGTTCTTTGCTGTCCCATTTATCATTACATTGAAACAAGAGAGGAGAAGAACTTAAAAGCTTAGAGTTTCTTTGTTGTAATAAATCAATATTAGTCCTAAGCAGAGCTTGCACAAATACAGCAGCACAATGCTCATTCATTATATAAATGAGACAATAATTCATCTTCTATTACGTAAATTATGCAGAAATTAATTTAGAAACTAAACAGAATGCTTAGGATGGTGAGGAAGAAGATTAGAGCATGCTGGGTGTTACAGCCCGCTCTTTCTAATAATGTGAAACGGGCATGACAAGACTGACACAGAGAGATGAATGCAGATTATAAAAAACATTATAGAGTTCAACTGCTTTGATGTAATGATACTAGACAGAGAGAGGAGGAGAGGGAGAGAGAGCGAGAGATGCCCCCTTTTTCCCTCTGTCCCTCTCTTTGAGCCTCTAAGTGTCCCATAAAAGAGATGAAGAGACGAAAGAGGTCAAACACACTCAGACAGGTCCATGTGCGGGCGCTCACACACACAACCTGCATGCGCACGCACACGCTCGCCGCATCAATCACCATAGTGACGGAGGAGCAGTGGCCGATACCGTGGCCATAAACTAACCTCGGGGCTTCTTCATTTGGAGGCCAGCGACGTAGCAACCATTTACCAGCTAATAAAAAACTGTCTCACTCGTGGCAGACAGACGAGTGATTAGGCAGAGCGAGACACTAGATCCACCATTAAACAACAAAATATCACTTTACACAGGTGTGTGTGTCTGTGTGTGTGTCCTACCTTGAGCAGGCGAGAGTGGAGCAGCAGTGTGTATGCTGCCTCTGTGTAGTTTTCACCCTCCAGGTGAAGGTCTCTCAACTTGTACAGGTACCTGAGCACACACACAGAGACACACACAGAGACACATACACAATCACAGAGGTCAAATTAATTTAATATGCAACGTATACATTACTCCACTAGATGCCACTGTCGGGTAGTGTGAGGACCTGTAAATGAAGTACATTTATTAATCACTGTCTCATTCGCTCTCTCACAGGCTCACACACACACCTATATGTTTACACAGAATAGAAAGGTCATTCAAGAGCACACACATGCTTACACACAAAAATACAATTCAACCTATGTCTTTTTAATTGTCTGGCAGTTGTTTGTAGCCCAATAATGTTTCTAAGCCTAACAAAGAGGAAAATGGGAACATTCGGTTTCTAGAGAGTCCACTAACTCTTTTACTGCTTCTGTTTTTAGTTCTGTGTACATATCTCCCTCTGTCTGGAAAAAACATTTTGCCATTTGGCCAGAGGCTGGACTTTGTTGCTAAGGCATTGATGACAAAGCAAGAAAGTGAGTGGCTTCCAGACGTTTTTAAATGAACAATTCCCTGTATGCTTGGGCAGTATGGATGGACTCCCGGGTCAATTGTTCATTCTGTCTGCCTGAATGCTGAAGGGTCTTACTTTCTCTTTTTCACCTCATCTAATCTGCTCCTACTGCATCTCTTTCCTCTCACTTCTAGCCAACACTACTTTTCTGGCTGGAGATGCTGTTCGTCTTTTTCCGTTGGTTATGTCAATCGAGCCACTGCTGACAGTGTGAGTTAACAAAAAAAAACCCAAACAAACAAACACTTGGTTCTCCTCTTGTTTTCCCAAATCGAAGGTGCAGATTTCTTCATCTGCCCTTCACTGTTTTCTATTTTTCTCTCTGGCTTGCTATCCTTCTGTGACTCCTCCTGCTCTCTCTCTCTCACCTTCCCTGACTCCATCCTTCCCTCTTTTTCACCATCAGCGTGGTTTCCAAGAGGTAAAATCAGCCAGTCTTAGCTGGAAGAAAGAGACTTCATTCCTCTATTCTGTACCTGGGTGCTATCATAGGGTAAAAGACAATTTGTAGAAATCAACTTTTGAAATTCAAATAACTCAGCTGTTATTCCTTATAATAAGTAAAATGAAAATGTGCTTAAAGAATTGGTGTGCAGATTATGATGTTTTTAAAAACTAGTGGGCAAGACATAAAGTGTGACCAAAATTCATACTACATACTAGGAAGGTTTTGAGTATGTTGTTGAATCAGAAAAGTCTGTGCAGATATTAAAAGCAATAAAATGTCTGGCGTGCTCTTGATGAACACCATTGTCCTGTAACAAATGGAACGGAGACTGTGCTCACAGGCGTAAAATAGTTTGCAGATGTTGGTGAGACAGCTCCACAGAGATCTCAGAAAACAGAGAAATAAAATATTAAATGAGTGGAAAACCATTTTGCTTGTATTTACTGGTTAGTTAAATTCGCAGTGGAATTCTGAAGTCGCACTTTAATTAATGGCTGACGGCGTACCCGTCAGTACAAACTGGAAAAAACAGCATGCTATAAAGATGAGGATACACAGCACACAACTAGTGCGTAGAATTTTGTAGAAACTGGGACACAACAATTGTTCTTCTTCAGTTTGTCGAAAAACACCCTGATATTCAAAGAAAATTAATGGAAAAGGTTTTGTTGAACGGAGCCAGTGATACACACCAACACAACTGAGGCAGTTCAGTGCAGTGATTTTCAGCACTGACAGTTTACTTCTGTTGGATTATGTAATAATGACGCAGAGGTCTGAATGGGCAACTCTGAACATTGTCGAACAAAGTTTCATCATGTGCAGTTTATTGTTGTTGTTGTCTACTGTGGACGGCAGCACAATGGGATTTCTGGATGAATGTGCCATGAAAATAATGTTTTCTCGGTCAATAGTGGGTTTCAATAGAAGTACTAAAAGTTCTACAAGCACAGGTAACATTCAAGATGAGGCAACATGCAGTAGTTATGTTAGCATGAGCTCCTAAGTATCCCTTTCAATTTAAGTGTGAGCAATTAAGCTGCAAATGTAATATTCCATAATTCACACACTGGGCCGTAAGGTAATTAGTTTTGTGTTTTATTATCCATGCATGACCTGTAGTAATATAGCTAGATCTCTGCACAAGTGTAAGATAACATTCTTACTCATTATATATCACATACGCAGTGATTAAATGTGTATTTGAATTAAACCATGCTTGTTTGCTAACATTAACTAGTGAGCTGCCCAAATGTTACCATATTCTCCACAGGATAGACAGAGACAGCTGATCAACCACAGAGCTGAGCTCACATTCACACATACACATAACTAATTATGTCTATAAGCCATTGCCAGGAATGCAATGTGGGACCTCTCTCTCTCTCCCTCTCTCTCTCTCCCTCTCTCGATCTAGCCATCATCCTGTCTTCCTCTGTCTCTCCACCTCTCCCTTCCTCACGCCCATCATGTCTCTCTTTCTCTCTGCTCTCCCCCCAGTCAGACCAAGAGCTGATCCTGTGGATTTTGACATTAATTCAGTGGGACTCATATAATCCCTTGTCAGATTATGGGGCACACATGTGTGCACACATTCAGACACACACATGCGCACACACACACACACACACACGCGAGCATGAACGCACATACTAAACAGACAAGCACCACCATGAATATTATGACAAAAGCACATACATACCTGATAGTACATCCCCTCACGATTGATGTCCTTGTAAAAGTTCTGCAAAATCAAAATGTGGAGTTGGGTTAGTGTCAGTCTCCATGTTTGCTTCTGTGTGTGTGTCTGTGTGTGCGTGAGAGACAGAGTGTAATTATCAAAATCATTCTGAGGCTCTGCACTGACTGTAAAAAGTTTGTAATTCTGTATTTACAGTATGTGGCAGTACCCCCACCCCACAATAAGGCTGTATGTGTTGTTACACTATAGACTTTTGAGTGTGTGTGTGTTAATCAGTGGGAGTGTGTGCATGTACATTTGTTAGTTACGCCGCATAAACTCCCAGTTTAATGCAGTTTAATGACATCTACAGAGAGAGAGCCGTGGAGTGGAATGAACTGATGTAACCCCAACTCCCATCACCAGCATGAGCTAGCAGACACAATAACACACACCAACACAATCACAAATATGGAAAAAAAAGAAAGAAGCTAAATTACTGTGAGATTCGCTGTGAACCCAGAGCATACTGTATGCATATTTATATCTGCCCTTTACTTTTGTAAGGTCAGATGCATATGGATTGGCACAGATGCATTTTACTTTATTGACCAATTTCTGCTGGAAGCTGCCCATCTGAAGGTCAGATGTTTTTTACTCTGTGATGCGCCGCAGCACATCTTTAGAAAATACATCAACACAATCTACAGAACTACAGCATCACCTTCTATGCATCCTTCTAACCCCAACAAAACACCAAGTATATATATGACATATGGAGGAATCTGCAACACCAGCATGCCTTTAGGAAACAGCTGAAAGTGTTCCTGGAGAGATAAAGTTGAAACCCTTTAGCTCACTTGGTTCTTTAATAGTTACTTTAGCCTGTGAAGCGATGTGTGTGTTTCAATATGCGTATGTTTGTTAGTGTGTTCAGGTATTTTTGTATTTACTGAAGGTCGCGTCTGCATGAAAACCAAAGTAAACACCTATGTGACTGCATGTGTGCTCAAAATGATGAAGAAGGAGGCAGCCTGGGGGTGGGCATGGATAGGAGAGCGCACTGCAGAGCATGCAGAAGGATTTTTTTTTTAGTTGGCTAAATGGAAAGCTGAAAGAGAATAGCTAATGGGCGCTGCCACATTTCAAGCTAAACACCTCTGCCGTGTCAGCAGGGAGGGAACATAACACATTATCAAATACAAACAGACTCACATCCTTTAATTATTAATGACCCTCCTAATTTGGTACCTCAAAACTCTTTAAAAAAAAAAAAGAAAAGAAAATTCCAGATGTAAAAAGAAACATGGAGTTTGGAGGAGGACTTATGATTTAATGCTGTGGAGCGATCGTATAGGTGAGTAGATGGGATCGTTAAACTCAGAATACAAGTGAGGGAGAATCTGATTAGGAGATCACATAAGAAAAGAGGATGTGGAACAGACAGGAGCTGATGCATCCTTGCAAACAGCCATGGACAGACACAGAAGATGAATCTTTTCCTTTAGATCCAATCAGCACACAAATTAAACAGTGGAAAAGGAATATAAAGACCTTGGCATGGAAGATAAAACGCAATATCTGTGTTCATGATGAACTCTTCCAATCAGTGCAGCTCTTTGCGGATGAGATTGACTGATGTCTGTATGGAACAAACTCACTTTTCGTCTCCTCGACATTAGTCTTTCAATTAATAATGGGATTTATTGATGTGTGTATGTGTGTGTGTGTGTCTGAGATCAGCAACTCTTTGCTGGTTCAGTACTAAAGCTACAAGGCCACAGTGCATGAATCGCAAGGTTAAGCGCCAATAAATACAAACTATTGGTGACGCCTGCCAGATTCACAGCAAAGTGGGGATTTTGAAAGATTCAGTGAGCATCAATGAGAGATGAAGAAAACAAAAATGATGAAATTCTTACAGGAAAACACACACCAATTTGAAGAAATTCTAGGACCTGATTTCTCATAGTCCCATCACGCTGGCTGTGCAGCTCTTTAAGAGGCTCACTTGAATATCTTTGTTGTGGAAAGGGTTGGTTTGTAAAGCTGAGTGAGCCTGGGAAATTTCACAAGGGTGAAACCGAGGACAACTCGGTCGCCCGTTCGAAGGAAGGTGGGACTTTACCAAAGAGATTGACCGTGCAGCTCATGCGGTTATTCGCGACTGTAGGTAAACTCATCCGGTCTGATGATCAGGAGGCGCATGAGGGAGTCCCTTCACCAGGGAGACAAGTGCTGCACCTGTGGCCTCAGCGTGGGCTTCTCTGCCCGGCACAGTCAGGAGGCTGGCAGACAAGTGAACTCACCAGGGCCTTTGGGATTCTGCCTTGGTATTCAGCGCTTAAGTTAAGTTAAGTTTGTGAAACACTCCTGGAACACCAGTGACTTGCATGAGGTTAGCAGAGGGATATAAGATATCGAAATTTAACCATTTTGTATCATTTTGCATTATATTTTTGCATTTTGTCCTTAACTGCAACCCTTTTGCGCTTGTTATATGTATCCAGCATTGACTGACTGCTGTAATTGTGGTATGTTTTAATGCTCAGGCCTACATGATGTCAGCAGCTGCGTGACAATAAGCTCGTCGCCTCCTCCGCCCTCCCTCGTGGTCCAACTTCAGAATGATCTCATTCTCAAACTGCAGAAGAAAGAGGGGGTGGGAGAAAGCAAGGGAAGACAAAGGGAGGGAAGTGAGGAGATCAATTATGCAAGCATAATTAAGGTGTCTCTTTTACTTTTATGTCACATCACAGAGTCGATGGGGACCACAATGTGTAATAAATCCAGTGTCTCTGTGCAAGTGTGGAATTTATGTTTGCATAAATGAGTTTCCATTTGTATGTGTCTGAACTGTCTCATTATGGGTTTCAACATGCGTGCCGTATTGACAAGTATCGTGTATGTGTGTGTGTGTGTGCGTTAACCCGATTACCTTGTGGAAGTTTCAGTGCATGAGTGATCATGTCGAAGAGATGGGAATGGTGGCCCTTCTCAACTCCTCCTCTAGGATCAAGGGTATCTCAGGATAGGACCCACTGTGCCAGGATGGAAACAGATCTTATGACTGCCTGAAAGACACATGTGCACACACATATGTGTATTAGGGTGGGATGAGTAAAATTTCCCAGTGCTTGCCACCTGCCCTCAGGTAGGTTCACAGATCTCTGTTCACCAGCGTCCCCATTCATGACATTTTTACTCCTCTGAGCTCTGCTTCTATCTCAGAACATACTCACTGCATTTCTATACATGCAGTTTTCTCAAGTCTATCTTAATAGGAGGATAAACTAATGTTCCAGAAGCAGCAAAACAACCACTACATTTTCTTACCTGGCATACCAGATATACGGCGATATATAGAAAAGCCAATGAGTCTTCTCATATCTCCATATCTGGAATAAATGAGAGAGAGAAAGAGCAAATAACATAGACACTAGACATAAAGAAATTAGTCTTTTAGTTTAGAACAATGTCTTGGTCATACACTATTTTCACCTTCAGAAACTGAACAGCCCAGTAGGAAGATAACGCTGCACTAATCACTCTCCCCACATGAACTAAATTGAATGTCTATCTACAGGCAGCATGCGGTATTAATAGGCAGTGGGGCGTAAACAGTAAATGCAGACTCAAAATAGATCACAAATCACTGAGTGTTTCGATGGAGCAGGGAGGGTAGGTGTGGTAAGTAAGGGGTATGGCTTTCTCTCCTTGGCCAAAATCTTGTTTCCTCTTGGTTGGCGAGAAATACTGAAGCTGCAGAGACTCCTGGGTAATAAGCGCCGCCAGGTGGAGTGGATTGTTCACAACTGGGCGGAGGGAGGGAGGATGTGGAACAGACAATGAGATTGATGTTAAAAGGAGAAGCATACTGGTCTGTCAAAGCTTGTCCTGTAAATACACTTACCTGTACTTCAAAGTCATCGTTATTGGGAACTTTTGGTTCATGGTGTCGGCACCAAGTATTGATGGCTCTTAGGAACACTCTAATGGACAGAAACACACACACACACAAAATGTTCAAAGTAGCATTGGCTCCAGTGAAGTGGAAAATAATGCAAAAACAACTTCACTCATGCAGTAGTTTGATTGATGATTGATAAATAAATAAATAAATGACAACTTGACATTGCCTAAGAATATATCAGTGAGAATCTGTCAATAATCACAGTGTAGCTATTTGTTTAATGAAACTATTTCCAGCTTGGCACAGCAGCTCTGGCCCCAGCTTTATACTGCTATTTCAAACAAGACTGTTTTCAGATTCAAACCCTCTGTCACAGTGACAGATCATAGTAACAACAACATTGTGCGGTGTATCAGTGAGTTGTGACCTTATGCATCCTGCGGATAAGTAGCAAATCCGTCCCCAGTTTCTTCTGCTCCAACATATCTAACTCTATCATCGTTATCCAATTGGTTCTGGCCTCCCTCTTTGAGGTGGTACCACTCCTTTCTCTCTATCTGCACATCTCTTCCTAACCCCAGCCTGCTCCTTATCAACCTGTCTTTTCTTCTGCTCACTCTCACTTTTTACCTACATTTCTCTTCCTCTGACACAGCTTTAGCCTCCTCAAAAATCACTCCATCAGCTCACACACACACACAGACGTTTGTCAATCATTGTTTTCTACATCATTGCTGCCTTGATCCCAGCTTTACTATCTCTGACTTATCCTAAATGGGTTTGTGTGGATTCTTAAGTCACTGCAGATGTAAACAGTCCTTTAAAAAGGCACGGAGGCTGTGGCTACAGGTAACAGGCGCTGAGACTAGTAGGCGATGGTACAAATCCAAGGGCCATCAGTGTGTATGTGCTTGCAGTACGGTGCCTGTTCTGTACCGATGTTGGCCATCAGTCTGGGGGATGCGGCACTTTTCAATCGGGTCAGCGAAGGCGGGAAGGACTCCATCAGAGTCACCAGTGAAATGGATGAGAGAAGCGAGTGTTGTCGAATATATAAGTAGATCTTAACACAATTTACAGGACTGCTTAGTAACAAAAATGTTGTGTAGCAGCACACAACTAACTTTATAATAGTGTATTTTGTATCTCACCATCTTAACAGGCGTCTGCAAAAGTGTCTGTATTGTGCCACCACTAAGATCAGTGGTTCCAGTAGAGGTTTCTGTGTATGTAGCATATTGTGATCATCCATCTGGCTGAGGATAGCTGTCATGCAGGCGACCACCCTGGACTGCAGAGGAAGAGAGAGAGAGGGAGGAGGAGGGATGCATTGCCTTGGGCATATGGAGTTGCTCTTAAACTGTGTGCAACACCTTTAAAAGTCAAAGAATTAAAAGCGGCCATTTGTTTGTTGTACAATATACAAAGCAAAATTTCAAAAAGCCTCAGACCACTTCTGCCATGATCATTTGTGCAGAACTATGCCGAAATCAAGCGGCAACCCCGGCATCATATTACCCGACATGACCTGGAACAAAGGGCCAGCGCTCGAAACAGACAAATTGTGAGATGACCCATTTTTTTAAAGATGCCAGCCAATATTGCACCAACGAGCGTAATGCTATGTTATTCCCAAATTAACAAATTACTATAAACAAACAGAGATCATTGCCAGAGACTGGCAGCCACTGATTTAATCCCATTCTGCAGGTTATGTTGCGGGCGCTGCCACCAAACAATTCAAAAACATTTAATCTGCTATGTAACACAAATGATTAAACCCCCACTTGTAACATATTTGATTTACTTTTGTAAAGAAAAGAAGACAACTATATTTATGAAACAGAAGCAACGCACCAAGAGAGGTTCTGACAAACAATAAGGTTCAATCAGTGAATATATGAAATGTCAGTGTTAACACAAAAGGAGTTTAAGTGGGAGGTCATACAGTGTGTGTGATATGTCATGGTAAAATATGATATATAAAATCATATATAAAATGATATGTAAAACACAATAAACAGCTCCTGATTTCCACATAGCTGTAGGTAGCAGCCACAGGCGTACTCTACTTATTTTGGTGCTAAATTTGCAGGTTTGGTGTGGAGCTTTTAATGAGGGTAATTAACTCCTCTTATGTACTTAACTCTGAATATGGCCTGGGGTGAGTACACAAGAAAACACATAGAGGCAGGTAAAAGGAAAATTAGAGCTGGAAGATGAAGCCGGGAGTCAAGAGACAGAAGAGAGGGAGAAAGAGCAAGAATCACTATGACTGTGAAAGTAAGAAGACATGAAAGATGAGATGGGCCAAAAAAAAGTTTCAATCAAGTTTCAAGTTTAGAATATATTAAAATTACTTATGCCGAGAAAAATTCCCTGAGCTGGATTAAGGCACAAAAATTCATGGAAAATTTAGTGCCGGACCTCTCCACAAGCAGAGGCTGAGGAGGGGAGACACTGAGGAGGAGCAGCCTGGCAGCAGGAGAAGAAAACAGAAAGATGAGGACAAACACTGAACTGAGCTGACCAGATGAAAAGCAAGAAATAACCAATGGCATGAAAGTAAAACATAGTCTGCCGTGATCCATCCATGGTGTTGAAATGTTGTTACTGAACTCCCTCTTTGTGATGTTTACTTCTATAATCATTTCTTTCCTACAGGCATTTGTAACTTTTGTATGTTTGTAGGTAATAAAATTAGTTACTGTGAACCTAAAAATCTAATGACAGAAAATGAACTACAAAACATAAAGAGGCCCTTTTCTTTTCTTATGTACAATTTTCAATTCCCTCTTTTCCATCTGCCAGCTTTAGGTTTGTTTGAATGACTCATCCGTAATTAAGCAGGGATGACCCTCACACCAATGAAAGCCAGCAGCGTGAGCTCCGAAAGGGGTCGTGGCACTTTATGGACACCATGAGAAGTCAGATTCGTATAGAGCACGGTGTTAATGACCACTGTGGAGCGCCGTGTTTTTGGTTCGTGCCCTGCTTAAAGTCACTTCCAATTTATTTGGTTCTACATTTACATTAATGCTTTCTGATCCTTCCCTCTGCTGTGCCACATTGCTGGAGTGAAGCTCACAGGCATTTTTCAGACACATGGCAGATGTACAGGTAGTTGTGCTTCATCTTAGCGACCGGGCTTTGGGAGGAATTATCCTCCTGAGTTGGTGGCAGGGAAGGGAAACGTGAGACAGAGATGAAAAATGAGGGATGGCTAATTGAAGATGAAAGATGAATGGCATCTAATGCAGTGACAGCTCTCATCTGATCAAAATGGACAGGGTGCGTGTGTGTTTGTGCTTGTCTGCATTCTAATAAGGAAACACACTTTTTCAGTCAAATATGATCTGTTACAGAGCGAATAAAAAGGCAGACACACACAATGATGAAGGAAGCAAGTGTTCTCAGTTGGACTTAAAACTTCATTACATGAATGTCTAACTGGAGATGAGTACTGTATGTTCTTGGGTGTTGGTGTTTGTGTGTGTGTGTACTCGAGCTCAGTGCATAACCACCCCCATCATCCTCCACCTAACTCTTCTTGCAGCACAGTGACACCAGAGACCCTGTCAGCACGCTCTCTTCTTTGATCTCTCTTCCCTTCTTTCCCACTTCTCTTTTCCCATCATATTTTCACCCTTAAAAGTGCGGGGAGATCAATTTGGTGTGGCTTTTCCCAAGAAGTAGTGGTAAGCACTATAAGTAACATAACTAAAATGAGAGAAAGAAGAAGGTTTAAATAAAGGTTTTTATTTGTCTCAGAGACACTAAAATTAACACTATGTTAGTAAAAGTCATATGGAAAACGCAGTGGCACATTCTAACGGCAAGTGTAAATTATGTAATTACACAACAGTACGTGGGCAGTGACACACACAAACACACACACATATGTAGCAGACACCAACAGACAGGAGCAAGTAGCAAAATCAACTCTAACTTCAAATCTTTTTTTCGGCTTTTCTTCCTCTCACCCTCTCTCTCGCTTCTTTGCCTCCTTACTGCGTAATAGTTGATCAGTAGTAGGATTAAGAACACACACACCCGCACATTCTCACTCAAACTACTCTGCAGTTCAGTACTTTAAGGTTTTGTGTTCACTGAATGTGTGTGTGCGTGTGTGTGTTGAAGTGTTGGTCACGTGTCATATTACCCTACTTCAGTGTCATTGGTCTTCTCTGAGGACTTAAACTCTCAATCTCCTTTAACACCATCTAAAGCACAATGCTCAAAGGACCAAATATATGATCATCAACTGCTGGTGTCCTCACACATAAATGTGTTTCATCAACACATCATATCCTTATGTTATGACACGCAAAGAAATATGGGAGGCATATTCGAGTTGTGTATATAAATAAAACTACAACAGTGTGTGTGTGACAGGCAGAGAGAGAGCTCAGAAGTGTTGGGCCGAAGGCCTTACGCCCAACAATTCGCGGCAAACAGGACACAGATGCTGGAGGTCTGAGTTTCTCATCCTCCTCCTCCTCCTCACCTCTCCCCTACTCCACTCTCCTTCACTTTCCATCCATTTATCCTCATTCTCTCTACTCTGGCCACTCACATTAATAATGCATTAACAGCTAGCCAAATTCAGAATTGCACCAAAAATGCAATTCTGACAGTTTCTAATCACCTAGAGTGACATGAAATAAATCTAAGCTAAGTCTTGCTAGAGACCCACAGAAGCTGCGATTTTTATGAAACTCCCACAGTACAAAAGCATCGAACTAAACAATGGTTGCGATTCTTTGTTGTATATCCTTATCAGTGGTGAAAGTAAAAACATACACTTTGTCTTTGAGGATGGCGTCTGAGGAGACATCACAGGTTGATAAATCAAAAGGCCTGAAGTCCATTCAGCAACCCTCCAGCAACGGTTTGACCCGACATTCTCCACATGTCGTAATGGCTGATTCATGTGTTGAGTGATCTGCCATTACTAAAATTGGGCTAAAATCAAACTGAACACTTTCATGACAATGAAAAAAGAATGTTGGGTTGATCACGGCAATACTTCCAGCAGATTAAATTAGCCCACATATAAATGTCGAAGCATTTCAGTCTCAAATTACAAGTTTGGAATTATTTAGCAACGAAAAGCTTTGGGAACAACACAGCATTAATGCTTTGTCCGACCTCCGGTCTGAATAATGAAACAACTACTTAGCAACAGTTCAACCAACTGGCATTACCTAGCAACTGAATTTAGAAAAAGCAACCAAAAAAAACTTGAAATCTTGATCTCATCATATGGTAAGTTGCTATCCAGGAAAAAAGGCGAGACAGGGGGAGGGGCAGGGCTAACTGGTTAGCATACTAATAATGAAAAAGTGATAGAACTAGGAGCTAAATTGGTGTTGTTTCTTCTGTGGAACAACTCTCAGTGAAATGAGAATGAGTTTGATGCTTAACGCAACATTCTTCCTAGAGTGGTAGTAAACAGCTTTTAATTGCAGTTAAGCCTTGGTGGCTATATAGCAATAACAAAACTTACAAATAGCTCGCTTCAGGTCTCAAGAATCTGTCTGTTGTCAGCATTCCTGAAGATGCAATGGCAGGATTTAATTTCGTGTTTCATGAGCGAGGCTTGTGGATCTTGCACTGGCTGACAACGCTAGAACGATCGGTGTGGTTTGGTGATTTTCTGCTAAAGAGGTCTAGCTGTTCAATAAAGTGGTGGACTTCATTTTGGTTGAAAACGGTTTCAAAAGTGTTAAGATTCCTTCAAAGGCATTTCAATGACCATGTATTTTCATCAGGCTCACCACAGGTTCCTGTTGGACATATTTCTTGGCAAAGGCAGTTCAAAGTAAGTCATTTATACACAGTGTTACTTCATGGGCTTTAACGTGCCATTTTCTGTGGTGTTAAGCCTACAGGTATATGTGAGGGAGCACACGGTTCCCAAACTTATAACATTTGCCACTGCAAACTACTGATCAAATGATGTAACAGAGAATAACCTGACTGTGCTGAATAGAGGCAAAGTATTTCAATGCACATAAAATGCTTTTAAGTTTGGAAGAGAGCAGTTGTGGCATTTCTTCTTTTCAACTTACATAGATTCTACTTTATCATACTTAAGTTTGAACCTCTGTTTAAAGTTCATTATCCCCAAGAGATGCTTAGCCAGGATAGCAGTGAAACATAGTTGATGCAATTAAATACAATTAACATATCATTAAATTTGAATTAAAACAGGCGTTCAACTTTGACCTTCATTCAATACTTCAATCATTAGAGATTGTATCTATTAAAGGAAAACAGAGGTATTTCTGACATGTTAGTCACAACTGTCTCTCAGGAGTATGGACAATGGACTAATAATCGTCAGACTCACATGGATAATTTTGGTGAGTCTGTTCTCACCTATTAAACAGGAAATATCTAAGACATTTAGTCTATTTTACGAGACTAGTAGATAAACTGAGAGAATCATTCATGTAGGACCTAATACATGAATAATGTGTCTCTTTAAAAGCTCAGGATAAATAACAATAATATTCATCATTTCATATCAGGTCACTGATGCCTTTAACAGTACTTCATTTGAGTCCATATTATCCTGCCTGTGCCTTCCTCACCATCCTTTTTTCTTCTTATCATTTTTCTTTTGTAGCGTCCTACGGAATGAAAAGTCATTATGCACTTCTCAACTGTGATTTTCATCATTTTTTAAAATAGAACAACTAGAAAACACAGCCTCACTGGAAGCCTGCAGCACCCCTCACTGTGCCTACAGGCACAAGCTCATCCTGACCCCATTTAGTGCACGCACACACACACACACACACACACACACACACACACACACACACACACACACACACACGTTTTTCCAACACCTGGGGCCTGAGGTGGGGAGGCGGAGGGGGCCTGGGATGAAAGAGAGAGATGGATCATGCGGAGGTGTAATTAGAGTTGTTGTGTATCAGAGCGATGTGGTTGTATGTTTGTCTGAGGCAGAAAGCAAAGACAAGCAACAGGTGTCTGTCTGTGTGCATGCATGTGAACGTGTGCGCTTGTTCACTGTTCAGAAAACGAATCAATGTGTCCTCAGACTCCCAGAGAGACAAGAAACAGAATCAGTTAACACAAATAAGGACAATAAAACAAAGGGAGGGAGAGAGGTCGAGGGGAAGAGAAGAGAAGAGAGAAACGGACACTTAGTCTCAGCTCATACACTTCACTCTTCTCTTCTCCTTCCTTCTCCTTGACAATGACATGCTTCTCTTTTCATAGTCCACTCCAAAATCACATTACTGACACCGAAGAGACTCACCACAACTTTCTTATGCTTTGTCAACCTTGTATGTTTTCGAAGGCCCCATGTGTTGCACTGCACCCTGGCTGCTTATGTAACGTGCACAAACACACGGATACGAACACACACACACCCGTTTGCTGGTCTCATAAGAGGTCAGCTGAAACACAACGCAAGGTGAGTCAACCATTCTGCAGTGGCGCAGACATCATCAGTTATTCTCGGGTGGGGGAGGGGTCAGGAGGGACAGTCACATGGATGCTGCATCGAGGGACCACTCAGGGAACACACATACGCAGAACTTACAGGTCATAATTTATTGTCCACATACACACACACACACACACACACACACACTTTGCTGACAGTCATAACTCAAAACACAGTTACATAAGGACTTGTATGCAAAAGGGACAACTGTATTTGTAAGAAATGATGCTATACTGGAGTATATATATTGTTTTTAACATTAACCATTATCTAAACAGCAATAAGTCTATTCTTAAATCTTATCTAATCTAAACCCCCTCCTGTTCTGATGTGACTCAAATTCAAAATCTTAAACTCGCCCATTAAAGAGGAGCAGGAGCAAAAATATTCTCATCTTTCCTGATGCGTGGCAAATGAGGAAATTAATTTGCAAACATTTGCAAACACACACACAATTCCTGCCGTGTACAAAAGACAAAACACTCATAATTAAGCATAATTAGAACCTGATGTCATATGCCATATAATCTCACCTTCTTTTCAATTTATCTCCTTTTTGTCTCGTTTGCCTCAAGACAGAAAGCAGTGTCATCCTCAGCTGGTATGAATGGGTGGGCAGAGAAAAGAAAGAGAATGAGATAGAGGGAAGGTGGGTGGTGGGACGGCCAGATGGGGAGGATGTGGTGAGTGTGAAAGATGAAGATAAAAGGGGGAGGAAAGAATGGCGTGAGGAGGTTAAAGCGGGGCAAAGAAGAGGGAGGACAAAACAGCTCAAGGGGGAGAGTGAGGTGAGGCTACCAGGGGGAGAAAGAGAGAGAAAGAGTGAGGCAATAGTAGACCATGTTCACACAGAAAAGCAAAGATATAAATAAAGTGACTGATAGAAGCAAGGGTGTGTGTTTCGGTGTGTGTATGTGTGTGTGTGCGTGTTTGTTTGTGTCCTGGCTCGACTCCCAGGAGCAGCTCTGCTTCTGTGCTGCTAAAGTTTCACTGGGTCTATACCACCATGCCAGGGTCAATGCAGGCGCACGCATACACGCATAGACTCACACATACTGTACACACAAAAAAACCAGGGCATGGTAGCGGATTAGGCACCAAGGAACAGACAGAAATGGATGGATGAACAGAGATTGAAGAGGAGATGGTGGAGGGATTAAAGAGGTAATGATTGTCTGAGATATATGGTGAGCACAAAAGAGAGAGAGAGTGAGGGTGAGAATCGCAGTGGGTACAGAAATAGAGAAATAGAGATAGATCGGGGAAAGGCGGAGAGAGAGGGATAAAGAGAGAGAGTGTGTGTGTGTGTGTGTGTGTGTGTGTGTGTGTGAGAGAGAGAGAGAGAGAGAGGCGAGAGAGGAGGAGGATCACTGGGCTCCCACAAGCATCACGAGGATCAGCAACAGAATAGAGACGGAGAGAGAGAGATGAAGGCTGATGAAGTCGGGAGGCGCTACTGAGGACTAGCGGACTAACAGGGCAGAGAGAGAGGAGAGACACCAAGAACAAGGAGAGGAGGCGTCTGGACCCAAGGGGGGCAAGAAAAGGTAGAAGTGACTGAGAAAGCGATGAGACAGTTAGTTAAGATTAAAAGATGACTGTGTGTATACAGTAAGTGCGTGTATGTGGTGACAGCATAAAAGCCTGCAATGTTTTTCTTCTTGGTAAAGATATATTATATGACCCTCTGAGGAATGTTTCCAGTCTGACATGCAACTAATACTTTATTCTTCAAAACAGCTCATTCAAGATTGAAGCACCGTCAATTTTGTATAAATATGATGACTATGGTATCACTCTCATGCAGTCGGTGCCGTGGCTGGTCTCAGACTCTTTCATCTCTTCTCGTCTCTAATATAATGCTGGCCAAAAGCGCAGACTAATCATCAAGACAACTAGTGTAGCTTTAATATGGGATTATGTGCAATAACCCTTCTCTTATACTAATACTGCCCTATTGCATCTGTGTATGTGTTCATGTGTGTGTGTGTGGGTGTGTGTGTGTCTGTATGAGAAACTGAGAACAACCAAATGTGTGTGTAGGGATCTACAAGTGGACAATGTGGATATATGACCTGTACTTAACATTTATATAACCTCATCAGTCAGTTAAGGCATAATTTTAAAAATGACAGTTTATTGCATGTGTGTGTGTGTGTGTACTTATTATTGTGTGTGTGTGTGTGTGTGTGTGCATGTGTTACACAAGTCTTTCATAGGCACCAGGCAAAAAACATCAACAAGTCATAACAACAATCTCAGAAACAATCACAGTCTGTCTTTCCTGTTTGCTCTGATCCAGCAAACTGCCTTAGAAGAAAATATCAGCCTGGACCACAGCAATGGAACTACATTTGTCCGAATAACACTTGCATGTATAAGAGCTTTACTGTGGTAATGAGGTTATTATTGATGTGCAGGATATTGCTATAAGTGCATTCTCTGTTTTCATCCTTGGATGAAGAATGATCACATAATGAATTTGGTTCCAGTAATCAAAAGTTCCTTCAATTTCCTTATGAATACTTTATTATTGTTATTTTTAAATAACCGAACGATTTCTTTTGGTAGCATTCTTTGTTTAAAATTTGTTTTACTGTTGTTGACATCTGGTAATAAATGCAGGCGGGTACTGATAACGGTGCATATTGGAAACAACTACAGCACAGAAAGAAACAAGATGAAGAGCTATAATGCAAATTACAGACTATGGAAACCTAATCAATAGGTTATGGTGTTATACTGCATTGACTTTAATTACATCCTTTTTCTCCAGGAGGACAGATGATGGAAGAAAGAAATAAAGGTTACAGGAGAGATTGACAGGAGACCAGGGGCAGGTCAAGGAAGAAATGTGTGCTTGAGCAGGCATTGGTGTGTGTGTCACTGACACTTTAGCTACTCTGTGAACCAGACTGTGAACAAGTGATGAGAAAGAGATGAGATGCTGTGGAAGAGGAAAGGACTAGAAAGAAAGACAGAAGGGCAGGAAGATGGATGAGGGAGAGGAGAGAGGGCAGCGGGGCAACAGGATGGAGAGATGAGAGGAGGGAGAATAGATTATTGGGTTAATGATGAGAGATTGGATGGGATGTGTGGGCAGGATGGTGATATAGCAGCGAAGAGAAAGATGAGATGATAGAGGATGGAGAAAGAGAGGAGAATCAGAGGGACAGGGACAGGTGAAAAGGAAGGGGTAAAAGATGAAGTGACAGGGAAGGGCTAAAGACAGAGGTACAGTTTTGAATAAAATGCAAACACAGACCATATCACCTCCAATTATCACTGATAAGTTTGAGTGTGGTGGTGCATCTCTGGCATACTCTTTAACAAGACACTTTATTTTCCTCTGTTGACTTACAGGGTCTGGTTTTCCTTTATCATGTTTTATCTCTTATTATCAAATGTTGGTGGCAAATACCTCCATAAATATTCAGTTTCTGGTGGTTTCTCGCTCTGGTGCCCATCGAACACACATTCCTCCAGCCAACAACAAAACAAATGAATTAGCTGGCAGATCGTGTCAATAATACCACTCTTATCCTATTTCACCCTTTCCTTGTACAGGTACCTAACTGGTTGTAAGTAAGCTCATACCATAAAACCAAACGAATTTTTGTATTGTTCTCTGAGGGCCTTCTGACTGAAATGGGACATCACTTTGAGTTATGTCCTGTTGTCATCACTAACACGAAGAAGCAGCTAAAAAGTTCAAATTTTAAGTAAGTTCTAACGTGGCTGTAATCATGCCTCCTGATTAGGGATGCGGGACATGGACGTTTAGACAAGTCTTCAATAATTCAATTCCACACGTGTGGAAGTGAAAATGGACATGAAAGAATCTCTATTTGTACTCTGGAATGTCCTCTAAAAGCGGTCACTGATCACTGCATATAATCCATTAAAGATAAACTTGAAGGACTGACTTTAATGTCTATTTGATGTTCAGCCGTAAAACACAACTGAAAGACTCAAGCCCTTTAAATTGACTGATTATAATTATCAAGCGTTATCTGAGGTTCCTCGGAAAAGCCTGACAAGATCCAGGCTGGTCTGCCTCCTGAAGTCTAATGAAAATTACTCATTTCAGTCTAAATTCATTTTGCTGGTCAATTTATGTATCCACTTTCTATGATTCTAAAACATGTGCACACACACACACAGCAAAAGCACATAGACTCAGAGGTTTGTCCAGGGCAAGGACTGACAGCGTTGGCTGATAAACTATAGTCTAGAGGTCTCCAGCAAACCAGAGATATTGATTCCTCATTGGCTACCTCATTGTGAGCCCCAGAAATGAACAAATGAAACCTCATGTTAGGAGGAAAGTTAAATCCCAAAAAAGATTTTAAACCAGGTTGGAGTTTAAATTTATCATCAACACTCAGTACTAAATGTACTTTAGAAACACAGTCATTTCTGTTATTCTGTTGTCTTAAAAAGTTTGGCATGTGAGTGTGTGTTGAAAACACATTAAGTTCTCATGATGTTAGGTTTCTTGGACAGTAGAGACTCCACTGTTTGCACTCGCTGCCTTGAAGAGACATGAGTTTCTTACTATCAGTGAGGCACACACAATCTACTTTAAACAATGCTTCAGTGAGACCTATCTTGAATTATGCTTAGTTGGCTGAGATGCTTCAGCTTTGTGAATATGGCATCTCTGGCTTCTGGCTCTTTAGTTGAAATGCTGATTAAGTGCACCGTCCCACAAAAATATGGTTGCACCCAATTAAAATACACAACAAACAGGCTGAACCAGTTGGCGGTGTCTCCTGGTTGTTGTGATGTTCATTGCAGTTCTTCCCTCTGTCAAGGTGCGAAATGGTAACACCATGACGCAAAGATAAAAATGGGAAACCAGTGACCAATTATGGAAACAAAGAAAGAAAAGATGAACAGTGCCACGCATACTGTATATCTGCAATGCAGCATGCAAATACTGGACATCTACGGACAGAATATTAATTTAAGAGAAATAGACAGAAAGTACTAATACTAGTATTTGCTACTGTAATTAATTATCCATCACTGTGTGTATCACACACACACATTGAATGTCACATAAAAGGTAAACAACTGCCTTTTATTTTATGGGATGTAATTCTGCTGGCTGTCTTTTTAAGTATCATGTTCATTCAGGTGAAACGGTATTGAAGTCGTACATGTAATGGCCAGTGTGACAAGTGACCTGTGACAGCTCGTCAAAGCTGATCGTCGCCGGTCTCTTTCGATCATCAATCATAAAATAAAATAAAAAGTCGAAAAGAAGTCTTAATAATCTAGCTCACACTCATATACTGAGCAGATTATGGCAGCTACCTGTGCAGGCATCCTCAGCTTCTTCCTGCAATTATATGAACAAGTGCCTGTGCAGGCTGCCTTGAATTGTGTCTGATTTGATGATTCATATTTATGGAAATATAAATTATGCAATGTTATGAGAACTCTTATGCAGCTTATTCAGATTGATCGAACAGCAACTAAAACCAGGCCTTTCCCTGCCAAGTACAGTTATTGTAATAAATGGTCCTAGAGATTAACAATATTTGTCTGACAGAAATAAGTATTTAAAATCCCGATAGTTTCAAAGGCTTGTATAATCACAGGAAATAGTTGTAATAGATAATGTTCACCAATATATATAAATCAAATGGTAAAACAGAAAAGTTTCAGTTTTTTGTTGCTTTGAGCCAGGACAACAGAGGGAGTAAAAACTGACTACACTACCCAAAATGCAATGTGTGTGCCCTGTCTCAAAGGGCCAATAAAGCACTGCATTTGTTCTGTTTTGGGGATGAGTGGGCAAGAGAAAGTGAGTGAGAGAAGCATTGTGATTACAGAGCGGTAAAGTGAGTCTCAGTCTTAAAACACACACACACAGACACACACACACATGCACGCACACAGGACCCGTCAATGAGCGGGTGAAAAATTAGGCTCACCTTGAAACGACAGGGGACTCGTTTTGCTGGAGCATTCAGTGCTCTGTTACCACTGCAAAGGCAAGGTTGCCCACTCATTCAAACAGACGTGTACACACACACACACACACACACACACACTCATAGACACACAAGGCCTCGCTGAGACTGCCTGTGTCTGCGTGTAGACAGTTCTTGAACAGCCCAAAACCCACCAACTAGTAAATTAAACTCATTGCATGTATAAACAGCTTTCACATGAAGCTGCACCCTGTCAAGACACTCCCTGTAGTGTTTAAAGGCTGCATGTGTGTGTATGTGTGTGTGTGTGGTGACAGATGCTCAACACACTTGACGTATTGATTACTGGCAAGCAGTGTGTGAGGCTTCCCAGATCTTTTTCTTTCTCTCCTTTAGTGTCTGACTCTTCATGCATCTCTCTCTTGCTGTCTTCTCTCTGTAATCTTTAACAAACTCTATCAGACACAGATTTCAACTTAGGAAAATGGGCCTTTACATCCTCTTCTCTACACACACACACACACACACACACACGTTCATGCATCACTTTCATCTTGTCCGTGATCCTTCTCCTTCATCTGTTCTCTCCCTCTTATCCCTCCACCACCTTTCTCCACCTCCCCCATGCTCAGCCAGTCCCCCCCTGTTCTCCTCTCTCATTGCCCCCCCTGC
Source organism: Lates japonicus (assembly GCA_033238685.1). Taxonomy (NCBI): domain Eukaryota; kingdom Metazoa; phylum Chordata; class Actinopteri; family Centropomidae; genus Lates; species Lates japonicus. The sequence goes on from BRZM01000109.1 coordinate 1,627,835, forward strand.
CCCCACCAACAGCGTTGCCTCCCCTTCTCCTCCCCGTTCATTTTGCACAGCCAGAGGTGTGATGTGGGCGAGAGACTAAGATTAAATATAGAGACAGAGGGAGGGGAGAGAGACAGAAACACACAGCAAATGAAAAGACCGCGTGACAGAGATGGAAAAGGGGGTGGTGAGTGGAAAAGTGCGACAACAAACACAGGTAACGATGAAAGACAAGAGGGATGGGAGGAGAGGAGAGTGGTATCCAGTAAGATTTATAGAGAGAGGGAGAGAGAGAAGTAGGCGAGGTAGACAGAGGCGACTGATTTCTGAGGATATGGTGTCACTTTCTGCCTGGCAGCCTGCAGGTCAGGACTTGAAATGGTGCACACACACATACACACACATTCACAGATACATAAATAGGCGGTGACAGCAAGGAGAAGGAGAGAGAGAGACAGAGAGAGAGAGAGAGAGAGAGAGAGAGAGAGAGAAAGAGAGAAAGTTTGTTGCAGCAGGTGCTCTGGTGTCTGGTGTGGCTGCTGGTAGAAAGACAAATGCTTGGAAATGAGCTGCAGTGAAATTACCTTCAATTGACTTAGTCTGAATCCCAAGGCAAACTGCTTGACAACACATGCATACGCACACACGCACACACACACACTCTCAGGAAAAATATCATCATCATCTGCAATTTCTTTTCACAAACAACACATCTCAGTCCATTTCTCTCACATCCACCCAGGTGGCCTGCTTTGCAAATAGATTTCCACACACACACACACACACACACACACACCTTGAACACACACAGGAAAATAGCACTCCACACACACCAGAGAAAACCCTGAAGGATTAGCCATGAACTGTGGAGTCCGAGATACTCTGTATACCACCGCCAGGACAATGGTTACCATAGGTACCATGGTAACCAATCATAAACTCAGTCTGGGCTGTCAATTATGTGTGACCTCGTGCCAGCTCCCAGGCAATGCAGCAGTCCTTGAGCCAAACTCACTGTCCAAGATATTTATATAAATAGCAACAATATGTCACTGAAGCTTAGGCGTCTTTGATCTATAGTGTCATGCATAAAACCTTACATTTCAAAGCCCACTGTCTGACAGCGTGCTCTCAAGCCATACTATTTGCCAGGAACTTTTACAGGTACTAAGTGCACAGTACTGTGTGAGAAACGTGACTGTTGTCTCCAGCCAACACGTTGAATTTAATAAAGAGGGATGCAGACTGAAAACAATCTCAATTTAAACTATACAATCTATCCTACGTACATGGGCAGGCCACCAACATAATAAACTATGTTCATTAGGTTTTAAATGTTTTATGATCTTAAATGAAAACTGAAATTCAAAGAGTCTGACAATATTAATTACTTGCTGTCAGGGAAAAAGAGAATGAAATAACTAAAATGTCCATTTTATTCTACTCATGCTGTCAAACCATTTATCATCAGGCTTCAAGAGCTGAGTGATATAAGGTCACACAGAGCATTGGTATGAGTGAATGTGTGCATGAACCTGATCCTGAATACATATTAACTATCAGAGCAGCAGTCAGCCTCACTCACAGTCCAAGTTGAAGTTGGTACTGTCGGGGATAGAACAAATTTTAACTACTACAGGTCCACTGCCCAGCGAACTGTTCGAAAACTGCCGTTTACCATTACTTCGAGATAACATCTAATGAAAGCTTTTCTGTTCTGTAATCCTAGGTGGTTTAAAACTAATAGGTGAACAAGGTATATTTAATTTATTTTGAAAAAACACTGCACTGCTCAGCCTTGACCCTATACAGCAAACGCATCTGTGCTGTGATGTTGTACCAGCTGGCATGAAATAAAATATTTTCTTTCTCTAGCCATGTGTGGTATGTGCATGCCAGCTGGTTTAACATCACACAGTGACTAGCAATGAAAGACAACGCAGTGTGAAGACAGGAAAAATAACAAACAAATAATGATGAACATAAAGACAACTTCAGTCTAGTTCCTTGGACTAACTAATTTCCTGCATAAATTATCTTTTGTGAACAGGCATCTAGAAGTGCTGTTATTCAGGAATCAAATGCATATTGTTTTCCTGAGTGGCACTGAGGAGATCTGGGCAGGCAGTCTGATTTAAATGTGGGTGGACAGAAGGAATTTGCTGACCTGAATCTACAACATGTCTAAAAAGCACTGGTGCTTGTGTTTTGTGCAGTGATCCTGAGAGTCACACAACAAAAGCTGGGATTACAAACCACAGCACTGTCAATTACCCTCCAGAGCTAAATATGCATGATAAAATGAGTTCATTAGCTCAAATGGAGCTATCCTTTAACCTGAAAAAGTTGCTAGCCTTTGCATTAAGCTTAGACAAAATATGTGATCAAAATCCTGCTATATACTGAATAAATTGCATGTATTGCAATGTGCATATGATACACCCTGCCAATATTTAACGCAATGTTGGTTTCTCATAGGCAAAAATCTTCAATTCTATCAGCCTAATCACAATTAATCAAAGTGCAATTTTAAGGACCTAATTTGTCACTTTCTCCCTTTGATCTGAGTGATGGGATCATCATTAATTCTGCTAGCCTCACAAACAATCAAACAATTTTGACTAAGCATATGTACTAATCCAAGAAGGCTTTAACATAACCTAGCTATGCATTCAAATTAAGTTTGCTGCCTCGAAACTAATTCTAAAAGGAAAAGATATATTAACACACTGACTTTGGGCAACATACCAACTCTACCTCAGTGAGAAAATAAACAGGAAGGCAACGGGCAGGATCAGTGATGCAGAGCTTAACTTACTACCATAGACTTTTAAACAGATTTCCGAACAGCAGCTTCCATGGCTTGATGTCAGGGCATGATGCATCATTGGTTTCACAGCACTGCTGTGTCACTCTGTGTCATCAAATAATGACAAGCATGACATCCACCGCAGTCCTAAATTTATAAGATTTATTGACAAGGCTCTGGGGGCCGTGTGCAGCTTGCTTTATAGAGACATTCACTGTACCCTTAAAGAATATCTCTAGTCTTACTGTTCTTCAAGAAGAAGCGACTTGATGAGATTAGAGTTTGCCTCTGTAACTCCCACCCTGCTGGTCCTAATAAGAGGAGTTGATAGAGTTCTGTCGATCTGGTCAGTGTGCACATTCAGTCGAGGGTTGAAGCTTTATATATGGTGCTACTTGCCTAATGTCTGCGTCTTCTTGGCAATCTCTTACTTCATTTATTCCCTGTCTCGCTCTTTTCCTCTATCATCCCTCATTCAGCTACCTCTCTTTTTTCTTTCTCTCTAGAGCAAACCAGCAATACTTGAAGAATCCATCCAACTCATAATTTACAGAAAACTGGTCAGGAACTGAAAAAAGCCTTGACAATGACGTCCAATTGGAAGTAGCCAAACTATTAAGGAGGTCATTGTGGAAGGACATTGAGTTTAAAATATATTGGATATTGGATTCTGTCTCCACCTTCACATACAAACTCTCTGACACTGCCACACAAACACACAAATTAATTTGGGTGATCGGGAAGCTAGGCTTATTCCTGCTACTGGATATAATCCTGCCGACGTTGTGATGTACATCGCTTGCCTCCACCCGTTCAGCTCCTCGGGGCTGAGCTGTCACCCCAGAGGTAGCCGGGAGGTGGCTGACCCAACCAATCGGTGCCTGCCTGGGGTTCCCTGGCAGGGGGCGTGGGAGCCCGCTGTGTGCAGTGTGTCGGGTGCAGACGTCTCCCGGACTGCGCAGTTCTCCCCTCCATCAAAGCGACACAGCAGCCAGCCAGCAACACACATACGCCAGCTCGCCATGGCAACCTTGCAGACAAGGAAACAGAAGTTATCAGAGTGACAGCGCGATGGTGTCCAAGGAGACTTCTCAGAACGAGATCAACAGCCTGACACAAGACGACATGGGGTCACAAGGGTCGGGCAGCGGAGTTTACTGCCAGATCAAAACTATTCGGACAAACCCCAAGGACACGAGAGGGAAAAGGACAGCTCGGTATACAAATGGCAGTGTAGTGGCATCTGATGTGGGAGGGTTTGCACTGAGGCCACAGAGGTGAGCCAGCCTGCTGAGAGGAGGTGCAGTCACTGCGAGGGGAGGGTGGCCATCGCTCAGTATTAAAGACGAGAAGCGTCTGTACGGCCGCACACGCCACCCCACCCCGGCCCTGCCGGGTGATGACGACCTCCCCGCCTGCGCCTGTGTGGGACTTGGGAGGCGATCTGGATTACACCGTGCACAGGCGCGCGTAGCCGGAGGAGGCAAAGTCAGTAACAGCCAGCCAGACTTTACTATTCACCGAGGGAAACTGTCTGCATGCTAACCAGTCAAGAAAGACTCTACTCTGGACTCTCAGTCTACCAGCTGGGCACAACCAAACACCTCACGCACACATCTGTAAAAGCTTCGCAAATACCACAGCTGTCGCACACCATACCAAAAACACACAGCTCACATTCCAACCACACATCGCACAGTCAGAACAAAACAAGAGACGCGAAGCAGCAGACGAGGCCGCATTCTGCAGACTTTACTCATTACAAAGACTCGGCTACGCAAACAGGCCTTTTTATACACAACAACACAGAAGCAGGACCAGCCCACCACACATACACGCATGACACACCGCGCCCGTCCATGAATGTGGCGGAACCACATTCTACTGACAAACCCGAAACACAACGTGGGTAAACTCAACAGGCCAATGAACATGCGCACCAACAACACACAATAGTCCGCATCCCTCAAACCTCTAGCTCCTCCCCTAGCGACGGGCAAAATCACCAACACCTGCCCCAATTCTCATAAAAACTCCCCTAAAAAGCGACTTGTTCCCAAACCGACTACGTATAGCATGAGCAAAACACCCAGGAGGCCTAAATATCCCCAAACAAGCTCACTCACACGGATCAAACTCAAAGGACTACGAAACAGAAGAGCAAATGGGTTGGCGACCACACACTGCAGCAGCAAGACTCATATGAAAGCTTCATATAGCAGGGGCTCGGGAGGACTGCTGAGGCGGACAATTGGGCAGCGCGCGTGGGCTGGAGGGCGCCAGCACAGGCGTGGAGAAAACCCTGGTCAATTCAGGGAAGATCAGGTGCTTCTCAACGTCATTCAAGACGGAGAAAACAGGCCCTCAATGAAGGGTGAGAGAGAGTTGGGGGATGGAGGAAAAAAGGAAAATGGAGGATGAGGTTAAAAACAAGACAGAGCCATGAGGATGAGGATAGAGAGAGAGAGAGAGATAAAGAGGTAGAGGTATTGACTGCAAAGCATGTAAGAAGAGAGTGGCTGGGTGATAAAGAGTGAAGAAGGAGAGGGGAAAGTAGGTGTCAAGGCACAAGATTGAGAGAGAGCATATTTGAGTTTTATTGCAATATATGACAGGCCTTCAAGTCTAATGTAATAGATTTTTAAATGTCGGACCTGTGGAGGTGCTGAGTGATTTGTGTGTGTGTGTGTCTGGTTAGTCACGAGGGATATGTGATACCTATTCTTAGTCAGTGTTAGCAGATCCTTACCTCCTTTGTCCTTTTTATCTTATGTACCTTATAGGATGTGTAGTCCCAATTGTACCAGCATCCCTGATATTGCACTTCCACGAAACAAATTCATCAGTTTTATTAACTCATCCTCCTCTACATACATCAGTTGGTTTTCCGTTACTCACTTCCTTCAATCTGCTCCCTCCTCTTTCTCGAGGCCCTTCGCTATCAAGCCATTCATCCTTCCTCCTCCTCCACCCTCATACCCATCTTTCATCGTTCTTAATGCCTTCTCTCTCTCCTCTTATCTTTCACCTCCTCATATGTACCGTGATATCATGCCAACTTCTTCATCCATCCTCTGCTTGCCCATTTTTTTTTTTTTTAGTACCCTTTTCCTGCTCTGACAGAGCTTTCCTCGCTCTCCTCCTGCTGTCACATATGGGCAGTCCACTGCTGTTTTCTCCTCCGTCTATCACTCTGCAGTCTTCCTCCTCATCCTCCTCTTCACAGGTACCTTTTATGTCAGTATTTCTTTCTCCCGCCCTAAACCCTCAAAGCTCCTTCGTTCCACACGTACCAATCGCTTCTTTTTCTACTCCAAATAAACTAACATCCATTCCTTAACCTCTTACCTCATCTCTTTCAAACAATAATTTCTACATATCCATCTAAGCTCTCACTATACATGTTTTACTCCCTCCATCCCTTTCATTCCTCCTTTTCTCTGTTCAGGGTTAACAGATGTCTCTAACTCAGACTAATCCCATGGATTACCTTTGAGAAATGCAATTAATGTTTAAGCTGCATCAAAACTAAAACTCAGTGTACGTTGTCCTGCCCTGTAGTGTGACTGTATAAGATTATGTATTTATATCCTTGGTGTCTGTGCGTGTGTGTGTTTTGTTGTGAGGATGTATGCCTCATACAGGAGTAAAGGGTAAAAAGCAGACTAATGAGGAGAAAGGGTGAGACAGAAGAGAGAAATTGAAAGATAAGGAAGACATAAGAAAAGGGAGAAAATGAAGAGAACGGCCGAGAGGGCTGCATGTATCTAACTTCGCTGTGACAGAAGTAGAAGTACTCTAGAGTGGGCAGCTGTGATAAAAGTGTAGAAACAGGCTAAAGGGTTGTCTGTGCTCAGCTCCTCATTTCTTTTTCCTCTCCTATGAAGCAAATGCTTGTCTTCTCTTGCTCGTTGTTGTCTTTGATAAAGACTGGTAGGAGAAGAAATGATGCCATGTAATTAAATATCCATTTTATCTAACATAAATCAGATACTCTCTCATCTACCAGTTTCAGTACAGGGGCACCAAAATATCTTGGCAAAATATTAGAGTGTTTTAATTACGCGGCAGTCAGCATAGGCTTGTCGGGTTTGTTTTTAATCAACTTTGTTTCTAACATTTCTGCACTGTATTTAACTCTGTGAAGATGTATACGTTTTGCATGTGTAATCATTGTAAGACAATTTTCAACAAATCTATTCTCTAAGATTATGTTTCCCTAGACACACTTATAATATTTATGCCATGTAATGTTTGGCTCCCAAACTACCTAGATAGCCGCAGCAAACTATGTTTGGTGACTGTTTTCTACCTGCCTGGAATACTAAATGAGCATTTTTCACCCACTAGGACTATTTCAAACAATGTCCTGGATGGTCACTCCTGGGTATCACATGCATAAACATCACAAGCTATTTTGTGCTTGCCCCAGCCAACCCCTGAGAACACACCTGATGTTGCGCGTGAGTATGTGTAGGTGGAGAGAGCAATAACAGTTGTGACATCCTTGATCAAAGAAAACAAGACTCTTTCAGCCAGAATTCGGCCTGTTATTCTCCTCTACAACAATGTTGAATTTAGAAAAACTCTAGTTTGGCTTTATTACAAAACTAAATAGTTGTTTAAAATAATGTTAAAAACATCAGGCGGATGACTGGAAACAAGTGTTATATTGCCGTTAGTTAACATCTATAAACTGTTCAATTAAACTCCTTTGGCGAGTGTGTGTGTGTGAATATTTTTGCATCTGTTGTTTCTACAGTCGCAGCTCATACCTGAACTGGTCAGGACGTGTAACTGCCCACCTGCCAAAAGACAGCCTGCATCATCTACAGGTAACCTGATCGAGGATAATGACTTACTGCATTACACCAACCCTGGTGACAACTCATTTCTTGCCGGGCGTAATAAACAGACCTGTAACGTCTCCTAGAAACCGACTTCCTTTTGTAGACTTGAAATATTTTCCTTTGCTATTGTTTTTCTCAGGGTTTTATCACTTATTCAGCACATCCTTCTTTTTGTTTTATTTCATTACCTTGTCTTCCTGGTATCACTGTCTCTGCCTTTTCTCCCACTCTGATAATTACTACACATGCAATATATCTCTACTACATCTGAAAAATCTACGAGACTAAAGTGATCCCCTCATCAGCCAGGATGAAAACATGCTGTATTCCACAGATTAGCGGAGGATGCTCTCTCCAGGAAAGTTATTTACACATAAAGGAAATGATGCTGTGCAAACAAATTAATTCAGCACCCTAAATGATATTCTTTCCTGTTCCAGTCGTCCCTTGTGTGTGTGTGTGACCTAAATAGGAAACTGCATTGTAGATCATCTGCAACTTAGGCTGCACCCCAATCTGATACCACATACTGTAGTATAATCCTCCCCTCACCTCCAACCCATCCTTTCTTGTTCCCATCTTTTCATTATAAATCATTCCATCTTCTGATCACACCTGCTCAGTGGCTCTCTCTGTCATTTCCTAACTTTTCATCACTGTACATCCGTGCCTCATTCAATCTGTCAATTGCCAAAGCTATAGTCAGATGTACTCCACTCGACCTCAAGACTGCTCTCTCTCTCTCTGCATGCTGGAAATGTGAGCTTTCACACACAGGAAACAGTAGCCTCATGTAGAACACAGAAGCAGAGCAGAGAGGAAATGTTACTTGCTGTAACTGGAATATCTGGCATCAAAACCTCCTTGCAGTCCAAAACTTTTGTGTGCATGAATCCGCTCAGCTAAGCTTGAAGCATGCTGCTTGTTTACAATCATATAAATCTCCATACATGCCACAAGGATAAAGACACATTACAGGCTTTAATTCCAATGCTCCTAACTCCGAAAGATACTCGCCTCCCAGCAGCCACACATCTGCATCCTCCTGTATTTTAACTTTTGATTTTCATCTCTTCATTTCTACTGTACTACATTCTGATACTTTGCATCCCAACACCAACACCCCTTCCCCTCATCCCATTCTCTCCTCCCTTGATCCTAATTAACACAGCAGGATCCTTAGCCCAGTAATGCCAGACACCAGGGGAAGGACGCCACATGGTAGCATACACACACACACACACACCTATACAAACCGTATATACACCCACATACAGGTATGTATATACACCTACGTAAATAAACACACTCAACTTTCCCTACTTCACATAGTCACATGCATGCACACACACACACAAAATAAGACACCAACAAGGCAACTGAACACATTTGTTTACACACCTCCGTTCACGGAATGTAGCATTACCGCTAGCGAGCTATGTTCATCTTACAGGACATTAAGTACTATTATTTTCAACATTTTACAAATAAACCTACTCTACAATCTCAGTGCAGGAAATCTGTCATTACAAAGTAACACAAAATACCATTTAACAGCAATGTCAAAGACACATGTGTTCTAGGAGCCTTGAAATGAGACTTTTTTAAAGTGCCTGAACCTGATTTCCTGATATATTTGCTACTTCTCACATGATTATAATCCCTCTATTCTCTCTCTTTCATGCTCACTTTCCTTTGTGTTTCTGCACACATGCAAATGCAGGCATGTATACCCACATGCTAATTAATCCAACAAAAATGGAAATCAGCTTTTATTAGGCTGTCTGTCGTGCATTTTCATATATACATACTTGCATGCACACTCATACCGACAAACAAAGAAATACTGCATTGCTGCTATGTGAAGATGTTGTGGAGTGGAACGAATCGCTAATCTGCCTCTTAATCATATTTCTTCATATATCGGTAACAAGTTTCTTTACTTTATAAAAACACATTTCGTTTGTTTGATCGGTTGATACTTGACCTTATCAAAACCCTCAGAAGATTCTGGGTAAAGAGGATGGGAGATAGGGGAAGGAACCCCAGAACAGAGAGGGATGATGCAGCGATGGGACCGAAACATCCATCCTAATGATTTGTGGTGGAAAAAGTATGGTTCTGATGTGGGCTGGCTGCTAAAGATGTTTTACCATTGTCAGCCCTAATTAATCTGTGTGATGAGAGACAGGGAGAGGAACTTTGACAGCCCCTCTGTTTTCTCCCAAAGCTTAAACAGCTCAGACACACACGAGACACATATGCGAACTTGCGTGTCATACCTAGCCTAAAATTATTCTCGTTCCTCTCCTCATACATACATGCCAAGTATGCATTATATTAGAGTGTATCACACATCACATGCAACCCTCCTGCCTGTCACTACATGACTAACCTTCACTGAACTTTAACCAAAAAAGGGTGAAGGTGTAAAAACTCAACAACTTCTCTTAACAACGCAAACAACAAGAACACACAGTCATGCACACACTGCAAAGATGCTCAAGATGACAGCTTGCAGGCGAATTATGAGCAACAGCTTTTCCCACTGAGCAGCAGTAATCCACGTGAACAATAGTGAGAGAGAGTGGAATGGGTAGAGGTGATTACAGAGGATTGAAGCGGGGAGGTTGAAACTTAGTGGAGTGTGTTGGTAAAGAGACGCTTGACAAAAAAAAGTCCTCATTCAACTAAATAAATAAATACAGACTATAAATTGACTGAATGTGGGACATGTGCACCACTTTATTTATTTTTATTTTATTATATGTGAGAAATATCTGTGTATGTGTTTTCATAGTACATCTCCTTTATTATTAATTCATGGCAGCCTTCTCTCTTCCTCTGTGCCCACCAGAGCTTTTACTTCCTCGTCTATTCACTCCCCCTCCTCCCCCATCCCTGTGCTCTTTCTCCAGGAGCCGAGACCTTTCCGCCCTCTCCTCTCACCACGTCTCTGGTGGCAGTCATCCCCTCCTCCTTCACCTCCCTCTGTTGTTTCTGTCTCCCTCTTTTATTCTGTAGTGACCTCTCTGCCCTGTCATATTAAAGCTCACCTTTCTTTCATTTATCTATCCCTCCATCTCCCAGAGGAGATTCAGTTTCTTTTCCTTTCTCTTTCCATAAGTCCCTGTGCAATGCTATTTTTCCCCTCACTCAGCCGTGGGCTTGCTATGGAAGATGAACACGTTGGATGTCAGGGGAGCACATATGTGTTTGTATAATGTGTGTGTGTGCATGAGTGTGTGTGTTCGGGTAGTGGGATACAGGAGGACGGGAGGAATGGTTGGTTGTCTCTGCTCTCCTTGCCTCATCATGTGGCTCATTAACTCCAGATGCCAGGCCCTATGCAGCTCCACCCATATAATCCAACTCCACGCACACACACATATTCTCTCTCTCACGCACACACGGTTACCAAAAAGGACAGAGAAAACTCAAAGTCTACTACACTATGACCTGCAGCGGTGGGCACTTCAGAGAGATGGTGAGAAAAAGAGCGTGATGGAGACGAGAGAGAGTGCGGGGGGGGGGGGCTGAGAAAAGTATAGAAAAAGAAAGCCAATAGGGTCTGCTTTGAACACATCAGAAGAGCAAAAAAAAGAAAAAAGTTCCTCTCTTGCTCCTTCCTTTGGCTCCTCCATTTTGCAAATGCTCCTCTCCTCTCCTCTCCTTTCCTGCTCTCTTTTTCATTCTCCTCCCACTCTTCTCATCTCACTAGCCTGTGATCTATTGGTGCATGAAACGCAGAGGAAGAATACTATGGACGTGAAATGTGTGCTGAGTTGAGGCCTGTGTGAAAGCAAGCGTGTGTGTGTATGCGTGCTGAAGGTGCGTATGTCTGACTTAAGAACACAACGCGATTTTACATCTCCATATAAAACTGCATTAAGCGTAGGTACAGCCTCACTTTAAGGTGCTGTAAGCATTTTGCGACTGCCTCTTAATGTCACTGAAACTCACCCTTCTCCCAGTCCCTCTCCTTCTAATCTCTTTCTGCTCAGCAGACCTCCACTTGTCCTTGCATCCCTCTCCTCCTCTTCTCTCTCTCTCTACCCCCACATCTAATCTCTTTCTGTGAAAAATGAGCCATATAAATAAATTTGACTTGATTTGACACTATCCCCAACCTCTAAATTGTGCTCCTACCGCCAACGCCTCTCCCCCGTCTCCTTCCCTGTCTCCTTCCCTATCAACTGCTCTCTCTCTTTCACTCTCCTCTCCAGTGTGGAGCATGATTTCCGGCAGCAGGAGGGACGCTTCCAGGGAGTCATGGAGGCCCTGGAGGGTGAGTACGACGTGCCTGCAGCGCCCACTCTGACCAAGTCCACGCCAGTCCCTTCTTCCTCCTCCTCCTCCGGCCGCCCCGGTACCAAGGCCCGTGTCAAGAAACTCCGCAAGAAGTGTTTCTGGTGGCTCTAAGCTTTTGGAGAAATCACAACGGCCTTTCTGGGAAGCAGGCGCACACAGGTGTGGATTACGTTTCAGTGGACCTGTAGAGTTCTAGAGTAAAGCTTGTCTCTCGTGATCACGTGGGTGTGTAGTGTGTTTAAGTGTCATTAAAATCAGTGGAGGAGTGGGGGTATTTTTCTAAGCAGCATCCCTGTAAATGGCACTTTTTCCACAGCAGTCCATCGTCAGATCTGACAAAATACACCAGGGATCCGGTAGAAAAACTGGAAATGCACTTAAGAAGGAACCAAGAGCCAAAGGAGCTGTGGAACTTTCCTCTCAGATCTGTCTGAGAGGGAATTTGAGGAAGAGATCATCCTGATCTTCTCTCTTCAGGAGCCAGACTTTAGCGGCTAATTTGTGATTAATTTGTGATTGAAGGTGAGGACACAGTTTTCTTATAATGATTCTGACAACAAAGAGAGGACCTGTTGACACTTTGGATGACAGACGGTCGCACTGTTTGTAACTCGGCTGACTGGCTGTCTAGACAGATGGATAGACGTATGAACGGATTTATGCCAAAACAGATTCACACCTACAGCTGGGAATGACAACCATTTTGGCTAAATTACAGCAATAAGGAGGGGAAGCCGAACAATTTGGAATGCTGTGTCTTCGGACGGCCTGATGGCCAAAATTTTGAATGTAGCAACAACTGACGCACTAAGAGGATATGAATGAAAATCAAGCTGATGAGCTCTCTGGAAAACAAAGAGACAGCCCACTGGATGGATATCAGGGTTTAGAGAGCACAGTGGAGATTGTAATAAGAATACATTAAGAGACAATGTGATAGGCAGCTGATCAAAGACTGACAGGCTGTGTCAGACGATTAAAAATTCTGTCAGTGTTGACTGACAGAGTGATTGATTCTCTCCTTTATTACCATCCAAAATGGAAGTGTTTTGTTGTAATCTCAATCTTGTTTCAAGGATTTTCACACAGACGTGTGCATACAAACACATGCACAGAGGCACACACTTGCAGACACCAATTCACAGATTTAGTAAACTCACAGAAACACAAGCAAGCATTCACGCACACGCATACACAGCGCACATTCAGTACATGTGTGAACCAGTGCAAACTAGGGGTAGACCAGTTTTCAGTTCAGTTAATGATTGGCCTGTACTCATGTAGTAGAAATGCATTGATATTTCCAAAATGACACCCAACGAAGCACCAGTGAAATCTCTCTGAATTACAGTGAAACTAGCAGTTGATGTCTAGAGTTTTTCCTAATTCAACATGGCACAAATTGTGCAGAGGAATGCTCCGCTGACATGCTACAATGTGAAGAGACCAAAGCCATCAGCTTTTATGATGTTATTTAGCATCTACCTTCTGTGACTGTTTGCACTCTCACAGAGAGTCATGCAGAAAGTTACCTAGAATATTATGCAGGAAAACCAAAACATATCTAATATTTTTGTTATTCCCCAATAACACATTAAATATAGAACAGGCAATTTCCATAGCTATATACTTGTTCTGTAGCATTCAGGCTATAGTGCCACTGTTAGCTTGTTTGTCGAGCTGACAGACAGCACCAAAGTAAACGATAAAACATACCCTGCCGGTCTAGACATTATCAAAATGTGAAAAAGAAAAAAAAAATCATTATACTTTATCGGGTGAAGGTACGTTATCTGATTTAAAAATGAAATTTGATCAATAAACAATGTCTTTGTAAAATGATAACACAATACGTAGTGGAAAACGGTATTTTATAACCAACTATATATTGGCAGACATGACTGTTATCAGCAACTAAAACTCAAAAATCTGTAAAAGTCCTGCATGGGCACATAACTTTGCTTGCATTTACACACACACACACACACACACACACACACACACACACACACACACACACACACACACACCCAGTGCTTACTTCACAGCAGTTTAGAGCCTAACCACTAATCTCACAAGGGCCTACTTCAGCTGCTTCTGGTTGACAAGTTGCCACCAATTAGAATCCTGGATGACAACACACTTACTAATTAACCAATCTATATCCAAATACCCTGTCCCTACTGCATTTTTATAAGCTGTCCCTTAACAGTGTGTGAGCTCCCACGATGCACCTCTCTTCCTGCTCTTCCTCTTGTATGTAAAATAAAAGTGTGTATTTTAAACAAAAGTCGCTGTTGTCAGCATACTTTTTGTTTCAGAGTCAAATCTGGCATCTGGCAGACTAGGTGGATGGAGGGTTGGTTGTATATGGCGCGTGCGCAAAGTTGCATGTACTTACAATGAGAGCATGCTCACGACCCATTGTGATGACTGTCCCATTGATGATCCTCAGCAGAGACACCACAATGTCCTGAATATGTTTAAATGTTTCCCCCTGAGAAAAACAGAGACAGAGAGTGGGGAGAAAGAGAATGGAGGGAAGGATGTAGGGGAGAAAAAGACAGAGATAAACAAAAGATGAGAAACACGAAAATATACACACAGATGCAAAACAGCTCCTGTCCTATTGAAGCAGCCCACTTCAATGGGACAGACCCACAATTCAGGCATAATGTTGGCACTGCTTCCAGAGACATCGTGCAACTTTTTCTCAACAAAACTTTGGAGACTAGTTAGGTTTTGTTTGTGTGGCTCCAAGTTCGCACAGTCCAAATCTTTGCTCGTGCTCTGAACGGATGGACGGCTGATCAAATGAAACAAGAAAGAGAATAAAGTTTTCTGACTCTGAAGTTTAAAGTCTGTTCACTTTTCCAGAAAACGAGCCTCGTGAGTACGCTCGGTTGATCATCCTCAGCGTGGACATTTGAGCCGCAAACGGCTTCTGACACGTGAATGTGGATTTTTCTGTGCAGACCTGCTTTCATATTCCTATCGCTCCCTTCCCTTTGAAGCCACTTTTCTGTTATGTTTCTCGTCCTCCCTATGCCCAGAGGGGAACAAAGGGGATGAGATGTATTTAACAGTTTGTCTGTCTTTGTGCTCAGACGTCTCCTGAGTCAAATTAGTACTATTACTAAATTAGTTTCGTACTGCAAAAGTCATATTTTTTTGTCATCTGTATGGCCAAGTGTTTTAACACCTTAAGACCTGCATCTTAACTAAAGTTGGACCTGCTGTATGTTGTATGCTCTGAAGGAAGTGATGCATTGTTCTGACATTGTGGTTGTTTCATCCATTGAAAACAAAAGGAAAATAGTGCATAATATTTGCAACTGAGTGATATAAACAGGAGGCTTTGACACAATATTCACCAAACATAACTACCAAAAATGTTTTCTACAGCATAATCGTAATTCTCACTATTACAACAGCCAAATTACAAATGATGCAAAATCTTTTATCACAATATCAATATCATTTTTGTTTACTGCCAGGCTGTACTTGAACCATTTAACTAACCTGTATCTTCATTAATTTCACATTCATTATACAGCAAATGGTGAGGAAAGGGGCCTCAAGAAAGATCACAATTTTTTTTTACGTAACTGCTGGAAATTGACTTTTAATGGCAAAAATATTCAAGATGTTGTGCTTAATATTATATTTGATGTCCTGTGAAGACTGCAAGCTAAGAGAAATGAAGTCTGAATAATGACATACACATAAAAAGAGGACAAAAGCCTCTCTCAAGTCAAATATGCACCTTTATAGAGACATGGCTCCTTGTGCACAGGAAAAAACCCAGACAAACCCAGACAAACACCCACACTCTGCTACAGTGAAGCTGGTCAATGGAAGCTGACTCAGACTTGCCTGAGGGTAGTAACTCACTAGTGAAGCATCTGCTACATCCAAACACACCTTAGCGTTAATGCTGCTGGACGTGCTTGTTTGTGTGCAACCTTGTTAGCATAATATGACCCAAATATGCATGTGTGTGTGTGTAGACACTGTATGTGTGCATGTCCTTGTATGAGCTGCTCAGCAAAGCATAAAAAGGAAGAGGGAAGGTCCAAAAATAACAGAAGTAGGTAAAAAGGACTCAAGTTCAATGTTTTAAACTCACCATGCTCTCCATCTGTGTGGATGCAGGGGTGTGTGCGTGTGTGTGTATGTGTGCGCTAGCCTGATGGAAGATGATTTGAAGGGCCTGATGAGAATCAGGTAGGCATGGTTAAACACATTAAAAGGACTGACTCACAGCCACAGGACACAGAAAAGGATAAACAACAGTGTAAGTGTGTGTATGTGTGTGTGTCTTTTACGTCTCAGACTAACTCAAATTCAGACACCTACACACACACTCAGCTAGTTAGGTTGAGGCGCAGCTGTTGACTCTAAATAAGCCTAAGTCTTTCTGGCTCACTGTAGGTATTTTGGTCTCTTGGAAAGAGTTTCTCAGACAGCCATCTCAGAACTGGAAGACGAGGGACAGGACCAAATACTCATTCTCTTTCCTGCCGAACAGGAACACATGGAAGTCAGTAACTCAGTTCATTTATTCCAAACTGTAGCCGGGCTGGTTTATTATCTCTACTGACGTCTTGATACAAAAAAGAAAAACAGAAAACATTATTTTGGGGGTAGGGGAAAGAAGAAAAAGCAAGAAATCTCTGGTGAGCCATGTCTCTCTGTCTTCCTCTGTTAGTAACCTCCCTTTATCACACAACCGCGCGCACACACACACACACACACACACAAAAGTTACTTATGAATTCAACACAAACTCTCCCACAGACATGGGCATCTGTCTATTGCGTCATCCTCTCTTCCATCTCTGTTTGTCTGTCTCAATCTCTCTCTATAATTCTGAGACATCTGTGGTGCGACAACTTCATCAGGTACCAACTTGAGAGGAAAGGAGAGAAAAAGGGTGGTAGGCTCCTGTCACCTCTTCCTCTGCTTCTCTTGTTTTTCTAACTTCTTCCACCTGTTTCTGTCTCCCCTCGTGCCCCCCTTTCAATTTCAGACTGTCATCTCTCTGGCTGCCTTTATTGTTTCCCTCCACCTTATTACCTTTTTCCCCTCCGTCTGTTTAGCTGTTAACTCTCAGTCTCTGCTTTCCCATTCACTTTTTTTTGTTTTTTTGTTTTTTTTGCTCCCGTCGTCCTCGCATGGCCATGAGTGATTTTCATTTCTCTGGCCTTTTCTGCTCTTGTTAATTTTTTCAACAACAACAACTTAAAAACCTAATCCTACATAGTTTGCTTTTCTCAGCCAGATAACACATCTGTGTGTGTGTGTATGTGTGTGTTTGTGTGTGTGTGACAGGGTTTTCATTTGGTGAACAAGTGTGTCTGAGCTTTTTACAAAAAGCTGGGCAGCATAAAGAACAGAAGCCATGTAGAGGTGGTGGTGCGGTCAACGTTCTCATTGAGCTATACTATGTGCAGCCTTGCAACACACGTACGCTAGACGATGTAGGTAAGTGTGTGTGTGTGTGTGTGTGTGTGTTTTCCTTTGACTACACTTGAATAGGTACATTTAGATTCTGAATCACAGCCAGTAGTCACTCTGAAAGCATCTTTAACATGTTGATAGTGTAAGGACCAAATAGTAATTTAAGGTATTTGTAGATTTCTGAAGATAATGCTACTAGTCTGCACTTACATGTCATCAAACAGCAGACATTAGTCCTCATGCAGTTTGACAGAAAACCTGTATGAGGCTGTGTGTTACTGGTTTTGTCGTCTGTACATGATTGTATTTGTACCTGTCACATCCTTTTGACACTCCTGCCACCGCCTGCTTTTGTTCTTTTACCTCAACTGACGCAAATCCATCTCATCATATTCACTCCACTCTATTCATTACTCCTCTCTCTTGTCTCTCACTGTCTCTCTCCTCTTGGCTCATGCTTCATTAGTGCTATCCAAATAAATAGCGCTGAAAAAAAGCCATACCTTCACTTCAAAGACTCAGCAGGCTGTCAACAACTTGCAGCAGCAATTAAAAAGCCCTCGGCTGGATGCTGGTGATGTATTTGTTGTGCGTGCATGCATGCGTGCTTGTGCGTATTGAAGATGTTTAGTTCGGGAGCTAACTGGATTTTGTTTCAACAGACTGACATGCAGCAACACGCGTGAAACAAAAATCAATTCAGTTCTAATTGGTCAAGGCCCGCTTCGATGCACCGCTGTGTGACTGAAGACAAAACTGCTTAAGGCAATTCGCTATACTCTTTAGGAGACAAGTTCCACTGGGGTGGCACAGAGCTCAGGGGTAGTTCAAATTCATTCTAAGATGCTACAGAGATAAAGGAAATGTCTTCTAATTTGTGGGCTGGATCATTTTTACTCATATTTTCCCAAGAATAATGCTTTGTAATAAGGAAGTATTGTGGATTTTCAGAGCAAATGATGCTTGACAGTTCTGTTACTCACCAGTTTCTGTTAACTGGTTTGCCTCCACTGTAAGCACCTAGTGTTCATTATCACCTTGGGTTGTTTGGCTTTTTTAATTATCTTTGTACATGCAGATTTTGTCTAGGCTGTTTACTTGTGGCATCGGGATGAGTCACTCAAGTCACGCCTCAAGTGACCACTTAGCATCTGATTTTGTTTCCCACCGACATTTGATTGTATCTGTGGGAAACTGCATCTGCCATTATAAGAAGGAAAATGCCATGCAGCGAATGTTGGAAACTACAAAGGACTGGGATTGCTATTTGCATACCTCTAACTGACAGAAGCTGGAAAGAAATAAGAGAACTGACATGGCAATGTAGAGAGAGAGAAAGAACTTGGGTATTTTGCATCAAATAGAGGCTGTGATTGGGAGTTGCTTGTGCTATTTGCAATAATATGGAACAGAGTATTCTTAAGCATGGTCAAAGACCTATGGTAAAAATGTTCATACCACACTATCATATAATTGTAACCCAAATCATATCCACATGTGGCCCTAAGCTGTCAGATCAATAGGTCACAACTGAATCAGCCCCAGAGAATTCAGTGGAATGGCAGGTGTCAACAGGCTCTCTCTCACCACATTGTCCCTGCTGAGGACTTCCAGGATGTTGTTGAGCAGCTCCAGACTGTTTCTCCTCTCATCATGAGGCCCGTCAGCCATACTGGCCAGTGCCCCGCTCAGCTCCCGCAGCATCATGGGTAACAGCACGTCGCGGCACTCTGAAGAAACAAAAGCACACGTAGTCAAAGATGACAGGTTTAATAAGCAGTAGATTATTTTTTAAAGAAAAAAAAAAAGAAGCTTCCCAGTCTGCAAGAAAATTGGACAGTGTGAAACAGCATGTATATTGTTTAGGCAAAACCCTAAAACATAATAAGGTTAAAAACAAACATCAAAAGCCATGGCATCAAGACTAGCTGTGAATCCTCTTTTAAAAACCCTTCAGAACCTAAACCCACGGACCTTTACGTCAGTTGCTGCAGCACCTGTGGAGAAAGCTGCACCCACACAGCTATGAATAATGATGCCAGTCCACCCTGATAAGAAATTCAACCCTAACCCCTGACTGCACAATGGAGTGATATCAATCAAGTGTCTATTTACAGTTCAATGCATGTCTGCTGCTCTGTCAGCCACACAGTCAACACATCAATCACCTAACGTTTTCTCCTTCCCATCTCCGATTAATGCTAATCTTCAGTTAATTCACATGTTAATTTGGTCACACATGTAATGCATCATCTCTAATTACATTGATAAAAGACCATGTCAAAGTGACAAACACTGAAGTGGGAAAACTATTTAATTAATGCTAAAATATGCATAGTTAAACTTACTGTACATGAAGCTATCTATTACATTTTACACTATTTACACCCAGTGCTTAACTGCTCTATAAATCCTTTATGGGTATTAAACGTTCACAGCTCCTCTCTGGGGGTTGTCCAAAGTCATCCTGGGAGTTATAGGAAATCACTGAAGGAGTATAGTAGCAGAAGTACTGTAGTGGAAAGTGAAGTAAAAGCAGACTTGAGTAAAGTGAAGGATGTATGTGCAACTTAAGCACCTCTCATAATTTTCTCTCTTTTTTCTTTCTCACATTTTCTTAAGCTTTTTGGAATGTGCCATTAATCTTCTCTAAAGTTATGTGCTACTCTGTAATAAGGTTAAGATTGGAGGGGTGCCATCCAGATTAGGCAAACATATGATGAAACAATGTGCTTCATGAATATGGTGACCATTATTGATTATTATGATTAGAATGTTATTATTTTATGGCATACTTGGGTGGGAGATGAATATAACAGATCTAATCTCAACTAGTGTTTGGACAATGAACTTTATGTAGAAAACTAAAATTAAGGAATAAAAGACAAATGTGACTCAGCGGTTAAACAGAATGACTAAGCTCTTAGAAAGAGTTTTGTTTGGATTTTTTCCAAAGCACATAATAAACTTTCAGATTGATGAATGTGTTTATTTACCGTCACACAATATTTTAAATGCACAAACAAAACAGTCATGGCTCTCAGCATTTACTTAAAACTTGTTTCAGGTTTCTCCAAGTTTACTTTCATGCAAAACTAACAGTGCAGTTAGCACTGCTAAACCCTCCATAATGCTCAATAAAACTTTCTAAACTTTTCACCTCATTGAGTAATTGCTGACAACTTTTGACAACTGTGTAATATTTTGTCATTTGATGATTTAATGATGAGACTGGTAATTTGACTACACACAGTCTGACAGAAAATTATTGATTTCTAAGGAGGCCATCCTTCCAAAATGATCTGGTATTGTTTAGAAGTCAGCAGAGCTGTGGCCAAAATACCAGACACGGTAATTGTCCAAGGTTACAGTAAATTGATTCAACACTGTTTCGGATGTTGGTCCAGAATTTTAGATTATGTTTGAGTCATATGAGTAAAGCTGTAACCTGAACATTTATTGTATCTCCAGACCGATTGAGACTCACCTACAAATATATTTAACTATAGCAGATGCAAATCCATAAAACTTTTGTAATGCCAACTTTACACAGTTTTACCAGGTTGGCTTTGAATTGTGGGCCAACATGTTTAACCATCAATACAAATGATATTACACATTTACAAATAACATAAGAAAACTTGGATTGCAGTGTATTCCAATATTAACTATTCTTATTTTTTCCACTTGTCTTCCTTGACCTCTCCCTGTGTTTCCTCTTCCTTCTCCATCTTTCTCTCCCACCACCAACCTCCTTCACCCCATCCCTCTCTTATAGCCGCAGGTAGACAGAGCCCATTAAAAGCTCATTTGAGCTGATGCTCGTTAGTTCCATTATTAACTGAGCCAAGCCTACACGCCTGCTGAGTGGACCCTCATCACAACACTCACTCCATCATGCAAACATGTGGAGAGGACAGGGGGGTTAAGAGAGAAAAAAAGAGAGGGTGGAGGGTGGGTTGGGGGGAACTCATGAGTCACTGAATGCCCTCAATGACTCACAGAAACGGAGGGAGGAGATGGAGGAGGGGCCTGGACAGGTAGAGCAAATCTAACAGGAGGGGTAGGAGGATTAAATCAGACACTGGGAAAGACCAGATGAAAAAAATAAAAATGATATCTTAGTGCCATGCAGGTGGAGTCTACTTAAAATAATTTATAGAGTAAAATTTCAAACAAAAATGTTGCTTTGTCAGAATTAAACAAGATGAAAGAGGGGGGCCTCCTGGTCTGTGCAGAGAGGTAGAGAACGGTGTTTCAGATGCTGCCAGCTTTGTATTTTAGTGGAAGCCCTGCTAAACCTGTTTAATCCATCAAAGCAGAAACTCATCATCTTTTGTCCTTTCAGACACAGAAAACAATGGGTTGTGTTTCATAGCAATATTGTTGTGTGTGCAAGCTCGAGAATGAATCAATCTGCCTCCCTGTGGGTGGACGTACCATGAAACCTGTGGAGCGCTCCACTCCCTGGTCAAATGACCCAAAAGCCACCTGCTTCTTTATTTCTATTGATCTCAGAAATAAACCCAGCTGATATTTCTGGGTATAACATGCACACAGGGAGGGAAAGTGAAATAGTAAGCAGGTGGGGGCAGGGAGGGTTGGAAGGGTATCTTGTTGTGTGGTACATTGTGCGCTTTTTGTTTATACTGTGTCAGGAGGCAGGCATAATGAAAAAATAACCACGATAGCAAGTTTCAAGGTCTAGGCCATAACCCGACTCTATGGGAATGTGCAGAAAGACAGAACAACACATTTACTGAAGCGCCACTCATTTCATTACTGCACACAGAGTAGTTTGTCACATATAGAAAATTAACATTAATAAGAATCAAAGGCATCAGGCATCTAGACTTTAAGTTGCAGTTACTTTGTAGGCATAAGATTTGTTTTTATTGTACTTGTCTTAGGTTAGGCATGAACTGTCTCATGTTCTCCGTTTATCCTCTCAGCCAACACAAAAACTGCTGCTTTCATAGATAAAAATGAGGAAGAGAAAGAAATCAATGAAGCATAATTGAGTGTTGTTGGATAAAAAAAAGCTCCATAGAGAAATTGAAAGTTAATTTTATTTTTATTTTTCACTGAGGCTATTTTCTAAATAAGGAAAACTTTCAGTAACAGCGAGGTGGCAGGCATACTCAGACTTCATGTACTGCACTATAGACTGCGACGGTTTCATTGTCCACAGTAACAGTCTGCTTTGGCTCCGGTTGTCCCTTCTATAGGATCCACAGCCTACTGACACTGGAAGACTGTATATTTTTACCAATTTGAATAGTGATGGAAAAGCAACAAGATTCTTATGCTTTCTGAACACTCTCTATATAACCTGTGCTCTTCTGGGAGCTTGTGTATGCAGCGTAAAACACCTTTAGATTAGTCAGCAGCTGCTTCTCATCTTAAAATTGAGTCAACATACAGGAAACCATGCGCATCCTAACAGCTTACTCATCTCCGGCATTCTTCTACTTTGTACTTTGATGGATCTGTCAGGGTGTGTGCTGTCTGTTGTGATTTTACTTAGCTTCCCCTTCCCTTTAAATGTGCCTCTGGAGCACCTGAATATGAGCATCAGAAATGATGAAGTACAGGCTGCCTTTCTAATGCTGCTCCAGACTCTGCTGATAGTCTTCAGTCACTGATGCAGAACAGCACCTTTAACATTGCAGGTATTTCTTAGTGCCTTGCCCGGCCAAGAATAACATCAGGAATGTTAATATCTACTGCCTCAGCCTGAATGGCAGCTTTCTCAGAGACTCCTTTGAACTGCACCATGGTCCTGAGGGCTTTCAGTCTTGTAAGAACACCAGCCACAATGGTACGCAGCTCCCAGGTCTAGGTCATTCTTTAAGAGGGCATTTGAAATCATTGCTATTTCAAGGAACTCCTGGCTCTGGGGAACTGCACTGTGGCTAACCGTACACTCCAACCGCTCTGAAGGAATATGTGTGTTTGTACCAACAGAAGGATATGCAAAAATAACAAAATGCACACAAATTAATAAGTTCTCCATATTTCTAAAAAAACGATGCCTCCTGACAGTGGATCACATCAGTGGTCCAATCAAACATGACGGATGCCTCCTGCATTTCTTCTTAGACTTTTAAAAACAGATATTGCAAGAGCACATACTGCGTTTGGAGCCACCTGAGCTCATTTCTGTGGGCTTTTATTTCTTGACTGAGTCAAAATAAACCTTAAGTGTACCATTATATTGGCTGAGTAGTTTTACTGTCGGTACAAATTTGCCAGGATCTGAACTAGAGGAACTTTTATTGTCGCTGTGGAAAGCAGTCACTTCCTGACAAAATGACACCTTGGCACAAATGCTAGATCTGTTGGTCTGGCAAATTTAGCTTCCTGATAGAATCTGAAGCTCCTGGCTGTCTCTCCCTCTTGTGTGTGCGTGTCTCACTTTCTTCATCTGTTATTTCTATTCTTTGTGTTTCCTGGTCTTTTTGTATAACGCAACCTCTGTTTTCTCCATCTCAATCTTTTGCCTGTTGTTTTGCATCTTGTTTTTTTCTCTTTACTGGACCCTCTGCATGCCCTTCCATACATTTCCTCTTGTCTTTCTGTCACATCAGCTTACTTTCTGTCATCATTTAGTTTCTCCACCCAAGCATTTCTGGTAAAACTTAGTTCCCCACAAGCTACCTATCAGTTGATCCAACCAATCAGCAGTTCTGCGTTGTTGTAAGCCGTGTATCTCGTCCTCTCAGAGAGTACAGAACAGTACAACATGAGCTACGTGCTCTAGATCTGCTCTGGCTTGAGCCTCTCGGATGGAACTTCCTTTCAGGCTGCATGCAAATCCGGTATCCTTCACTGGGATTGGCAGAGTCTAACTGCAGCCATGGCCCTAATCCTATAACCTTAAACCATTTTTTGCAGAGGTTTGTTTGGTGGAGCTTGCTTGCAGCTGCTTTGTAACAGAGCAGCCTAAAAAGTGAGATGCTGCCTGAGAGGCTCAACTAAGCGTGGGGGGTATTTAGGAAGGGGAGGGGGGACTGTGCACAAGCCACCAGAAAAAAAGAGGGAACTGATGGAACTGATTCAGCAGTTTTCCAGTTGTTGCTTTTTCCTCGTGTTTGAAGAGGTTTGATGTGACATATGGAAAAAAAAAACAACATTAAATTTACAAGCTGCTGGATAAGACACACAAACACACAAGCACAGTCTTGTGACTAAAATTCAAATTGGTGAATGTCTCAATGGTTGCACTTTCCTATGTGCACCTGTGTTTCAGTGTTCCACTTGCCTGTGTGATTTAGCTGCATCTTGTGTGTTATAGCCTGCGGTGCAACAATGCAGTAAATCAATTCAGCCATGCTGTGGAAGAAAGCTTCACCAACAGGCGCTGACAGACAAATGGAAATCAAGGTCTTAGGGCAAACATCAGGATGCATTTTAACTTCTTCTCATCTCGCTTTCACCGTGCGAAAACACACACACACACTCGTTCAAAGAAACAGAAATACACACAGGTGCTGACGCACACCGCGCAACACATTCAAAACCCTTACAGATGGAGCTTCAAGTACTCATCTATATTCAATTCAAAATGTTATTTGTTCTAGGCATAATCTCAGCCTTTGATTATTAATACCAATGTGTGTCTATGTGCCCAAGTGTGAACTGTCCTTTTTGTATCTGATTTCAGCGCTTCATTGCTGTTTTTTGATGTGTAAGAGCTGGAATCTCTTTGTGCCTTGTGTGAGAGTGTGGTTATGTGTTCGGGTTACCAAGTTTGCGAGAGCAGACAGCCGCCAGTGCTGGCAGGCCACCACACAGAGCAGCTTTGATGGCTCAGCAGCCAGCTCATCCTTTCTCTGCTCCATTTTTTCATTTGACAGCCAAGCACAATAAACTATAGCACATGATAATGAGATGCAATCACAGTTTCTAAGAGGCATGTAAATCTGAGGTGTCTTCCTCTTTCTCTCCATCCCTCTCTCTCTCTCTCTCTTACTCTCTTTCTCTTCCCTCCCCTCCCTTCGGTTGTCGTCCCTTCCTTTTGGGAAGATAGAGTGATAGAAAAGATGATAATGAGGAGGTTCGGAGGCGCAACGACGAGTAAATCTTCGGTGTCGACAGGGGGTTGGGGCCAGGCCAACTGTCTTCCTGCTCGGTGATGACTAAACGTCTCTCTCAGCAGGTTTTTCATTTCTCCATGTCACTGTGGGTGTCTCTTCTCATCCACTCTCCCTCGATCTTTCATGTGTCTTCCTCCCTCCTTGTTCACTTTTCCCCTTGCTCGTCTTTAAACCCCATTTGGAATTTAGAGCCCTACATTTTTCTGTTTGTATTTTGGACGTGCCCGTCTATCCACACTGGTCTAACTCTCTCTCTTTCTTTTATTTTTTAAATCGCTGGTTCAATCTGGTGTGGTGGTAAAATATATTTGACATGTATGATTTGTAAAAGCAAGAAAGCTGTCTCCGAATGCTTTAGTAGGATAATATTTTTTTCATAGAAATGCATAAAGTTGTCTTGCCTGTGTGAATGAGTGCTCTCCTGAAAGTACGGGCCGATAAGTTACCCATGATAGAGTGCACTGGTGACTGATGGTGATATACAGTGGCAATGATGTCTGTAAGTGCATTTTTCACTGTGAGTTTTGCCATGACGCTGATAAAACCTGGCACAGGACAAATATTGTCAGCAAAACCAAAGTAAACACAATCCCAGTAAAGGGTGCTGTCTTAGGTGTAATTGCTTTTCTTCATGCTTTTTCTTACAGATGCACAAAAATAGGCTCCAACTTACTATAACTGGAAATTAAGAACAACATACAGTAAAGGTACAGCAGCTAATACATGTAATATTTGCTCATTAGTCCTAACAGACTGGGCATGTTTGTCATGTTTACCCCTAAAACAAAGATTTGTAGTAAGGATAACAAGTGCTGGATACACTTCACATAATCCCTTGCATGTTGTTTTGAGATGCCACTTTTATTTATCTCACCCTGTGTTTCAAACGGCGCGTAAATTATCTTTCTCTTCCTTTCCACCTATCTTAGTCACTCTCTGTCTCTCTCTCTCTATCTGAGTCACCCACTAATTACCACCCCTCATCTCTGCCTTCCTCCTCTGCTCTGTCTTCCATATGACTATTAAATTGATTGTCCAATTAGTCCGTCGGTAGCATTAGTTGGTACAGAGTTTTTGATCAATTTAACCAAGGCAGATCAATGATAGAAGAATGCCTTGCGGTGAACCCTCTCACTTGCTTTGACTGATGGGCAGACTTATTCCCAGTGTCCTCTAATAGGAGAGTAATACATCACAAAGCCGCCATCTCTGGTTAAGCCTATATCTGATCTCTGCTTTTAAATTCTTTTTCATATTTGTTCAGGTTAAATAATCTGTAAGTCTTTATTAATATTATATTGTTATATTATCCCCAATCAGCTCTACTGTTGCAATAATTTGTCATGATATCTACAATGACGTCCACTTCAACTGTTATCGCTGCAGCTGTATAATGACCCAGAGTCCCAGAGGGGATCATTAAGATTTAAACAGACCCAGAAATGTTTTTTGCCGTAACCTGAGGAACAGGCGTGCTTAGCTGTACAGTGGAAAGCTTGCTACTGACAGCACCAAGCTGTTCTGTCAGGATGCTCCTGTCTCTAGTTAACATTAGAACATCTGTTACCAAACAAATTAATGGGTAAGTGTGTTGATACACTGACCATTGTGTCCCTCCACTGTCCTTGTCTGCATTCATTTTCCAATGAGATCGCCCCACAGACACGAGCATGGATTGGAATATAAATGAGATGGAGGGAGAGTGTGAGACGGAGGCATTTCCCAAAATGATTAAACTCCATTCACTTTGCCCCATTAGTCTCATCCATCCCTCTTTTCTTTCGGTTTCATCCACAACCTCCCAAACTGCCATCTCTGCAGAGACTGAACGACAGCGACTACCTCTCTCTCTCATTAACCTTCTGGAACCATCAGCTCACAGCTCTACAGTCAGCACAGCTATTTTGGGTCAGCCTGTACAACAACAGTCAAAAATCATTTGTGGCAGATGGCTCCTCTGCTGTCAGACACAAAGACACACACATATAAACACACACACACACATTTTGGACCCAATTTACATTCATAATTCTCTGACTCTCTGATTTCTCAGGTATAGCAGGCAGTTCTCGCTGGGTGTTCATGACTGTGATCTAACTGCATTTACAGTAAGGCGTGACACGATCCTTAATGTGATGAAACAAAAGCTAATGTAATGTAACACATCATAAAATAATATATTAGAGCAAGGCACAGCGGGAGGGAAGAGAGGAGGAGAGAGGGATCTGAAGAGGAGAAGAGAAGAGCAGTAAACAAATATACTTCACTTCACAAGGAGCAGAGCTGCCTTTGAGACAGCCTGAGGGGACATGGCAGCCATATGACTATTATGTTTTTTTTTATGATTCACACCCCTATCTCTTAATATGTCTATATAACTAGGGATATGGCATATGGGCACATGGACACCTACTAGATCACCAAGCAACCTGTTACACACCCATACACACTTACACGCCCCGGGCTACAGTAAAGCTGACAGCTTTGACATTATAGCTCAACCAGCTGCTTTGAGAATGGCTAGAAGAAATACATAACAATAAATGCAAGTCCCTTGTGGTGCATGCAAACACTTGCTTAACCTCAGGGTAACCCCGCACACACATAACACATACCATTTTTTTTTACACCATTAGAAACACTGGCTTTTTACATCTGCTTTTAAAAGAAGATTAAACTTGGCCTAATCTTACTTTAGACCACACAGAGTAAAGGAATTACATCCAGATTCATAGCCCCATCGTGCTTGGTTTCATGGTCATATCTTTGTCACCCAAAGCTCTCTTAGAAGCCAGATGTAGAAAATCGCACTCAGTGTCATTATAACCAGGACCTAAAGTGACCTGTCACTAATGCTGATTGGTAGAGAGTGTGCGGACAACCGAGATCACTCAGCACTGATTAAATCCAGACAATAATAACTGTACAGTACAGTACTCATCCATAATGATCAAGCACTGACATGCATCTGTTAAGTAATCACAGCAGGTGAAATATAGACATGGGTGTGAACAATGTCAACAATACTGTATAATATGTTGCAGTAAAACGCAATTTATGTAATGAGATTTCTGCTGTTTACATGGATTGATATGATACATTCAAAAGAAAAACTGCACTAGCAATGGAACAGGCAGCTTTTCTGATTTTCTGCATTATGGGTTATTTCTATGTCATAATCTAGACATACCTAGCTGTAACAATTAATCGTACAAGAGCATTACACTAAAACACACAGGGTTTCCTTTAATCTGTTTAATATGTACAAGACTGGCGACATGACTACAGTCTTTTCTCCAGCTGTACAGATGGAGGAGGGGAAATGACGGCATGGCTGAGAAGATATAGAGGGTTAGTGGATTGAATCAGGGACTTTGACCAGCTTTGGGAAATGAGTGGGCAAACAAAATGACAGACTCATCCCTCTGTCCCTCTGCTCTTTGCTCTCCCTGATCTCTTGTTCTTTTTTCCCCCTTTATCAGTGTTGATGCTCTCAATCTGTCACAGTGATTGCCTGACGGCATTATAATTTGCCTAAATTGAGCCATAATGCGCCTCGTAAATTTAATTTTGTCTCAAAACCAGATTAACCCATATGACAGGATGCACATGTGTATCTGTGCAATTGTGCCAGCGAGTGTGTATGTGTGCATTGTGTGTGTATACAGTATGTGCCTGCCAAGGCCCTTAATCCCAGGAGCGTATGCTGAATAAATCAGGAGTATTTTTGAGTGAGTGAGAGAGAGAGAAAAAATCCAATCCCTTCAAACACTGCCCATGGATGCAATCAGTCATGAGAAAGCCAAACACATGGACAGACGAAATCAGCATGTTGGACAAAAACACACACACATTCATTTCAAACCAATGTTGGAGAAAAAATGCTACATGTAACCATGTGACAGTACCTCATTACAAAAATAGCATCTGCTTTCCTACTGAAAAACAACCTAACCTTACATGCAAGTATATAACAATCTTACATACTGTGGTAGTTATTGTCTGACACACCCATATTTTTCAGAGAGGAGCAGATTCATTTAAACCAATTTTCATTTGGATTTCATGTCCTCAAACACCCTAAAGTTCTTGGATTTTCTGCTGAAAGAAGATGCTGATCAATGTAGTTTGCAGTAAACAATGTCCTCTTGCAATGAGGACAGCCCAGAAAATCTTGTGGTAACAGTATGTGAGGGAAAAACTGTGGAGCTAAAGCATACACTCATTATGCACCCCTAAAAAGGAACAAAATAAATTTAAAAAACCAAGGCACGGTCAAAATACAGAGTGGCTGCATTGCAAATAGTACATTTTAAAATCCAATTACCACCCAGATTTTTGTATTATTGACTTTTTAATTTGTTTTCTTATCTCAACAGAGGCCGATTAAATTCACAGATTTTGTTTTAAATACAGTAAAAAAAATTAATGATCTGTAAGATTGTTCATTCTCACTCTCTGTCAAACATGAGCAAGCAAGTGATCTCCTGTCTCACACTGACACTGACACACACACACACACACACTCCCGTCCATCATCTAACCTCTTCTAAACTGTCAGTGGCTTGACATTTTTCCCTGGAGAGGGAGCTTGGCAGGCCTGCTCAGACAGACAGTCAGACAGACAGGTAGGGTTATTAAATATGTATTGCAGTGCAGTGATAGGACACCGGGGGCCATTAGCCATTATAAATATATAATCTAGCTCTGCTGCATATTTCAGCCTGCCGGACGAATGGCACCCCAACATACAAGCTCTCTGATTAGCATCCCAATGCTAAAATGCATCTCAATTAGACTGAGTGTCAGCCCTCATTTGGTGAGGCAGGGATCGAGATGGAACGGACCGATGTATAAATGAACGAATAAATAAATAAGCACCCTGCCAGAGGATGGGGGGAGGTGGAGTGGGAGGGGGAAAGGAAGTGCTAGGAGTCGCTGACCAACAGCATGCAGGTTTACCGACAGATTTAGTGTGAGCACTGCAGGCTTTAAACTTTAATCACTTGTGGACTGTTAAATAGCAAAACAAGGCCAGTCTCTCTCTCTCTCTCTCTCTCACTGACTCTCTCCCCAAGATATTCTGTTGACACTCAGCATCCACCTGTTCTCTCCTTTTTCTTTATCTTCCTCAAATCCCTTATTCCCTCATTTTCAACCAGACTTTTTCTCTTCCCTACTTTTCTGTTATCCATCTTCCACATCCATTTATCTATCCATCTGCCTCTATCCCTCCTTTACCAATCATCATGTCATTCCTCTTTCTTCTCTTCCTGGTCTCTATTCCAATTTTCTTTTCCAAACATTCAATTTTCTTTTCCAAAAATTCTTCCCTTACCCCTTCTATCTCCCTTCTTTTGCAAATAGATTTCTCTGACTTTCCCTTTCTCGCCCTGTCCTCTGTCTATTCTTTTCTCGGTGGCCTGTCTGCTACCACCACCTGACTCCATCGCCGTCATTTTGCATTTGAAGCATTTAATTCCAAAAGTAGATTTTCCCCATTTCAAATATGGCAAACACTCAAAATGACTCTTGGAATGAATTCAAAACACTTTATGGGCTACAACCAGAGGTAATAGTAATGTCCAGATCTTTGTTTCCAAACTTTTTGCAGGACAGTCGTCAGTTTATCACATACTGACTGATCTTTTGTTTGCATATACTGTATTATTTTGGAATGATGTCCTCCTTTCATCTGATATATTTCTCTCTATCCAGGTCTCTCTTTTTCTACTGTACCTGTCGTTCCATCTCTCTCTCTCCTATTACTTTCATCGCTCTCTACCCTCTCTCGCTCCTTTGCTGGTGACAGAGTGTGACTCTGAGCGTGTTGACAGCCAGCCAGAGGGCCAATCCTGTCGCCTCAGCCCCTGGGGAATCAATCATTGGAGCCAGGATCAATACCAAAGGACCATGTCCTGGGCTGGCTACCGACTTAGCTGGAAGCGACTGACTGATGAGTGGACCCTATCACAGCATTGGCAAAATAACATTCCAGCCAGCGACACACTTACCGAAGCATGCACCACTACACTACTACAATTGAATGCCAAAATGCAATTTGGCACCTAGATATGTGGATCACTAGTCATCTGAAACAAATATGGCAAATGTGTTTGCAGCATGTATGAGGAAGTATCAATGATGGACTCCAGTCCATCTAGCACAGCCCAGCAGAAAATCCTAGATCATCCCAGACTGATTTCTGTCTCAAACCAAAATGTATCCACTACAATCGCCACAGTCTATTTTCAATTCTTCAGTTTGCACTGTAGGTTCCACCATGGGCCTCTCATTGAGCTCCTATTTTATGGCAACATAAGCCACTCTAATTTAACAATGCGCAGTCCTTCACAGGAAATCTCACCACTTACTGAGCCTACTACAAGCAAATCTAGAAATATAAGAATTAGCCAGAGGTAGGGGGGTGACTTGAGAGGTGATCACTGACGAAATATACTTTTAGTAGAGGTAGACAAATGTCCTGTGACATGTCCCTGGCAATTGTTCCAAATCTAGTAAGTTTAAAAGTAGATATATATGGTGTGAAAAGTGATATACTAATGACAGTGAAATTGCAAGTGCCCTTGAAAAAAACAACACTCCTGTCTTATCTGGTTCCCCAAACATTAGATGATATTAGCCTCCCTCTTTGGCAGACGGCCATATACTGCTCCGTGAGATTGGTATGGATAAACTTATGTCTTTATATTCACCTACCACCACCCGAGTTAGAATGGTGTACTCATTTCTGGCTTGCAGTGAGGTCTATGGACGCCTCTTCATGCATGGAGAGGGAATGTCAACACCACAAGGACAAAAGAAAACCACTGGGATGATCTAGTAAAATATGTGTTTAGGTCTATGTTATTTCAGCCTCAAGACAAGACTTGGTTTAAGGAGTTGACTTGAGGCGTAATTTTTACGTAATAAATGGGAATACTATTAAAAGCTACTTGTGCTGATTTGTAATACAGATGGTATCTGATTGGGGCATTGCAATTGATTGTAATGTCAGTGATAGGAGTAGCAGCAAGCAGTAATTGTGCACATAGCACCACATCAGATATCTAAGTACTGTTTCTTTGTCTCAATGTAAAATAGCTCTGAGGAAAAGCTTGCACCTATGTCTTTAGATTGGGAATGCTAGCCTTTAGAATAGCTGTCCTTCACTTTTAATCTGACAAAATACAAGGAAAATTCCGGCTTATGTTCAAAATGTAAAGACTGGAAGTCATTATGTAATATGTTACATGTATCAATTCTGGTTTGAAATGAAATAGACTAACTTGAATGTACGTGCTGCATTTATGTAAACCAACAAAATATAAATGCATAAACAGAAGGTCCTTTAAACTACTCTATTGATGCTTTTATCCAGAGTGCCATTTTGGATTGTCTACAGGGAATGTGGTAATACACCTGCATTAGTAGCATACTTTATCCACTGTGCTGTATCAAGATAAAAACCTCTAGAGCAAAGAAACACCTTACTTAGTCATAAAGCACAGTGAGCAGCTCGCCCAGTCCCAAGGCCGGGCAAGAATTACTCACTGTATAATAGACCTTTAATGTGATCCCAACTTTAAGCTTTAGAGGCAAATCTAATGCTCTAAAGGATTCTCATAGAACGGCCAAGGAGTTTATACCGCGCATCTGCAATTGGTTTTCTGGTACGCCCGCTAGTGTCCGGCGGTCTGCCGAGGCCAGCGAGTGGTGCCACACACCTTTGTCTCCCAAGAGCTGGCTGCTGATGACGGTCAAGTGGAGGCCACTCTCTGTTTCTGGAGTTTGGGGGATGCAGGAATAAAAGCCATGCAGGCAAACTGACTGTGAGAGGTAAGAAGGGGTGGGGTGAATTCATAACTGCAAGATCATTACATGGAGAAAAGCAATAGCGTGTTTTCTTACAATGAGCACACAAATATCTAAGAACTATTTCTACAGATTATTGTATGTGTCGAAATTTTAGCATAATAAAAGTCCTCTCTCTGATTATTTCTACATTATATGGAATAAAGAGATGAAAATACAATTCTTGACAAGATGTTTTTAAACATCTCTCCATACAGTAAAATATGCTAAAAGCAGTACAATTAGAGGTACCAGATATAAGCAGAGAAAAGAGCACGGTATGAAAACAAATGAGCCAAAGCCTAAATATGCTTTTAGAATGGAAGACACAGGCTCTGACTCATCCCCATTCCCAAATCTAATTTTTAGAATAATTAAACAGGCTGCTGTGTTCTTGATGCTACTTAGAAAGATTGAATGCCCAGAGTACAATATGAACTCCTCTGTCTCTGTCTCTCATGATTTTTTTTTGTCCGTCTCCTCACTTTGTCTTTAGTTCTTAAATTATGCCAGTACAAGTGCAGTAGCAATCAATACGCATGAAAGAATGAATGGCACCACCTGCTCCCAAAACTCAAACACAACAACAAAAAAAAAAAAAGAGTTCATAATACCTTTTGATGCAGGTTGGCACGAGGACGGCTAGGCAACAGAGTTCTAGTATGACTTATCGGCACGCTAATCATCTGAGCCTGAATCTAATTAAAACCCAAATGTCAGCCTATACCCTAAGGGCTTATTACAAAAGGACACATAGAGAGCAAACAAAACACATCCATAGCTGAGCAGGCTTCAGAATTTGTACCAGTCTATAGGATCATACTGTTGGTGTGGAGTCGGCACACCGTAGAAATGTGACTAGTAGAGAAGGGAGATTACAGCCTTTGATGTCCACCCCATGCACTGTGTGATTGTAACTACATGTACTCATCTTAAACTCTGGGCCCATAGTAACTTGGATCAGGAATGCAACCCAGGACCCCACTTCGGTTCAGATGACCTGGCTTAAGCATCGCCTGCAGTGTTTTTTGCAGAAGGTAATAGAGGGTGGACAATAAGGGTGGAGCCACTGTGTAATGGGAGGAGAGAAATGAACAAGCAGGAAACACACCCTAGAGAGGAATGTGCGTGGGGGAGATGAGTTAGGAAAAAAATTTAGTGGTAGCTCTCAGTTATTCACAAAACTTGAACAGAAGATCTCTCGGATGAATAAAACTGATTGAAAGTCACGCTTTGCGTGTTTATATGGGCTATCTGTTAAAATCAGTGTGTGGTCATGTGTCATGTGTGAGCTCTTACCTGTTGGGCTTTGTTCCTCGACAAGTAGCCTCTGTACCACCCTGAAAGACAAAATTGGCTGTCATCTTACCACCATCACATCCCCCTGACATCTCACATATTTAGTACTGTGGTCAATAGTCATAAGTGGAAGTGTTGAGACTGTACATGGGAAGATTGTATGTGGAAAGACTGAAACCTATACACTTCAATTTATCTTGAACTGGTAACAACAATAACATAATACATTTTATTCTGTGAATTATAA
Organism: Lates japonicus; assembly: GCA_033238685.1. Lineage (NCBI taxonomy): Eukaryota > Metazoa > Chordata > Actinopteri > Centropomidae > Lates > Lates japonicus. Next base: position 1,662,746 of record BRZM01000109.1, read on the forward strand.
GTGACAAATGACACATACAGATGACAACTTTAACTGAAAAAACGTTTGTTTATAAAAAATGACATGTATGTTCTGTCTGTAAGTACTAGCTTATGTTATTTTGTATCCCAACATTAACAGTAGTTTTAATTCTGACCATGTTTTTCATTTGTTTGATGCAGCTGGTTTGTTTTAAGGCATGTATAGATCTTCATACAGTATCTTAAACCTCTCACTGATGAGCATGTTGAAATAAAAACAATATGAAAAGGTTATTCAGGAGCACCACACAACAGGAGTGATGTGGTGAGGAAGTATTCTTACCATCGCAGACCTCCTGGATGTGGACAGTATCTCCCACCTCCAAGGAAAGTTGCTTCTGTCCTTTAGCGACAAAATTCCACTTTACTTTAAAAAAGAAGGGGAAAAAGTCTGTTACAGTCTGATGAGGGGTACATTTGATAGACCGTTCACCACTAAGAGCGGTCCAGAAACTGCACAGAGCCAAGAACTCTAAAGATATGAATCATAGCGCAAGTAGCAAGTTCGCTAGACTGGTGACGTTCTGCAGTTCTTTGTAACCTTGGCAACAGTTGCCGTTAGTGTCAGGCTGCTGAAGAACAGCCGGACAGACCGTCATGGCCGCTCACAGCTAGCTAGCTAAGGAGAAACATTTGTGTTTCACATGTCTTTCAACGGAAGAAAGCTTAAGCTGAAAAAAAAAAAAAAAAGTAATACTACATTTTTACTTGTAACACCTCCTCTATCTCTTTATTTTATTTTATTTTATTTTATTTTATGTTTTGTTTGTTTGTGTGTTTTTAATGTAATGTACAAACTATTTGGCATGGTAGCCTACAAGTTTGGTAGATTGGTCTGAACGTTAACTTCTAAAGATAGAGTAAAAGAAATAAAAGACATTACAAATGTACAATAATACTTTGCAATAATTATAATGTTGACTTCATGACATAAAAATAGCAGTTTTAAAGATGGTGAAATTGTGCATCAAACCTAAAGAAGATGGTGGCTACTTTCGTTTCTAAACTTCTACATTTTAGAATAGCGTTAAATGGGTTATTTTAAGCACTGCATTCCTGTTACTGCCAAGATGCTGTAGCACATTTACAGTTAGTTCAAAACTGCAGGACTGCACAGTGCTCAATGTTACATTTAGGATTGAATTCAAAATCCTTCCAATTACTTTTAAGGCCTTGTACAACTGGACGCCACCTGGTATTGTATTACTGACCCCATGTAGATCCGCTAAACCTCTTAGCTCATCTGAACAAGGTGGTTGTGCCACATGTATATATGTATAGGTATGTTGTTGTTTGTTTGTTTTTGGGTTTTTTGTTTTTTTTTTTGGTTTTTTTTTTTGGCTTGTTTGGCTATTAATCTTTTCATTGAATTTTGTACTCATTTACTTTTGTCAAAGCATGTTTTTTGCACCCTGTGAAGCACTCTGAAACCCTGGTTTTGAAAAGTGAAGATCTACTTTCAAAGTAAAAGCAAACAAAGACTTACTTTTATGACAATGTTAACTTGGGCTCTGGAAAATTAGGACGGGCAGTTTCTAACATTTCCTACACCAAATGATTAACTGACTAATCAGAAAATTAATCAGCAGTTTAATAATATAATTGTCAGTTGTAGCCTTAGCTGAACTGCGTGTGAGTACAGGCAGCCGTGGTCCCAGCAGGTGTATTCAGCCGGACTTAGCAATACAGCAAAAGCATTGCAGAGCACTGGCAGCAGCTACTGTTCACTGCGGCATTGGTTTGTTGCAGAAAACTGTGAAATCAAAACAAAAGACCTCCAACCTAAAGGTTTGTGCACAGAACATTACACCTACAAATGACTGCTGAGTTTGATGAGTGTATAAAAAGTGGCACAGTTTTTACATTACTTCTGAATTAAATGTTCTATTTTCAAAATGAATGTGTAGAGTTCATAACATTATGTGGTTTCAGCTTTTTTTAAATCACCCGTCTACAGTATTCAGCTGTACTGTTTCAAACTCATACAAGCTTCCTTCCTTCTTCCTCCACTTCCTGTGTTGTAGTCTTATACAGACCAGGAAGACATTCAGCTTAGATACAGTAGATAAACAAAACTTCACTCAGTAATTATGTTAGCAATTGATTCTGAATAGCTTTTTTTTTTTAACCATTAAGCTACAAGTGGTTACAAATGTTGGGATGAAAAACTTTAAATGGTCTCCACTCATTTTCTACTATACAAACTGTTTGTCTAACGTATTGCAAGTAGCTGATAAATCAATGCATCGTCTCCTACAGGCCAGTGAGCCTCTGCTATACTGCAATCTGTATTAGAGGTCAGAAATCTGTATTCTTGTTAAGTTTCTGTCTATATTGCATATCTGACGACAACACATGCTGATTAGCTCGGCCATATTCAACCCACATACCAGATAAACTACAGATTATACTGAGAGGTAGCTCTTGCACAGCCAAGGATTTGTCCCTGACACAAAAATCTATCTTTCTATAGGTAAAATTTGTCATTTTCAGGAATAATTTATCCTCTAGCTTATGTATTTATGTGTTGCATAACTTGTAATGCATGGGCATTGCCCTGCTAACTGCCGTACATTTCTCCATCAGCTTAGGATCAATGATAATTTTGTTTATAATTTTAACCTGTCTCACACAATTCACTGCAGCTCTTATTTGTTTTGTTGCACTGAAGTTAAATGTTGAATATGATTTTAGGATTTCTTTGGGGAGGATTAAATCTGATGTGTACATCCTAAAGTTCTATCAGGCCATTAGCACCTGCTCGCATCCTGTCGAGCAGGAAGTGATAGGTATCCATTTTTCTCATTCTTATTTATGTCATGGATAGTTTACAATCACATCTAAACAGAGAGACACTATAGAAACACGTATGTGCACGTACACACACACACACACACACACACACACACACAAAGTTAGACACAAGTGAGCAAGCATTGACTTACCTACACCATACCGCTCTGTAGTGGTCTTCGTCCAAGGAGCCATGATTGCATGTAGTCCTTTATCTGTGTTCTACTTTGAGCCTCGTTTCTCCGTGATCCTCCTCCTATTTTTTCGTTCTCTCCTTTTGGGGGTGTCTGCTTAGCTTCTCACTTCTGCATTTTTTTTTTAACTTTAAATGAAAGCAGTAAGCCCATCCCCCTTTGCCTCTCTTCCTCTTCTGCCTCTCCTCTCTTCCTGTCTTCAGGCGGTTAAGGGGAAGTGGGTGAATACAACAAGGTGGAGTCCTATACAGTACAGCCTGCAGGCCTGCGCATTAAGTGAAGTTCCCATTTTGCTCATCTGGACTGAATGGGTTACTTAATCTGTATGATAACAGAGTGTAAAATGTCAACACAAGGTACAGAAGGAATACAAAAGTGATGATAACTAAAGCATGTAAACTTTCTCATGAATTCAAACCTAATATACACCAGTATTTTTCTCATAAGTCTAAAACTGGGCCTGTGCATGTCTCTTTTTAATGTAGATATAACCAAATAAGACAGAAATCAAGTTACATTTGTGATCCCTTCTCAAATCTGAGCAAAATATGCACTGGATACCACACAGTGCAGAAAGTTGTTGAACCATGAATGACTTCAGTCAATTACCTGCCAGCTCACACTGAATCCATCTTGTTGAGCTCTCCAGTAACAGTACAGGTGTGCAATTAGTTTTTTGTTCTACAAAAATATTAAGTTGATTACATACTCCTCTTTCAACTCAGTAGACACATCAAGGACTGCAGCTGTGATCCTGCCTGCAGCAAACTCATCAGTTTGACAGTCAGCTACCCCATATTTGCGTGTGGTGAAATTTTGCCTCTTCATTCAGCAGAGACACAGCAGCAGCTCGAGCAGCAGCAGGAGGAAATGTAAAATCAAGCAGGTGTTGATTTGTTCCTGAATTTGCTTGTTTGAGGATTTCTTTAAAACGCTGGTACATATATGTCTGAGCTTTCAAACAAAACACTCCTTCACCAAACATATATTGCCCTTGCACTTCCTGCAGATGGCGTTGCCAGGGTAACCATCAGCTTCCCATTCTGAGAACATCCTCAACATGATAACAGGCATCTGTAATAGACAGGGCCTTTTTGAATACAATTAACACTTTCTTGACTTTAATTACGGTCTGCACTTTTGTAGGTTGAAGTGTAAAACCAGGAACATCATTTTCTTTTACTTATGGGTCAGAGAGTAACATCTAACATTCAGACACTTCATTTCTAAGTTAAAAGTCATCCCTCAGTCCTGATACATTTTGTAATCAGCATGACAATCACAAGGCGACCAAATCCTGAACTTAAGTTTTGGGTCTCAGTTATGTTTATCTGCATGCGTACAAAGACAGAGATGCACGCAGGCGACATGATACACAATCCTGCCAGTTGTTTCACATCATTCCACTGATCTCAGGTCGTGGTAATACACAAGAAACCCAGAGGACAATGACTGCTAGCAAGTAAACATGACTTTAAACAACACAGGATTTTTATTTTTTTTAAACTCTGCTTTGAAAATGTTTGATGAGAAAGGAAATGCATTTTGCACATTTGCTAGACCTCAGTGATACCCACAGTGCATTTTAGTGGTTAACACTGGGTGTAACATAACTATTACAAGAAGACTCCACGGGGCACCTTTAAGAACTACTTTAGAAAAGCTGTCCATTTTAATTTTTAATTCAGCCCTATTAAGTCAATCCAAGTGTGACTTGAGTTGAAGTGCCCCCAAGTTGAAATCTGCATGACCTTAATCAGGACAATGTGTAAAGCATCTCCAATTTACCCATGAACTGTAAATGTACTGTAAGTAACTGTTCCTCCATGTTCCTGGCATTTGATCAGCCAGTATTAGTTCTTGGACAGCCAAATAGCATTTATAATATAAAAGGCTGCTTGGCAGGTTGGCTCTCAGCCAATGAGGCTGTCAAAACTTGACAGACACATAACAAAGCTGATATATTGTCTGCAGTTGAATGTTAGTGTGGGTGATGTGTTTTATTATGGTGGGGATTGGAGAGACTAGCTTTCACCACACATTAATGCCAGCTAACACTAAAAATGATGAAGAAAAAATGTATAGTGTTATGTAATGTTTTTTTCTACTGCCTCATCAGCCAAAGCATTGGAGAGGAAAGCTCTGTCATTACAAGTTATTTAGGCGAAATCAGCTTAAAACAAAGATATGAATATATAGTGGATAGTTGACATTATCATAGTAGATAGAGTAGATACACTAAGATACAGAGAGTATTAATGAGACAGTGATACATGACAGACACATACACATCTGCAGTAGAATGTACAGTGATTAGCAAATAAACATGTAGGTGTGATAGCAAAAAATTGGGCCATACTCACATAAATTTCTCATAAGAAATTGGTATAAACATTAAATTACCAAATAGCATGTTCACTCCAGCATGATATCCTTCTACTGTTCATTAACAGCCACAGTTCACAGATGCTGAGCACATCACAAAGGTGTAGTGGAGTGCGTAGCTAATGAAACTCACAAAAATGTCCATTTAAATACTGTAATATGCATTATTGAGCAATGAAACAAAAATTTAAAGGCAATTATAATTATGCCTGCTCCAAACAAAATGTGGGCTTTTAGCTTCATTAAGAATTTGAAGTTAAATTCAAGATCACTAAAATTCCACTTACAGCTGTTAGCTTACGCAAATATATTTTTTTGTTTTAAAGTTCCATTCAGTTCGATATATATTTATTTTTCCTTTGGTTAAATTTGCCTTGACGTGTCTGCCTGTAGGGAACACTCTATAACAAATGACTGATTTCATTAGACATGATGTCATTACTTTGCAAATCCAAAAGAGGGTGGTAGAGTCCTAAGTCATTTTTCTTTTTTTTTTGTTTTATTCCCCTGGCATTACCTCATCTTATCTTATCAAGACAAGGCATATTTTAAAACACACTGTTGACCTAGACTGGTAGCTATGGTTTAACTTCCCATAACAAAAATTTATATTACAATGCTAATGGAATTCGAAGTACCACTGCCAACTGCCTTTTTCACATTACCAGTTTAAATAAATGGTCCCTTTAGTTTCTCTACCTTGCATGGGAACACTGGGACCCAAAGGCGGCGAAGCCAAGGAACACCCAACTATGGCTGTAGTTATAAAACACACCATACGTGTGTAGGCAAAAGACTGATGATACCACCAACTCAGTGTTGGGAGTGCCAGGTATCCTCCACCAACTCAGAAATATCAGAAAGTATTCAGAAAATCTTGTTGTTATGGGAACACTAGGGGAGACGGAGCTAGAGCCAATGCTCTATGGATTTAACACTGACAGAAAAGGTGAGCCTAGAAACATTAACAAGTACAGTATGTGCAAGGAGAGGTTACACTTTGAAATGAATTATAGAACTAGAAATGATAGAACTGCATTGGAGGAGGAGGGTGAGAGAGAGAGACAGGCAGATGAAGAAAGAAGGAGAGACGGACATAAAAAAGAAATGATAAAGAAAGATATGTTATCACACAGGTCTGTGTAGCGGAACAAAACTGGAACATTGTTTCTGTGACTCACAAGGAGAAATAAGGGTGGAGCTTAAAGGTGTGTGGAAAGAAAATAAGAGAAAGTGACAAATATAACAGCTATAGCGAGAGATGAGGCAACATACAGATGAAAGAATAAAAAGAGGCAGCAGGAAGAAGGATAGTCTCTGACAAAAAGACAAAGCACAAAAAGAGACAAAGAAAGATTAAAGTCAGCACCAAGATATGAACAAGGCTATGAAAACTGAGACAGAGCCAAAGACAGACAAAGAACAAGACAGATAAGGACGAGGGAGGCAAAAATGGACAAAGGTATGAAAAGAGAAGTGATAATGACTTATGAATGTTAGCCTGAAGACCAGAAGATGAATTGACATTGGAGAGAAAAGAGAAGCAATGCACATGAAAAATAGATACAAAGGCTGAGTAAAAGGCTGCACCAGAAATAGAGAGATAGATTTAGAATTCTTTGTGACCTATCGGGTCATTGACATTACTCCAGTCCAATCTGGTGCCAGTTCTCAGAGATTTACCCATGAGCCATCCACTCAAGAAGCTCTAAAAGATCCCTAAATTATTGAAGCTATGAAGTTTTGACAGGAGAGGTATGTGTGTAAGCATGAGAAGAAAAAAAAAAAGATGCATGCATGAAAACCATTCCTTCCTGTGTCTCTCCCCTCTACAAACCAGACTTATTTGCCAGCAATTCCATTAGGGCTGAATACAACCAGTTGCTTGGATTATTCAGGTAATAACAGCCCAGTCTCCAAAGGCAACAGTTAGTTGAGCAGAAGCTGCTTTACAGTGGCAGCTGGCAAATGCAAGTTAGAAGGCAAGATAAGAGAATGGAAGAGCTATTAAAAATAATTTCAAAAGCAAATTACCCTAAAGAGAAGGAGAGGAATAATAGGAGGAGACACAGAGAGAGTAAAAGAAAAGAGAGAGAGAGGGAGCTGTGTGAGTCACTGGTGCTCCCTCACTCTCTCTCTCCTGTTTCCCACACACACTTACACACTCATTAGACACACACTTGGCGAGCGAGACCGTGGTTCTCTCGACACTCTGGGAGCAGAGCAGAGTAGCGGGGGCAGTTGTCTCACAAGAAGAAAAGCAGCACTGAGGTGAGTTGATAAATTCTTATAAAATATATTTAATATTTTATAAATTAGAATGAGTTGTGTGTGAAAAGCTTGTCAGTCCAGCTGCGTTCACGGTGCGGCAGTGTAATTTAGTTTGGCTCACTGTTTGCTTTAGTCTTCACTGATTTACAGATGCACATTTCAGCACCCAAACAAGAATATTAGAGAAAAATCATGGGTGAACTACATTAATTTAATAGTTGTCAAATATTTGATAAACCCTTTATTTGATGAACCGCATAATCAATGAAAATGAAAATATACTTTAATTCTCCTTCATCGCTTGTCAATTTCAGCTTTTGTTGTATCTCTGCTTTTTCTGAGTCACAATTTCAAACCTTTTCCTGCAAAGACAGACTAAGGAAAGTAAAAGATATGATAGAGAAGTAGTGTGTGTGTGTGGTGGGTGATATGCAACCTCAGTCATGCAGCCTCAAAGAGTCAGAAGTTCTTGCCCTGAATGTTTGTCAGCTCAACTGTGGGGAAACATTTCTTTTTTTTTTTTCTTTTTTTAACTGTGTTATAATTGAACTCAAATTCATGCTGTTAGTGGTTGTGGAGAGTTCAGAGTCAAGGGTGGGAGTATGCCAACTATGCACAATGACAAATATACAAAGGGGTCATTTAATCAGTCCTGAAAATGAGGAAGTGAGATTATTCTGTGTGCGTGATTGCGTGTGTGGGTAGTGAAACTAAAAAACTAATTTGTCTTTTGTCTATTGCTACATTTGTTTCATACTATTTTAACTTCACCTTTCCTATCATACATTAAAACAAAGAGTGTGAACTTCCACAGTAACATACTGACAGAAAGACACATAGATGGATCAATACAGATACACACACTGATTAACATTAAGATAGAGGTTAGAGAGAAAGAACATATTTAGCCCCCCAAAGAACGAGCTAGTGCGAACATGTTCTATATATTAAAGCACAATGGATAGAAAATGAAAAGGTCCACTACAATCATACTATTAATAAAGACTTCTTTGACTCGCTCACAGTCTTAATATTCCCCATTCTATTTGAGCAGTGAGAAGGAAAATCTGTCCTAGCCAGAAAATATAATTTCTGATTATCTTTCTTATGTTTCATGTTCACATCTAGAAATACACAAAATCGTTTTGTTGTTTTTTTTGTTTGTTTGTTTGTTTGTTTGTTTTTTGCTTTGCTTTGCCATGACATCCTTTTCCTCGGCTTTCATGTTGATAAAGTTTGAGTTTCTGTGCGTGGTACTCTCCAAAAGGAGAAGTGTTATCTGACATCTGATATTTAGAACAAGATAAATCACTATTATGTGATGGCAGTAACCTATAGACCATACCATACCATTAAAATGTTACACATCACTATCTAGATATATTAAACTGGGAGGGTTGAGCAATGAAGTGACTCTGCAACGTCTGTATGAGCAGAGGCAGCCACCAGGGTAGTGACAGGATGTGGTTAGGTGTCATGACTTGGTCAGGGAACCATATGTAGTGCTGAGCGGTTCAGAAGAAAGGTCCTTGTATAAAGAGCTGCTGGGAAGTGTAACTGTAAAATATGACAGGAAATTTGTTGACACTGCTCTTGTGTGAGTATTTGTTTTTCTATACAAGTCTGCCTGTGTGCATTTCTAATTATATAGCTATTTATTAAGTTGAGGTATTCTATAAAGAAGCTGCAATGTTGACATAACAGAGGTGTGGTAAGGTCAAGACTGACACATTAAGAGCAAACCATTATTCCTATGTGACCTCAACTTGATTGTGTAAGTATGTCAGTTTAGTGTGTGTGTGTGTGTGTATGCCAATCCATGCTGTTAGCATCTATACATATTTAATGTGTCTAATCCCCCTGTCTGTGTAACTGTCTGCAGCCACGTCTGTCGCTCAGTGTGTTTCGTTTTTTCACGCTTCGTCAAGATTCCACAGCTTCCCTCCGTTGGTCAGGACACACAACTGTTACCAGGCAACCCCATCTCAGACCACTTCCCTCTCTATCCAGTCCCTCTCTCTCTCTCTCTCTCTCTGGGTATTTCTGTCAAGGACAAAAACAAAGACAAACAGGAAGAGTTAACATGCACACACATACACACAAGTACAGATCCACCCACAGTCACAGACACGCGCGCACACGATGTCGGCACATTCACAAAAATGCAGACGGCTATAGATTGCTTTGCAAGAGCAGAGGAAGTGAGTGAGCCAAGTATTTGGCATAATTGAATTATATTTGGATAAATGAAGCATTCAAATGTCTGATTGCATTATGTTGCTCTGATGAATGACCTGCAGGGACAAAAGTTGCTTTTCAACATCTGTTGGCCTTTCAGTATTATGATCCCCACTAATTAAATGTTTATCAACCTAAATTGAAATCCTTTCTTTTCCTTTGTCGTAGTCAATCTTGAATAAAAAAAGCCACAGCTTCCTCACAAATATACTTTCACATTGCATTGTCTAATATTTTGACCACCACAAATCATTTTACTGAGAGAGATACATGGAGCCGTTTTGGGCGCACCTTGCCCAGAGCTGTTGACACGCAACTTTCCACAAATTTAACCAGGACTGCAGTGGCCCGAGGCAAGTGATGTAGTTCGGTCGTCATCTTAGGATATTACCCTACCTCCTACCAAACATTGGGTGGCAGATATGCTAACTGTGGATTAAATAATGAATGAATAGTGGATGAATGAGTGAGTTATTTCCTGCATCCTTGACTAGTCTGTAGCCGGATAAAAGCGGTTGTGAGAGGGTAGGGTAACCTTCCATTTCCTGACTCTGCGTAAACATGTTCAAACAAATTACTTTGCATTTTGTAACAATATTACCGTGATTAGTTTGGTTTACTCATTGGGCTGAAAGAGAGCTGATATTTCTCATCGTTATTTCTAAAAGACACATCTGGCTGGTAATAAAAAATTAATAAGTAGTATGAACACGTGGTATTCGGGAGGAATCTACAGACAGACAGCGAGTCCCAGCTGAGGCAGGCAACCTCATTACTCATCTCTGAGAGCTCAGACCGGCGCCCTGGCGAAACCACTGTTCCAAGTTCTTTTTCTGCCTGCCTTTCATCTCAATACCCAAATTGGGCTCTTTTACTTGACCACTTGCACAGTGGCCGGAGAGGTCTACATGAGCAAAATGAAGTTCATTTTACCATCTTTTCATACGCTGGGAATAGGAGACAAAGGAGAGGAAAGCTGTCTAGGAGCACTAAAAGTTAATCACTTAATTTTCATCCTGTTGTCACCAGCTGTTGGGTGACACCTCAGTTACCTTAACATACAGACCGTGGTCCTGGGATGAACCCTTCAAAGCTCTGTCATCAAAACCATGACCCTTGCAACCCTTTTTGTTGTCACATGAAGTAAGCGATACTCCTGCAGAAACTTTTTTTCCCCTTTACATCCTGTGGAAAACACAGCACTCGATGGTCATTACAAACCATTACAGTCCCTCGAAAATCCATTACCAAAGTTGTACAAGACATATATTTTGGTGTTGTGTTTAAGTGTGTTCATGCGCCTACAGGTATGTGCACATGGGCGTCTCTGATTATATACACAGATGCGGTAACACTCACCACTGTTTTCCACTAAGGGACAATGAGGTTGTGAAAGAAATATAGATGGTCAGTGATAGTAGCACACTTCAAAATGGTGATGTTCTATTCACATGAGGGGTATATCATACTTCTAAACAAAAGGTGAATGACTCGCTGACTTTTGACTTCAGAGTAGTCTGCACAGACTAACAGGTACTTGGCATTAATAAAATAAAAATGCATGTTTGTCGTTTGCATGTGTGCTTCTTGATAAAGTGAGTGGGCAGGATTGTATATTAATATGGTTTTATTAAAAGAGACATGTTTATGCAAAAATAAACACAGGAAACAAATATGGTTATGCTCTCACACACACATGCACTGTAACATGGGAAAAGGAATGAATGCTTTAGCAGAGGGCAGATAACAAGTATGTGACTAAACACACACCACACACTCATATACATTAAGTCTCAGGGTTGAGACAAGGTTGTCCTTGTAAAAATACTTCAACTGACTGCAATACATCTCCATATGTGGACATTCCTCATAAACCCATATTGGTATAAAGCCAAACCTCATTCAACTGATTGGTACTGAGCAACATTGATGTTTGTTATTATTATTATTAATGAAACAAAGCGAGGAAGTGAGTGACAGCGAGAGAGACAGGTTTTGATGATGAAAACAGCTGAAATGTGTGCGCGCGCATGTGGTCCTGAAGAGTCTGTCTGCCATTCTGTCAAACATAAAGACTGAGATGTCCTGTGCATTTGAGAGCTGCACTTCATACGTTAGTGGCTGCGTTATCAGTGTTTGCTCTGGATGTAGTTCAAAGCAGCGAGTCTGTGACAGAAACGTGTCTGCAGAACAAAGAATGGAAGATTAGAAGAGTTCAAAGATTAGAGACAGGGGTCTGGTTTCCGTAGACCCAGATTTAATTAAAACCTTTCTTTCTGAGTTTTCTTCTCATTTATATCATCTAACTCTCTTTCTTCTCGTCCTGACGTGACGCCAGCGCGTTCATCTCTTGACATCTCTCCCTCTCTCTGAGGTGATAAGTGAGTAGCTCTAGACCAAGTCTGGCAATTGTCCCAATATCCATTACAGAGTTAGAAAATAGACGAGCAAACATTACCCACCACCCACTGACGCAAACGCATGTTCTCCACACACATACACACACACTTGCTCTCACTTATCAGGTAGTTATCCTCATTCCACCAAGTACACATTAAAAACTCATGCCCACATGCCATTAATGAGTGAGTTCACAGAGGACAAATAAGACTCTGCTACTCTCTCCACAAGTTAAACATTTTTTAACAATATCCATAAAAAAAGAGTTTTGTCAGAAGTACTTCATGAAAAGAACTAACTTTACAAACTAGCCCTTTTTTATTATTTATGGACGTTGTTTGGCAACTGCTATTGTGTTGAATGCACTCCATTAATGTGATCTTTAGCCCTGGTCTTATTTGACAGAGCAGCTTTTATCATCCAAACCCTCTGATACTTAACTCAAGATTTCTATTTGACACACAGAATTATCTAAGAGAGCAGTGGTCTGAGGCCTTGTCACGTTGCACCCTCAAAATGTTCATCATATCTAACCATACTGAAACCAGAACAAGACTGCAGCAGGTTCCTTGGAGGCACCTAGCCACACTGGCTGTTTACACACCATCTACAATGGCTTTTGCTTGTTTTATCAGGAAAATGGCTGCCATGAAATAACTGAACACTATAGATAACTAATACTTATGGTTGACATCCATTTAAATGGCCAACAAGGTCCTTGTAATGATACATAATGTTGTAACTGGATTAACTGTTACTTCTGTCCCATACTGAATTCTTCACTGTCACAAATCAAGCGTGCAAGAATGTTTGTTTCATAACTCTGCAATCACACAAGTTAGAACTAAAATTAGTCTGTATTCTGTGCATAAGGGGACATTCAGATCTGTACAATAACAAATAGGTTGTTTTAGAATTATTTGTTATTTTAATGGATTGTAATTAAATACATGGATTTATACAAAGGAGACACAAAAAAGAAAACTTTGTATAATTGTGATGTGTTAATTTTTTTTTAACTTAAAGTGAGACTGTGTACATTTTGAAAGAAGAAATTCTTTCTCTTAGAAATGAAAACTTGAAGAGTTCAAGAGTAACTAAACACACCCTTGTGCAAATAAATACACATAGTTGTTTTGTGCTACAACCTTATTTGGTCTGGTATGACCACTAGTTTATGGTAGTTGTGATAAAAACTTGACATTGCTACTGTATGTAACAGACGTTACTGAGTCAGTGCATTGACCCAATTATGTTCTCTACTTGTTACACACTACAACTGTTAAATTTAGTTTTAGAATTCATCATCATCCACCTAAATGTCTTATGTAGCCACAATAGCCACTGTTCACACTTCGACAGACTATAAATAAACCTTTAATTTCATCACACAGTTCACTGGAAGGTAGAAACAGTGTTCACACATGAGTCCTCAAAGTTGATTTGTTCCAAAAGCAGAGTTTTGTAAAAATGTTTTCATTCTGTCAGTAGTTACTAATTCATTATTTTTATCAGCTATTACAAACCTGGTGCCAAGTTATAACTTAATGACTTTATTCTCCAGCTCATGACAGTCTGTGATACTCCTTATCCAGTAATATTATGCTGCATTAGTGTATTCCATCATTTAATCTAATGTATGAATCCAAAAAGAAGCATAGAGGCCACATTTGTCCAAAGACATTCTTAATTTCCTGTGTAGACAGTTAATGAAACACTAAACAAATGCACTACACTGTAAAAATGAAAAGGTTAAGAAAACTCAAAATTTCAAGGCAACTTACTGCAATCCATTTATTTACATGATTACAACAACATACACATGAAGGGGGCAGGAACTGTCTGAATTTTATGAATCTGCAACGTGGTTTGTGTCGTTTTACTTTTGACCAAAGAGAGAAGATTTTCAATTATCAGGACTCCCTCACTTTTGTTGAAATACCGGCTTCATTTGTTGGCAGAATTTAAATTTTTTACTTTAAATGCTGATTTCTGGTTTCTAAGGCCTAACTGGTGTTACTGCCAAAGAATATAAGTTGTAGTTTTTATAGTGCAATAATATATTAGGCCTATACTGTGTCGAACAAGAGTAATGACAATGTATCCAGAATTGTTTTTTTAAATTATTATTATTATTATTTTTGTCCAGTTATTTTTGTTGTAGCTCAATAGTTTGAATGCATATAAATTAGATTAACATAATCTATCGCAGGAATTTAAATAAGAAAGTAACTGCTCTTTGTTGTTTAACACTTGGCTGTACAATATCTGAAACAGTACAGAATACTTCATCAATGACTAACTGTGTTTCTCCTCTCTGTCCACTAGATGTCACTACAGCCATAGAAGATGGTGTTGAAGTCAAAGTGATGCCATGGACCTCTGTGAATCAGCCACTCACACAGAAAGCTGTTCAACAGCCATCTCAGACATTTCAACAGCCGAGCACAGTGCTGATTTTCAGTTCTCAGTAGCAGCATTTGTCAAGTGACACATGTTGTTCAACCAACTTCATGCGATCATTTTTGGACGAATATTATAAGAGAAGAGTGCGAAAGGGAAAACTGGTGTAGTCAAGTCACAGGAGAGTTAAAAGCTATGGTTAGTAGAGTCAAGGCCCAGCAATATATGAGGCCAAGATCTTGCGTCACATTTGACCATGGAGACACCTTAATACATGGGAGCAGCAGAACACTTAAGGCTTATTATGTGAATGTCTTTTTTACAAAAAGTGAGACTTCTCATCTGGTTTAAGAGTGAAAAGAAATCATAACAATGTTTTGTACAAAACTCCAGCCATGATGTCATTTCATTGTTTCCAGTGAAGCTTCAGCGATAATGTTGTCAAAAGTGATGCTGGGTGTCATCCTGTCCCTCCTCATCCTTCTGACTGTTGGTGGTAATGTGCTGGCATGCCTGGCCGTCTGCGCCTCTCGACGCCTCCGCTGCCTCACTAACTGCTTCATCGTGTCGCTGGCTGTGACAGACCTGCTGCTCGGCCTCTTGGTCCTCCCTTTTTCTGCCCTCCTCCAGCTCAACAACGAGTGGCCGCTCGGCCCGGTCTTCTGCAACTTCTACATCTCTATGGATGTCATGCTGTGCACTGCCTCCATCCTGACCCTCCTGGCTATCAGTGTAGACCGCTACCTGGCGGTGACCATGCCTCTGAGATATGCCTCGCTGGTGTTGCCATGGAGAGTTGCTGTGGCCATGGCCAGTGTTTGGACGGTGTCTGTGGCCGTGTCTTTCTTGCCCATTCAGATGGGGTGGAACACTGTCAATGGGACAGTGCAGAACCATGGGCCCTGGGCTCCAGAGAGGAAATGTCGTTTTGAGCTGAACAGACCCTATGTACTGACTGACTCTCTTCTTACTTTCTACCTGCCTCTGGTGGCCATGTGCTGGACCTACCTCCGAATACTTCGCATTGCACGGGCACAGGCCAAGCGCATTGTCAGCGCCAGACCCACTTGCATCACAAGCTACAACTGCAGGAACAATCCCTCTACCACTACTACTGTGGTTTCCAGTGTTACAGCAGTCGCTCTGCGGGAGCACAAAGCCACAATGACACTGGCTGCAGTAATAGGGGCTTTTGTTGTGTGCTGGCTGCCTTATTTCATCCTGTTCACAGTGTTGGGCCTAAGGGAACACCCAGACCCTAACACAGAACCAGCATTTCCCTTTGTGTTGTGGCTGGGTTACGCCAACTCAGCCCTCAATCCTATCCTCTATGGAGCCCTCAACAGGGACTTCAGGTCAGCCTACAACCAACTACTGAGGTGTCGGTGCCCTACTTACAGTGGGTGGAGGAGCCGACAGCCATCTCCCACTGTAACAGCAGGTAAACCTATAGACAGAGCTTGAAGTATGCAGGTAAATCTGCACAATTCTTGAGAACTTGAGTTGCAGAATCGGTGGACATTTATTTCAGACATAATACTGCAACCAGTGTAAATTCATCATACGTTCTCATCCCCATTTTTATTTATCCTTTCCTTCTCCCCATCTCAGCCAGAGAACAGCTTACAGAGGTGACATTGCTGTGTGGCCACACCCCTGCCACATGCAGGGCAGGTCTAACAGATCAAAACTTCATGCTTCAAGAACTGAACAGTAGGACATCCACAGCAAATATCCAATTTGCAAATGGCACTGCTGCCACAGATGTCAATGGCAATGAAAGGTAAACTGTCAGCCACTGTATACCCTATTCAGAAGGCAGAGAGGTGAATGTCAGCAATGGAGTGTTTGCATGAGTTTTGCCAAATTAATTACATTTAATAAAACAACCAGAGAATGATGCTTCACATTCAAATTTGGTGATAAATGGTGCAATGTACACATTTCACCCACATTGGGCCACGTACTATACCATGAAAAACTAACCTGTTTCATCTGAAAAGGGCACTGATTGGTGCATTAAGCTGCTTGGATGTGACACTTCACACTCAGTACATAGTTGCACTGGATTATACATTGTATATTTTTCTCTGTTTTACTCTAAAACACAGAAGCAAATAAAACAAACACAAATGTGTCCTCTCTTATCTCTTGTCGTGTTCTATGAGCCCAGGTCGTGCTGAGCCTGTGCTGGTGAGGTGGATGCTGTGTTCACTAAACCGTGGTTACAACATAGAACCAGAATCCATCCTGAGGAGAAAACACACCAGACAGACTAAAAGATGGACCAAGCTTTACACCCCCTCTATTTGGAAGCTTTCAGTGCCACAGCAGAAGCATATAATATCTCATGTAAGTAGATATACGTACTGACATCCCTGTAGCCCCCACAGACCATGTCTGCCCCAGAACAAATGAACTGTGACACACAGATCCTAACCGTGTCATCCACAGTGCATCAGGCCATATGGCAATATGCATATTAGGCCAAGAAATCTGCTTTCAGCACAGAGGAGATACATTATCTAGTTTCACATCGTGCTCTCACTTCTTTGTTTGCATTTTGTGAACAGTATCAACTAATTGTTTTTCTGTATTAGTAAAAGCAACAAAACAACAACAGTTTTTTCTTCATGATTACCAACACATTATGACAGCTATATCGCACTACAGCACTGTAGCATTTGGTACAAAAAAAAAAAAAATCATCCTGCACTATCACATGCACATACACACAATAACCCACACAAAAGAATCAATGTTCATCTATGTAGTGTATGTGTGTGTGCATATATTACATAACACAAGAATCCCCAAAATTCATCATGTAAAGCAACATAAGCATTGTCATATGAAGTAAGAAAAAGCGCACAAGGTATTTGTCACATCTTAAGAAAGGAGGAATCCTCCCAGACAGAATGCTAACAAGAAGCAGGGGGGGTTTCTCTGCAGCTAATACTGTAGTCAGTGGGTGATACAGAGAATTTATTGATAACCATGTTTTATTGTTAATCTCCTAACGCCCTCTGAAATATTTGCTTCAATTTTTCACTTACTCATGTATTTACTGACAAAAGAGTTATTGAGTGTTTGAACTTTTTTGCCTTTTTGTTTGTTTGGACAGTATTATTACAGTGGTTCTGAGTGCTGCAATATTCTTATGTGCACACAACTTTTATGTCTTGTTGTATGTCCTGATACAGGTAACGCATCTCCATCTCTAAGAGAAGGAGCTAATCCACACTCACAATATTGTATACCTGACGTGACTGAATAGAGACAAACATTTGATCGTCTTCCATTTGTGTGTCTCTTTCTGTTAGCATTCACTCCATCCATTATTCATAATTTAACAAGAGTAAACGTGACAGAACATCACCTCAGCAACTCCACACCTCATCAGCAAGAACCAACTGGATGCTCACAGCCACCCTCAATCCATCCAGGACTGAACAAATGAAGATGATTCAGAGTGGATGAAGCTAAAACTCAACTCAACTCTCTAACACAACTAGTCCACTACATCCAAGCATCACACAGGGCAACAAGTGGCCCTGACATGCTCTTGAACTAACTGTGGTTAGTACTGCAGCTCTGGAAGACTGAATGAGACCAGCTAATTAACTTGTTGGTTATCAATCTCATGAACTACACTTTTTATGCTAACTCATGACTGCACTCCGGTGGAAACACAAAGTATCACAACTTCTACAAAGTAAATGGACTTCTAATTAAAAACGTGTGTTTCACAAAAACAGAAAACGTCAGGGAAAAAGTGATAAATGGATTTTCAAAACTGTTTGAATATTTCTAACAGCTACACAAAGGCAAGACTTAGAAATACCATGACCTGGATGACTGGGAATCTTCACAAACATGTGTTTGTATGTGTTGAAATATGTGACATTTGAATATGGAGCATGCAAACTAATGTTGTGTGTCACTTTTGAAGAATGTAGCTGCCTGCAGACTTTGTCTTTGTCGTTGCTCATTCAGTGGCATAAAGCTGGCAAGTGTATGTATTGTATCATTCTATAAATATAACTGAGGACTGAAAAATGGCATGAACTGCTCCTCTAAAACAAAAAATTACAACCATACTGCACCAATAAAGAGCAGCTTCAATAAAGAATATAACATTTGCTAGCATTTTTGTAGGCAATACAGATGGGCTGTAGTTAAGTATGGATAGGGATTATCATGTGGGATGATGCAGAAAACACCATATGAGTTGTAAGGAATACGAGCACATTGGAAACAATTCATCACAGCTGTCAGCACACATTGCCTCAAACTATTGCCACATTAACACTTAATCTTTTCCATACTTCAAGCTATTTCCTTTGAGGACTGACAGAGAAGTGTATATAAATATACATGCATGCCAGGTGATGGGGGGGGATTTTACATCCTATTCAACCATATGGATACACTTGGTAATTCTAACAACTGTATTCATGGGTGGAATGGATGCTGCAGTGTACAAAAATGCTTTGCCCCATGTTCACACCAGCAGCCTGATATGACTTATAGTGAGTAGCTCCACTGGAGCAGGTTGAAGTTAAAGGACAGACTTGAAATAATCTAAACCTTTCTTAATCAATGCTTACATTGCCATATGTATTATCATTCATTTGAATCCATTCTTGCCTGCTAAGAAGTGTGACTACACTGTAATATATAGGTGATAAAATAAATAGTCCTCATTCAGTCAGAGACACTTATGTCAAGCATCAAACCACTCATAACAAATGGTTATACAGTTAGATCTGTCAGAAAGGGCTCTGCTCTTTAAGGGAGCTCTCAAATGATCCAAGCAGCAGCAAGGGTTCTGCAGGGAGAGCTTCTCCCCCAAACACATAATGGCAGAGAATCAAATGTAGATGTAAACATACATGAACATTGGAGCTTAGATAAACAACAATAATACCAAACCGTAATTCTTATAAGAAGGAGGTTGAGGTAGTAGAAGGAGCTGTGGTAGTAGCAAGCAGTATTGGCATCAGAAATCAGCAGGGAGAAAATAAGAATTTGCAATTTATAAAAGCCACCTACAAATACACTTGTATGACAGTAACTGGCACTAGTCAGTCGCTAGCCAAACAGATGGTGCCGCAATAAGCCAATGATACTGAACATGAATGAGACAGCTGAAGCCAAAGTACAGTCGCATTACACCTCTGTCCACAAAATATTTTCTCCGTCCTGTATTTACTTCTATTGAAGCCCACAAAATGGACAAGCATGCATTTCGAGTCAGCTTTATCCATAGTGAAATAAGGTATTTTTGCTTTTATAACATTAATTCCCTAATGTCAGAGTGATAACATTTCACTTCTTTTAGCCAACTTTTACTCAATGCAGGAAAACTTTTAGCAAAATATTCATACTGAATCAGTTGTCCCTGCACTTGCTCTGTCTCCAGTCCTGTCTCCCACCTCCATACCCCTACTAATGAACCAGCCCTACTCTCAGCTGAAGAATGATAATGATCATAACATGAAACAAAAACATCCTACAGAATGTACTGGATGCTGGACAGGTTGTAATACTAAATATTAAGTTTGTATTAAAGTGACAGCCAGTGTTAAAATGACACAGTCTAGTCTAGTGGCTTTGATGCAGACTGAAATATGGTTGAGAAGTGAATTTTCCATTCAAGAATTCTACCATTAAAATTACATTTAAATGGTATTAGATGTCCTTTAGCACCTCTCTTGTGGAGGGAATCAGTCTTATATGCAGAATGTTGCATGCATGTCTGCACAGTGTTATATTTTCAGGGTTGGTGTGGCCTGTGGTGGTGGAGTGGTGGCGCCTTTCACTGGGCCCAAACTCTCTGCACTGATGCATTTGAAAATGCAGATTTTTTTTCTATTCCATCATGTTTTACCACCATGTTTAGTAAATTATTAGGCTACCAGACCACAAATTGTAGCATTGCTCTCTGTTTACGGTCTGTGATCACTCTGAGCAAAATTTATACATATTACCCACATCAGAAACGTGACATCTTATCCTCTTTTGGTGGTGCATGTGGAGCTATATCACCGAACAGAGAAATGATGAGACCATATCTCTTGCCATCTTTGGCCTTGCAGTTTCTAGCTTTGTTGTCAGTGTAGAAAAATACACACATGCAGCAACTGGGACATATCCCTCCAGCTGGGCTCACGAAGGAAATCCTGCTCATGGAAACACAAAAAAGGAATTTATACTAAAGTGACCATAACTTTGAAAGATACCTACTTGATTTGAAAAAAACGACTTATAGCGTAGTAACAATAGAGGAGAAATCCTTTCCACGTACATATGGCATGTGAGTATTTTATTAACATTATAACAAACAACGACAAATCCAAATGTATCAATTAGGTGCCTTTAAAGGGCTTTTAAAAATGCCTAGCCGATGCTGTAAATATTTCATTTGGGGTTTTCAGGGCTGAAAACCAGTGTGGTTAACAACTTTCCTTTCTAACTGAAAGACATTTATTATGCTTTCATCTCCCAGAGTTCCGCTATTCCTACATAAACATCATGTGTCCCTTGGTAATTCTGGCCACTTGCTTCTCTCTCCCTCTCTCCCTCCCTCTCTTTTTCCAGAGTGACCATTGACAGCTCAAACTACATGAAAACCATTTATCACTGCTTCTTTAACATCAGATTAATGTGGGGGAAAAACAGACCATATAAACTCTCTTTCTCTCTTTCTGTCACTGACACGTGCGCGCGCACACACACACAAGAGAGGAGGGCGAGCAGCTATATTGGCTGCATTTTACAAGGTTGGACAAGGAGAAAAGTCACCCATCCCTGAAAACACGAAAACTTGAATTAAGTCATAACAAAAGGCAGCCATGGTTTGGAGAGCGGCGAGTAGAGAGCAAGAAAGTGAGACATTTCCGCTACAACAGGCAAAACAGAGCAGCCAAATAAAGTGATCAAAGAGTGTCTACCATTTGCCCATGAACGTTCCATTGCAAAACCCCACCTCTTTCCTCTTCCTCTCTCTCTCTCTACACATCGCCATCTCCATCTCCATCTGTTCGCCCGTTGCACTCGTCCGTCCACTACCACCACCCCACCACCCCCCTCCTCCTCGATTCCTCTCTTCCTTTGCTCCTCTCTGGCCTTCCTACCCTCAGGGAAGTAAGGTGATCTCCCCGTGCTGGTGTAAGTGACTGGTATTAGTCTCCTTCTCTGTCTGTCTGTTTGATCCCGGCACTAATGACTCCACAGGGACTGGGGTCTGATAATGGGAAATCAATATAGAGACTAGCGCTCTGGAGTGGCCTCACTTTCTAGCCTCGCTCACGCCACAGCAAAGTGCCTCTCTGTGTGTGTGTGTGTGTGTGTGTGAGTGTGAATGGAAATAAAGGCCTATTGCTGGGGTGCATGTAAGTGTGCAAAAGAAAACTTTTTATTCCCATGTTTTCAGTTCAAACAGATGATTACTTGCACGTCTGGGAGCTGAAAGAGTTCTGCAGCTTATGAAATATTTTCAAAGCACATTGGATCAAATCAAAGTCACTGGAGAGCTGACATTTTTGGGGTCATCCGGCAATAATATGCATGTGGCTGTGTATATCTGAGTGCGTGTGTGTGTCTAATCGGTCACACTCCTGCGCCTGGGGCAAGACAGGTGGGGCTGGTGGCATGAGGCATGAGTGCACACCCCCCCCTGCCCCCCACCCACCCCGAGGGGCCAGAAGGCCCAGCGAAGCAGGGGGCTGGAGTAGCTCCCTCTGCCAGGCAGCAGAGCACTATGGCTGGTGGCAGCTGGTCCTCTGTCCCCTCCCCTCCCCTGCACGAGTGCCCCGCGGGCAGGCAACAGGAGGGGTGAGGAGGTCAAGAGGCAGGAGAGAAATGAGGGAACGGGCGGCGTACATCGCTGTAGATAACCGGCTTTGCGAAGCGGAGAGGACACAGACAGAGAGGGAGGGAGAGAGAGACGGAAACGGCTCTGACACAATGCAACCGACTACAAGCAGTAATGAATTAACACATTAGCGCCAATGCACTTGTGGGCTGCCCAGGGAGCACCAGCTGCTCTTAAACACAAACCCACACTGGCACGCCTCTAACACACACATACATAAATCGAAGTCATGAAACACAAAGCAACAGTGCCCACTCACGGCTAATTACATCAGCTGTCAATGGTAAGATCCTCTAAAGGCCGCTTGAGCACGATCAGAGGCTAAAATGTCTCCACAAAACAGCAGAGGAAACTTTACTTAGCACTCTTATTAGATAAGCCAGAGGTTAACTCTCAAAAGCCGCAGCCCCCCCCACACACACACCTAAGACAATGCCACAGAACTTTCAGAAACTCAAGCCATGTGTTCAATTATCATCAGCCCCCAAATGATCCTCCTAATAATGCTTTAACTCTTCTCTCACATCTCAATCTTTAGCCATCCGTCCATCCTGTTTTTGCTCTCTGCTCTGCGTCGTCCATCCCTGTAATTCACGTCCGTGTGGTTACTGACTTCTTCTCACCTCTTCCTCTCCATCCTCCTCTGCTGCCTCCCGCCTCCTTCCCTCCCCCCTCCCTCCCTCCTTGACTTTAACCAGCGTGAAGAGGCAGCCATGCATTCAACCATCAGACAGGGCTAACATGGTGTACCCCACGCACTCGCCACACACACAGAGTCAAAGCACATTGTTCCTCAAGTGTAATAAGAATGCAGTGTTCACTGAACGAATATTCACTCGCATCAGGGGCATCTTATGTGGTTAAATGTTAATCCTGATACTTGCAAAAAGAAAGCTTACATGACTGATTTGTATATAAGAAAATCATGCTGAAAGTTGGTTCCGTTTGTCTACATAAGTAGATTTCAATAATCCACTTCTTGCTGTCTCTAAGTAAAGTGGCACTTTTATAATCAGCTGCATCATGTAAGGTTAAACTTCAGCTGTCATCTATCACACAGAGAAATATGACTTATGTTTCCTCCAGTAAACAGAGCCTTTTGCAACGACAGCCTTCATATTCGTAATTAAAACTTTAATATCTACCAAGCCGTGTATCTGACATTTACAGTGACATTTTACATGGTTTATCTGCTTTTAAGTGCCCAGTGGATAAATTGTGTCCACACAGAGTAGCGTCCAGTGACAGTCCAGGGATGATGATGGCCCTGACTGAGTCCCTGATGGGGGATCCCATTCTCTCTTCTCATCCATAACAATCCCACTGAGCATGTCAATATGAAACACTATCTCAACCCCACCCCAGCACACACACACACACACACACACACACAAACACTGGGCCACGGGTAGGCTATCCTCCCATTATAGACAAGACAGGCTTGTATTGATAGGATAAGTTTGCAACTGCTGCAGCACCTGGCAGCGAAAAGAAACATGGCGTGGTATGGAGGAAAGTGTAATTAGACTAAATCAAGTCTCGACAGTAAAACACATTTTCGTCGATATTGCACTCAATGTGAGCGTGATTTACTGCTATCACCCTTTTGTTGTATGTGGGTTGAGGGAAAGTAATGTGTGCTTTGTTTACCCAACTTTAAAAAATCCACAGCCTTGTAAATGTTGTCAGATGGCTGATGCCAGTGTGTCTTTCAGCTTATCACTACCTATATTAAATAGTTTAAATATTTCATATGGGCGGTTTTAGAGCGAGGGAGGGAATCGTTAGCTGCAGTAAAGTTTCATTAACTGGTCCCCATTTCGCTGCGAGGCAAACTCATCTCCTCTTATTGTAATAAAACAATCTCTCTCTCTCTCTCTCTCTCCCTCTCTCTCTCTCTCTGGGTGCCGCTCTCCACTCATCTTCCTCTCTCCACCGCCTCTCTCCTTCTCTTTTACATCATAATAATACACTACATCCCCTTTAAATGCACTATTACTTACCGCTGCCTTTTCATATTGTAACATCACGGGCACTTTAGCGACAATATAAAAGCGTGTCATTCATTATTCAGAAGCAGCCGGCCTCGTCCCCCTTTTAAAAAGTCAGGCGCGCTGCTGAAATTGATAACGGCGAAGAGACGCGCAATAAAAACGCAGCCCCCGGGTACCGAGCTGCAGCCCAGACCCCCGATTATGCAGATCAAGTGGTAATTTCTCAAACAAATCGCACTCTTTCACTCTTTTGTTGTCGTTTCTTTTTGGACTTTTTGGAATCAGGGTGTCAGCTTTTATATTGCCTGTGGAAAAAAAACGAGGATTGATGCGCAACTTAATTGCTCGTGCAGGCTGTAGGCTTTTCAGAAACGGTATCCAAATATTTGGCTATGAACGAGATAACCCCAAGGCCGCTCTTTAAAAGGTGTGTGTGTGTGTTTTTTTTTTCCAAGTGGACTCTTGGTATCAATTATTTTTACCTTTTCTGCTGTAATCATGATGCAATGAAAAGGTCCGACACTGTCTTCAGCGTTCAGACCATCAATAAATTCATAAGGGCTGGGAAGAGACGCGGGCTCCGGGGTGGGTGGGGGGTCTTCTCCTGGAGTGTTTCGGATAACCGGTGTCACGGTGGTATCCCGGTAGGTCAGGGATAATGTGTCATAATCACTCATAATCATTGGATTACACCGGATTACTAACAGCCAACATCTGCAACCAGTGGGACCCCGTCTGCTGTGATGTGCAGGCTGCAGAGGGACGGTGTTCACTCTGCGGAGGAGTCAGGACAAACGGAATAATTATTAATTCTCATGAAGCGATTATTCAGTTGTGGTCGAGCTGTGAGTCATCCTCAGATAGTAGCCGATTGTTAAAAATCAATTAAGTAATTTTAGATACAGTAGGCTATGGTTTTTTTTTTCTGAATCACAAAGTCGGTCATAATTACTGCTGGGGAAATATTGTTATTTTGCAAATGTCATCAAGAGAAACATAAAAATGTCCACAAAGATGACAGCTATAACAGACCAATTCTCCCCCATCAAAAGCCACCGGTGAGCTCACATATGGCAGGGGTGAAGCAGCCAACACTCAGAGTCTGTCCATATTGCCAAACAAACACCTCGGGCCTTGTCCCATCTCATATTGCTTCATAAGACTTTATTGTGGAGGGCGAGATGCAGATCCCCTTTTTAAAATATATATTAGACCTACCACAGCTCACTCTCTGTATTTCCGTTTGATTTTGTAGCCGCTTGACCCCACAAAGTGACAATCTAACCGTTTTAATTTAAATTTATTGTAAGATTTTTTTTAATACAGTTTAGCAGATTAACTCGTGGTGCCTTTTCTTAAATAATGGATTATGTTTACAAAAACACTAATGAGCTGACAATAATAGCAAACATAAAATCGTGACAAGAATCCATATACTAACATTTGATTATTTTATAGCTGAGACATTAAAACACAGGCCTACAAAACTATGATTAATGAACAGGTTGGAAAAGGCTACAAATAAAAACCCTCATTGTCAACAAATGAAAATGTTGAGTATTAGTTTGTTAACGGGCTGTAATGTGATAGTCTAAAAAGCCACCTGCCGCATCCAAACCCGACACGCATTTGTCTGTCCCACAGACAAGTTAGTGAAAATGAGATTATCCGGTCACTTTGGGCGCCTGTTACATTGAATCTGAGCGGTTAGCAGCTTCCAGAGCCCGGACACTTTATCTGAGGTAGCCCATGGCCGTCCCTTGTCAGGTCATTTAATGTGGCACTGGCTATCGGGAACAAATAAGGCCGCGTAATGCTTTGCCAAGCTCAATAGGTGCTGATGATTCAGTGCCAATATTCAATAAGGCTGCTGTCCTTTTATTTTAAAGAGAGGCGCGATGGGTTCCAATGCCGTGAATTGGATGTGCGTAATTACGCACCGGAAAAAGTTATTACCCTGGGTTTATCATTTTTATTCTGCTTCAGTTATCTCACTATACATGTTATAATTAATAAAAGCAGTTGAAATTAATCATTAAGTGTTTTCAGTGATTTTGTATTATTATTTTTTAAACCAACATGAATAAATAAGAATATGACTGTTCTGCATCTAGTCGAACATTTAAGGCTTTAAATCTGATGCATTATGAATGTTGAGGGGGAAAAAAAACATTTATTTATTTTAACTTAAAAATCCAACATTTTTAACTGTTGAACAGTAAATGCCACAGTACAGGCTAACGTCAAAGAAAAAAAACTCTCTGCATTTGATTTTAAGGCGCGTATGATTTGAAGGATCTGAATTAAAAGGAGAATAAATCGAGGCTGACGTTTCCTCCTTTTGGTCTCTCCTATATAATATACCCGTGATAAATAGTCTCCAGGTTGTAAAGCTTTCCCTAATAGCTTTCAACCAGTTTTCATGTGAACTTATTATTCCCGCGCATTCCACATGTGTCAAATGAAACAGACTGAGGAGCTGACACAGACGGGAAGAGGACAAATGATGCGCACTGTCTCTCTACAGCCTGAAAAGCGGTAATGCGCACGAGTATCAATTCATCAGACACTAAGGTGGGGGAAAAAGTTTTCCCCAACTGATATTATTTGTCACTAAAACTTATAAACCCGTGCACAGCGAATATGTTTAAGGGGACGAGTGGGGCACTGACAGACGACTGTCAAAACACCATTTGCTACAAATTATAAAATATTACAGGTTCGTCATCAAACAGCTTAAAAGAACATCTGTCCTCTGTGATCTCTGGTGCGATTTTTTAAATACACGTGCCATATAAATTTCCATGAAGTTGTCGCTTGCTCCTAACTCTCCATTATAATGATGAAAAACGACAACATCCCACACTGACTCACTCAGAAGACATGAGGATGCCATATCTCGCCATATATATATAACAAGCTGACGCCCGTGGTTATGGGAAATCTTGGTTATTGTGCCAAATCCTGGGCCTACCCCCATTAACATTCAATCAGTCACTCTGGTGCCAGCCAATGAAAGGTGGAGAGGGATGGAGGAGGACGGAGCTGCTAGACGGAGCGTTTTGACGCGCTGAGAGGAGGACAGAGCGTCACATCTCTCCAAACGCCCATCAAACTTTCACCACAGCCTGTAGAGAGGACCCAGTCCTCTGAAAGGAGGCCTGTCAGAGACAACGAGGACCACGCTGGATTCTGGGAAGACGGCTGGACAGCGATGGAGACACTACTGGCGATGACTTTTGGTACAGTTTGACCCTGCTGCGAATCCCACTGAAAACATCCTGTTCGGGTTTGTTTGTTTTTTTTTTTTTTCTCATTTTTCTTTCGTCCCCTTTTTGTTTTTTGCGACAAGAGCGACGGGAATGGAGCAAGCACCGAGCGCGCCGAGTCCTCCTCCCAAACCGGCCCATCACGAGCCCATCAGCTTCGGCATTGACCAGATCCTGGGAGCTGGTACGGAGCCAGAAAACGGGCGCACGGCCGGAAGACAAAGTGGATCAGATTTAAGCAGCGGGGACGGTTATTACAGTTTGGGAAGCCCGACCGGGGCCAGCGCGCCCTCTTACACCGCGCTGTCTATCTCCCTCTCCGGTATAATGCCTCCGGTGGAGGCTTCGGGTTCATACGGGGAGAGCAGGAGTCTGGGAAGCCGGGGAGTGATTCGAGTCCCGGCCCACAGACCCGTGACAGCCCCGGGACCTCCAGCCCCCGTCCAGGGCGCTGTCCCTGGCTTTGGAGGGCTGTGCTTCCCCTGGATAGGAAACAGGTTCGCCAAGGACAGAATATCAGGTAGGCCAGCTGTTAGACCTATAATGGGTTCCCCTCATCAATATTTGATCATGTTTCAAACGTTAGTAACTGCTGCTGGACCATTTAAAACAACAAACACCTGAGCCAAATATCTGTTAAGCCTTTTAACAGCCAACTGGAATGTTCTCACTTTAATTATTTAAACGGATTAAAGCACAGGAACAAACACAACAGGATACACGTTTTAAATATTTTACTATATTTACAGATTATTATTAAACGCTTTGTCTCTACGTTAGTGACTTCACTCATGTTTTAAGAGTTGAACATTTAATTTCTACATCACGTAGATTAACAAAACAAGCTGCTGTTTCTGTGCTTTGCTGTTGTTTTTTAAAAAAACAAAAAAACAAAACAGCAACAACATGGTCCTGTCATGATTTATTAATGTAGTGAAAATTAACAATAAATGTTAGCAATAGATTGAATTGAAATAATAGGAATGGGTTAATAATAGGTTGTCAGATAATTTACTCCATAAATTATGAAGAAAATCTTAAAGCATACAATCTATAATAATAAAGGCTGTGATGTGATGTGTTGTCTGTATTTAACAAAAAGGGTAAAGGAAGTTAAAGAGCAGATTAAGAAAATCAAAGTTGATTTAAACATTTTCTCACACAGCCTGCTTTACTGAAGATTAATAGGAGCCTTCATTGGTAAAGGCCTATATTACAGTATGTAAAGAAAAGATAAATAGGCCAGCAGGCCTGTTGTCCTCTCTGTAATTAGCAGCACCCAGATTATCTGTTAAACAACTTTAAGATGAGTTTTTATTTATTTCTTTTAGACCTGTATTGTTTCCAATACTTTGTCCAGACTCATCGCTCACAATTAATCTCACCTCACATATTTCACATGTGGCCTACACAGTCTAAATAGGGAATTATTGTCAAACAGGGCAGATATCTGTGATATATGGTCTTGAATTTCCATACAGAGTGGGGAGTGAATTAGTCTGTTTGGTGTTGTATAAAATCTACTCACCGGTGTGTGTGTGTGTGTGTGTGTGTCTCCTCCTCTCTCTCTCTCCTCCTCTGCAGCGGCTCTCGTGCCGTTCGCCGTCACGCGGCGGATAGGACACCCGTACCAGAACCGGACACCTCCCAAACGGAAAAAGCCCCGCACATCCTTCTCCAGAGTCCAGATCTGCGAACTGGAGAAACGCTTCCACCGGCAGAAGTACCTGGCCAGCGCCGAGCGGGCGGCTCTGGCCAAGAGTCTGAAGATGACAGACGCACAGGTCAAAACCTGGTTTCAGAACCGCAGGACCAAGTGGAGGTTGGTATGAAATTTCATATTCTCGTCGAAGTTGTCAGGGCTTACATTTACAACCACATTTCACCACACAGACCCTTAGAAAACACGGACGGTAGGGCCTCCTTCTTCTGTCCTGATCAAAACCCAAACTTTCCTCGTTTGGCGGATGACCCTGCGCGTAATTTCCTGTTAACTGACCCCGTCGAGTCGGAACAAAAAACTAAGGGATAAACACGAACAGCAACAAATTGTAAAAAGCAGATTTCTAGATTTGAATTGGTGTTTTTCATTTTTCCCTTAAGTACAAATAAAATTTACATTTAATCTCTACAATTTAGACAAAATTAATTAACCCAAAAATATATTTTTAAATTCCAAAATGTCACTTTCACCAAGCGTTACAGGAAGTCAGAGACACCTTTTCCCTTTTTTTGGTCAGTTTTTCATGTTTCAAACAAATCCTTTCATCCCTGCATCTCTGTAGACATCCTTTTATTTTTATTCGAACAGTTTACCACTGCTCTTTTATGTAGCTTATGTCAATTTCCACACTTTGTTTTCTGCTCTTCAATGTTACAGGTTATAACCTCACTTTTCTTATTATTCGTTTGCTAACATTAAAATTCTTCTCCCTGCCCTTTTTCAGGAGACAGACAGCCGAGGAGAGGGAGGCGGAGCGTCAGCAGGCCAATCGCCTCATCCTGCAGCTGCAGCAGTCCGCCCTCCAGAAGTCCCTCAGCGAATCAGCGGTGTCGGATCCACTGTGCGCCCACAACTCCTCCCTGTACGCCCTGCAGAACCTCCAACCCTGGGCCGAGGACAGGGAATAAGAGACCAAACACCACGCTGCAATCAATAAGCATCATCTATTATCCCTGGGAGGATAAATAAATTAAATTAGGCCTACATGAGGACAGTGGGACTTACTTTGATCCATGCAATGGAGAAAAATAAATAAATAAATGTTGGACCAGAGGAAAAAAAAAAAAAAAAACCAACAGCTGAAGAATGGGGGGTCTCAGCCGTTTGAATGGATGGTTGTGAAACTGGACCTGAGGTGATGGTGAGTGATGGCTGTCTTGAAGCAGAAACAGAACTTTCTTGGACTAAATCTTGCAACTCTGTACTCGGGAACAGTGAGACTTTTCAAATTCAAAGAGGAGCTGAAGCAGAACTTGTCATTAAAATTTCTTGTCACCCTGTGATTGTCCTCCTCTGCCTGTACTTATTCTGTTAATTAGAATAGGAGGGAGAAAATTTAGACCTGAGGGAGAATTTTTCCACAGTGAGACACAAAGTGATTCAGTATTCTGTGAAGGTGTTCCTTCCGTTTTCTGAAACAGTCGGAGCTTCACTCTGAAAAAGGGGTTAGCTCTGTTTTTTGTTGTTGGATGAACACCAGCCAGATGAAGGCAAGAAAAGAAAGAATTGTGTCAGTGAATTTTAAATAAATCTCCCTCTCTGTTTTATCAAAATACAGAACAAAAATGTCCTCACAAAAATGCAGCTAAAACCTGTTTCATTTGAATTCCTCTGGTGGTTCAACCTTCTTCAAATCTTATTTATACATTTACCCACCCCCAACTACAACTACAACTCACCACCACAATCACCTGTACATACACAGGTCCCCCACCCCACCCCACCCCAAAAATTATGCCCAAATGTTACATTATGGGGGAAAAACATTGTGAGCAGTAATAAAAGGAAAACAGATGTCAGGATTAGAGGGGAGAGAAGTGAAGAAAATATGAAAGAGGCTGTAAGTTGGGTAATAAAGGGAGTGATGCATGTTCAGTGATGGTGGTGAAGTTTTTTCATATGCACATTATCACGCTTTATTTGTGGGCCACATCCTTTGGGATAAAGGCACAGATGTACAACCCGTTTTTTGTACTTTCATTGTATATGTGTAAATAACAGTATAAACTGTTCCTGTGGTCCTTTTTTGTTTTTGCTTATGTGTTTTATGATGCACCATAAAAAATGATTTTAAGGTTTTAATACACAATAATTATGGTGTGTAAAAAAAAAAAAGCAAAAGTTATGGAGCGACAAGGTAAAATATAGGAGACATGGACTCATTTTGTTTCTTGAAAAGTTTATTGATAAATATAATGATTTTATACAATATTTCAATACACACATTATTTCATTCTGACAGTTTTTTAAGCTGTCTGTGTGTCTGTACGCCTGTCTATCTGTTCGTCTTCCTGTCCGTCAGTCTGTCTGGATGTATGTCTGGGTACATTTGAGATGACCTGCGACACATCTCGGCAAGAATTATTTATTTTTTTGTTGTTATTACGCTATTGGTTGCACAGTGAGTGGGCACGACAGGGAATCGTTTATAAATCTGTATTTTTGTCCTGCTCAATCTTCAAAATGATGGCTCTTGTTTGAAACATGGCTTCCGTTCCTTCAGAATCAGTGAAAAGGTCTTTACTCTTCATCTTCTGTCTTACTCTCTCATCTTGGTCTTCCTCTGTACCTTCCTACCCATCGCCCCTCCCTCTAACTCACCCTCTCCTCTGTCTCTCCCTCACAGTGAAAAGGTTGGTCGCTCTCTGAGTCGACATTTTCAACAGACAGAATTGACAACGAGACTCTCCTCTGCGGCTGGGAACACGGTCGGTTCAGCTGGACAGATAAGATGAAGCTACGTGCTAGAATAAATGACACTTTAATATTCAGGCAAAAACAAAAAACAAAAAAACTTTACATCAGGACACCACACACACACTTAAACGCATCGCATGCACATCCCTGTATCAATCTGCATCTGTACGCCTGTAAACCTCTAAGTGGACTCTTTATTTAACAATGAATTTCAGGTAGAATAATTACAGTTATATCCAATTTGACAGAAAGACCAGACAGATAGTCAGAATCAGAAAACACACAGACACACACAGGAATGATTCCAGACAGCGAGAAGAAGCCACAAATACAACAGTTAAATATCTACAGTCGAGTCTTTACAACACTGAAACACTGACTGACACCAGAGGAACGTACACAGTAGGAGTGACGGGGGGGGGGTTTGAGGGGGACTGACGTAAGCTGTCACGGGACGCAAGCTGGCTGAGGTCACATTCAGCTGCGTCTGAATGTCGTAGACGCCTGAAAGCAGATGACATGGCTCTGTGTGAGATGCTACACCCACACCTGACTTCCTTTAAAATGGAAGAAGATGACTATGTCGCCACCGAGTTTCTTATGGCACATACATGTTAACTATGCCGTAGGCCTCTGTCTTGCATGCTTCACAATACTGCGTCACGTTTGTTGTGTCGACACAGAAACGCATGATGAGAACGGCTATTATCGAAGCCTCTAATGCACACAGGTATGCATCACTGCTAAGCTGCTTTTAGGGGATTCCAGTCCTGCTTTATATTCAATTTATATGTTTCAGAAAAGGTTTGGACCCTATGTGAAAGAATCTGTATTTACACAACGGCATGGAGTACACACTGTCCAACATGACAGTAACCGTAACGACAGCAATAAATGAGGGAGACGGAGACGAGATGAATGGTCACGGACTGAAGGGTTTCTGTCTAAAGGATGTTTTTCCCTAAACCAGTGATGGTTTGTCGCCATGGATTTGTTACAGCAAGACACCTCCCATGAAGTTTTGTGGCAGCCGTCACACACAGGAGTGACGAGCTTCTTTGTTTTCGTTTCAACGGCAAGCTGGTGCTGTTCCTTTTTCGTCGTGCACGTTCATCCCTCCTTCCTCTCCCTTTCCTTTTGTTCTTCTTCCCTCTCTCGCTCTGTGCTTTCGTCTGTTGCGCTTGTCCCCCTCTCCTTTGCCGTCTAGATGACGTTTTCAAAGAGCTGCAGAGACCTCATGATGTTTTCATCCTGTTGCAAAGAAGGTGAGGAATTAAAGAAGCAGGCTGCGAGGAGAAAGTCATCCAACAATCACCATTTAATTCAGTTTACTGGCCACTAGGGGGCACTGAAAGCCCATAAAATTAAGGCTGTTTGAAAATGTCCATAATCTCTCTCTGAAGACAAACACACTGAAATAAAAAATTGTAAAAAAAATTGAGGCTGCAAACACCATAATTAATAGCCAGTATAGTGAGACTTGTAAAGGAGGAGAAAATAAGGCCTTGCGTTAAAGGAAGTAAAACTTTTAGATTTTTTAGTATGATTTAGATTTAGTATGTCCTGTTCTTATTCTGATGTGTCAAAATAACTTCTGTGAATAAGGCGTACTGTAAAATTACAGGGATCCTCGTGTTTATGTAACAGAGAAGAGAACTGAGTACCTCTTGACAAGACAGGATGAATTCATCGAGAGTGACCACACCGTCTCTGTTTTTGTCCATTTTCTGTGGAGAGAAACACACGTGCATTGAACCATTTGTGCAGTGTGTAAGGGAAGATATTAAAATATTAATCACAGATAGGAATTATAGTGAAGTAAGATTATAGTTTGTAAACAAACTCGTAAAGTACACACACAACTAAAATCAGCAGCGTTTTCAGTGAGATCTTTCCCCCATTTACATTGCCGTGATGGTTCTACACTGCACTTTACAAAGGTCACCAGCCTGTTAGTGAGTCCAACAGTAAATTATTTTTTCTCTCTCTCTCTTTTATTTGCTTTTTAACCAATCTATCTACCTATCATTGCTCATGCTAATGATATCTCTGTGTATGCTGCTTCCAGAAATCTAAGGCAGACAGTGTTTGATTGATGCGTCCTTGTTCGGTCGATCGTCTGTATTTGTGTTGTTGGCTTTTTATCAGATTTAATAAACGACTCTGATTTCTTTACCTGAAAGAAAGCATCCACGTGCTGTTTGGGTGCGTCGGTTTTCAAGACAGGGTAGGTGTACTTCCCCATCATGTCGTATATAGCTCTGACAATGTCTGTCATCTCCTGTGAAACCCAACAGACACACACAGACACAATGAAACATGATTAATGAAAACTCAAACATAGTGTGTTAAACCACGAATGTAAGAAAAAAAAGCACATGTACATAAACACACACCTCTTTGTTGATGTATCCATCTCTGTTGATATCATAGAGGTTAAATGTCCACTGGAGCTTCTCGGTGACAGACCCCCTCAGCAGGATGGACAGAGCTGTCACAAAGTCCTGATGGACAGAGAGACAGAGACAGAATGACAAACTGAAAATGGAGAGGAGGTTTGGGAGTAAGAAATGAATAAAACAAACCTCAAACTTTATGGAGCCGGTGTGTGCTGAGTCAAACGCGTTGAACAGGTAGTGTGCGTAGGTGCTGGCATCTGCAGGAGAAGAAGAAAAAGTCTGTACACAGAGTAGAAACAACACAGAGACAAAGACAGCTAGAGACACAGATGTTACTACACATGCTCTCTCTCTCTCTCTCTCTCTCTTTGTACCTCCATGTGGGAAGAACTGGGAATATATTTGCTTGAAGGTGTCCTCGTTTACAACACCACTTGGACACTCCTGGAAACAGAGAGGGAGACAAAAAGAAAGAGGGAGGGACGACCAACTGAGGACCAACCTTATGTGGGTCAAACAGAGGCTGGTGGAACTAAAGGAATAAGCAAAGTTAGTGGGAGGCTGGATTTTGGTTACAGCGGTATGTGACGAAATTAGCATAGTAAAATATTAACTTTTAATTTGGACTATTTTTTATACCTGACTACTACTGGAGTGCGCTGTATCATTTCACCAAAGTACAACCAGTTGCAGTTTCAAATTCTGACCTTCTGTCCAGGGTGTCACTATTGCATCAAGTTTTAACATTTAATTCAAAGCTGTTGAATTGGCAAATAACTTTCATCCATGTGTCCCTGATAGATCACTGATTATATTTTAATACTTTAACATTTATTACATTTGAAAACCATTAATGGTAGACATAAAAACATACTACTACTAACAATATAATATAATAATAAAAACAAAGTGGTACACAATGGTAAAAATAAAAGATCAGGTCTGATCCTCCACCAAATCTATCCTTTTTCATATTTTGTTCTTGTTGGGGCAAATCAAAACCTGTTTTGACTGTTTCAAAAGTAATATAAATATGTGGTCCTTTTATTTAATCCTTAATTTTCCATTTAATCAACGCCTTTCTTGTGAGAAACCGATAAACTGATACTGGACCTCATTCTGTACCAGACTCTAGTCTAACCAGAGGAGAAAACAGCTGACTTAACTTAAACTCAGTGTTCTGTCATCATTAATATTCATTAAAACAGATCTGTAATAAGGATATATGCTCTTACAGCAGCAAAAGTTTAATTACAAACAACAGCAGCATGGCTTTGGCAAAGTCAAATACAGCTTTCTGTCCACTTTATTTTTAAACCCTCTCTTCATAATGCACCACTTAATTAACAGGACTGATAATGAAGCGGTCACACACGTCATGTCTGAACTGTTGAAAGTACAATCGGGTTGCTTTAGGTCTAAGCTGAGTTATTGAAACTGCAGGGTTCAAGCTGTTTAGCAAAGCTTTTTAGTCACAAATGAATAGAATAGTATTCAAACATTATTCTGATTTTTTGGGACGAGTATTCTTTACTCTTTAAAGCCAATCTCTTGGTTTGCTTTAATGCTTTAATGTAGGTAGACTTGATATAGTAAGTCTTGGTTGATTCTACAGGTTTGCACTACAGGAAGAATCTAATGATCAACACTGACAATTTTGGTTTGTATTCATGAGTTAACCTTGTTGTTTTCCTTTCCAGTACATTTTCACGGTCACTTACATTCTTGAAGCCCCTGTAGAGAACTTGGAGCTCTCTTTTGCTGAAGTTGGTTTGAGCTTCTAGCTGGTCCAGACCCTCTGGTCGATGGCACACCATGGTCATCTCAAGGTCATCGTCGGCTTTATCTGAAGAAATAAACACAAAAAGAAGGAGGAAAAAAAAGAGAACATTATTTAACATGAATTTATAAATGACCTCCAAAGGGTGAAAAAGCAGATGTAGAGAAGAAAAAATGGCCACAAAAAACAAAGAGAAATGGACACATTGCCTCAGTGAACTAATTTGCACACGTAAAGTTTGAACTACACTGAAATCTTTCTGAAAAGGCAGCATGATACAAACTGTAACCCAAAAAAAAGAGAAGCAGAGGAGAGGATGAGAGATGGAGGTGCAGAGAGGTAGAGGTCAGTCTAACAGCCCCATTTTCCTCCTCTCACCGGCCCTATCATTAACAACTCATTACTCTCCTCGCTGGAGGGGAGGGGAGAGAGGACAAACCATTGACTCTGAGACAACACACACACACACACACACATACACGCAAAGTGCCTATAGGTGAACATGACGGTATAAAAGCAAGACACACTCTCTCCTTTTCTCTCTCAGACGCTCGGCTGCACATTTGCACGAGCGCACACATTCCCCAAAGCAATCTACAACGTAATAATTATGCACACTGTTATAACTGTGCATAATTCAACAGAAATAGTAATAAAAATCAGAATATGATAAAGTGGTCATAATGTGCAGTAGTAAAATACTGGACCCAAAAGAAAAGAAAGAGAGAAAAAAATGTTACTGGTGGTTAAGTAATAAGATGCCATGTTTTATGAAGGCCATTTCAGAATATTGATTGTCCATCACTGATCTGTCTTAGCCTGTCCAGCTGTGCCAGGTGGTACCTTTGGGTGGAGCGTATGAGGAAGACCTTAGGTTATCATCTTAGAGTGATGGGTAGGTACATTTCTATAATACATCCTTGTAATATGAATGTTTTGGAGGATAAACTGTAACTCACTGGCAGATACATGTGCACACATTTAGACGTGGGTGTGTCAGGTCTCTTCTTCCCATCCAAAGGGCTGCATGGCTGCCTTTTTAGCATTTCAATGCAAATTACAGTCATCATACCAGTCCACAGTCTCAGTAAGCTGATTGTTGCACTGTCATCAGCCAATCTGAGCAGACAATGGTCTGAACAGGGGCTGCTACATTCAGAGCATCTGGCACAGATACAATGTGTGAGCTACAGTACTTTTAAGGGCTCTTGCTCTGCTTTAATTAAGTGTCACAAAGTGCAAGGTTCACTCTGTCCTTGGCAATCGAGATTTTGAAACATCAACAGTCTTGAAATAGAAACGTTTCTGTCTGTGTGGCAGGACCGTTAGTGCTCTGTGAAGCTTCATTACACCAACACCTCCTCAGTTCTACTCTACCAATGAATCACGGGCAGCAGGTCGGCATTTTTACTGTGCAAGGCAAAGACAGCTTCATCTCACTGCTAAATTAAACCTCACCATTTGAGATTCAGCATCCAATGTTCCCAGTTAATACATCAGCAGATATTTTCATGTATATAACTGCACAGAAGTGCTGCCATTATGGTTTGAATGTAGGTGTCAATTATAATGTTCAAAGGTGGCGTCATTGTACACGTTGATGTGATTATATTGCAAAACTAAATGCAACTAATTTAAAACTGCCGCAGTCAACATAAATTACAATAATTAATTTTGTTATCCAGCAAGAGCTTATTGCATTGTGCCTGCTAATTTTCTACATTATAGCAGCATTATTACTTTATGACTTTGTACAACTTATAATACTGAGTTGCTAAGCAGTCTCTTTGTATGCAGCTCCTTTCTCCTGCTTCACCCTGTCTAACACAACACACACACACATATGCACACAAAAGCACACTGTGCACTACCACACACATAAACACTCACATACACAGGCCCCGAAGGCCATTTGTTTCTTCACTCAGGCAGTTCAGTCTTTGTCAGTGTCACTTTAAGGTGACGATTCAGACTCGTGCCCATGGTGAGATTATTCACACCCAATTCCCAGTGGTCTTAAGGTATGCTACATAACTGCACACAGCACACACACACACACACATCAAAATATATATAACACAAAACAATACAAAGGCAAGTGTGATACACACGCACATATTCATGTAAATGCATTCAAAACACAGATCCTGACGTGATGTTCCTACATACAGCACACTGTGGAAGTGCAGCAGCATAATTTGCTTTTGCTCTGACACTGTTAAACCCACACAGTACAGCATCCATGCACCTATAGAGTTAAAGAATATAGACTCCTCTGAAAGGCTTCACTGCGACTCTATTGTCCATGTTAAAACTCTGACGGCACCTGCACAGTCACCGTCACACTCCATGCTTATACTAAAAAGTAACACAGCACAGGACATCCCATCTAAAAGGGCAATGTACAGAAAATAACTCTTAAAGAAAAAAAGAAAAAGTCATCAGACATTTTAAAGCAATACAGTATGTAGAGTATTATAAGGCTGCATTCAGAGTCAGAATCAGTTAGGTTCAGTTCAGGTTTAAATTTGTACTCTACAGTTTTGCTCAGTGAACAAAAGAGTACATGAAGAGTAAAAACTGAACGAAAAGACTTCAGTTACAACTTCTCCACCATCAGAAAACAATTATTTTATCTCAAAAGCCACCAACGTCTCCCTCTTATGGTAAAAACAATATAAGCAGCAAAGCTAACACAGTGTTACTGTGTAAGAATTTGACTTCCCTGTTGAATAGGATAAAGTATTTACAGTTTAGAATGTAAAATTATGCAATACATCCTAAATTAAACATAATTTATAATAAGAAGTCATAATAAGAATATGACCAAATGTGCTGTGGTCATTAGAAAACGGAACATACAGCATGTATTCATGAAAACAAGCATAAACAACTTTAGATTTGAAAATAACTACATGTAGACTTTATCACAACATCTAGGAAAGGTGAAGTGAAGTGATGTTATTGCTGATTATTTATTATCCATTGTCACTGATAATACACTTTTTGTCATGGATTTCACTTATTTTTCACATTATGAAGTAAGTTCTCATCCTTATTTTTATGATGTATGGCATCAGTCTTTGTAGCCATAGCAATATTAGTGTTAGTGTGAGGGTGATAGAAGTAGATGACTAAATATACAGGACATGTGAGTACTGCAGCATGCAATACAAAAGAATACAAAAAACAGGAGAGGAAAAAATCAGCAGAATTTCCACCAGCATTGAATAACTGAGCAGCCTGCAGCATCTAACGTTTACATTCAGTCAGTGCTTGTCTATTTATGTTTTATTATCATTATTTGATTTTCTGAAGAAGTGGCAGGTCAGTGTAAGTTCCGTGTATCTAACATTCCCACATGAATAATCCAAATCTTTCTGAGAGACAGACAACAATGAAAAAAATCCTTCTAACGTTGCCGTGTTTGGTTAGTGCTGGATTACAGTGATAGTAGTTGTAGTACTGACTCACCCTCCACAGTGATGACTCCCAGTAGGTGCAGCATTTTGACGGCCCCACAGCAAAGCAGAATGATAGCTATAGTGTGTAAGCTGTTCTCACTCTGTTGTTCCTCTCTTTCCATTTTGATTAATTCTTTCCTGCAGCTGGCCTCAATCTTTCACCTCAACCTACCTCTTATTCCTCTGTTTACTCCAGGGTTTGTTTTTTTTTTAATTCTTAGACTTGTAGAAACATGCTAGAACAAAAATATTCTAAACTTTCAAACTTATATTAGCTGTAGTTTTACACTCTGTACAACTAGTCTCTGGCTGTTGTTTCTCTATACATCTCCTCTCCTGCCTGTAAACTTTATATCCATCCTGCTTTCTCCTACAGTGAGCTCAGCACTCACCTGCCTCTCTCTGTCTCTGTCTTTTTATCCCCCCGTCTCTCTATTCCCCGGGGCATCTCCCTCTCTTATCCTGACCTTCGCTACATCCCAGTAACTTCAGCCACCCTCCAACACCCCAACCCCCACCCCCCTCGCTGCTTCCCCCCCTTCCTCATACTCCACTCCCCCCTCTGTGTTTTACAGTCATTGTGTCCTTCACTCTTTGGGAGCGGGGCTTTAACTTGAGGGCCTGACCCGGGGACACTGTAACAATGATAAACTCACCTTCTGCTATGTGTTTGTTTTGTGACCGTGCGTGTGTGCATGTGTGAATGTGTGTTCATGAGCAGATCAGCACTTGATTAATTGTCCCCATTAAGACGCACAGTCATCCCCCAACAACAGAAGGCTTAATTTACCACAAAGTGACTTTTCTCACTGAACATGCCCAGGTCCTTTTATATGACTCACTCTACAGCATAAACAACACTTAAGCTGAACCAGTAATTATGAATACACCTGGTGAGATGACAGGATCCATCCTAATCTGCACCGTGAGGTGTATATTAACTTAACATTGTAGTGTGTCTGACTGAGAGGAGTACAGGGGACTATATATTGCTATTATCTGAGTGTACCAGTAGGGGGCAGCAAAAACTAACACAGACCACTAGTGTGTGTCAAGGCTGCTAATAAAGATGTGTTGTACATTTCATTACATGTGTTACTTCACATTTCGCTGATATGTTTAGTCATATAGTGATAATGCTTAGAAAATAATAACAGAGTGTCTCTTAGCCAAACAAAATCAGCTCTGCTCTTCAGATATAAAGTGTGCATGGTAGTAAAACACCTTGAAATTAACATGGAGTATTTTCTGTAGTATCTGTGTACTGAGACCAGCTCATGCTCATTTATAGTCTTAATGTGAATGTAAAAAGCAGCTGCGATCGGCCCATGAAGCTGAGGCATAGCCACTGACTTGCAGACTGCAGGGGGCTCTGCTGTATCAAGAGGTTTCCCGCAGGGTTGTCAATTGCAGGTTTGCTTTATTTACTGTTCTGGAATTAAAGCAGCAGGTCTGTGTAAAATTAAATTTAGTGGTGAGAGTAGTATTTAATTTAATTTGCTAGACATTTAAAAGATGCTCAGTAGTGTAAACATCACTCGTTAAGGATGACTGAGCGTATATTGTGTTTGTTCAAGTCATCAACCTTGAGCTGTCTCTCACTGTGATCAATTGGCAACATTTCTGTCAGGACATAACTCTCAGATACAGCGAATCAGATGTTATACAAGTTCTGTAGGATATTATTCCAAGAGACTAAAGGAAACCATGAAAAGGAACTTGTGATGCAGTTCATATTTTCTTTAACACATTTAAATTATTTCACAGCTGAAGTATTGTACAACTGTATTATGTATCTGATCAGACTAAGCAGTAGCAGATAATCAGTATCAAAGGTCTCGGATTGGAATTAGGAGCAAAAAATGTGATCTTGTCATCACTACTACTTCAAGGATATGGCTGGCAATGTTCTCAGGGTCAACAAACCCCATGAAAAGATGATCTTAATAACAAGTAATGCTTGTGCAGCCAAAGACGGACTCTGATCTTGATCTCATCAAAAACACTGCAATGAGCCACACTGTTACACTGGGTAAACTTAACATGTCTACTGTTCATTATCCCACATACACAATCCTCCTGCTGTAAATAATCCTCAGTGCTAAAATGTGTATTAGTCCGCAGTTGAAAGTAGTCCCAGACAAATTTCCCATTTATTGTTTGAGTAACATATTCCACAAACTCCGCAGCACAGCTGTTTTAGAAAATAATTGGGCCTTTTTTTGTTCAAAAATTAAAGGATTTCTGCACCGTTCCTTCATCGGGAACAAATGGGCTTATAGCTGAATGCCAGAGGGAAAACTGGGAAGTTGGAGGAACATGTTGTCAGTTTTGTTCCTTATTGATAATAAGATAAAGACAGAATGACATAATTTAACTAAGCCCTTTGACTTTCCAATGAGAAATATGAGTAACATTCACTTCAAAGAGAAGCTCTTACTTTGGAGCCCCCCTGACCCACTGGGACATTGGGGCTGTGCCTGAGCCTATTAAGACCGTTTAGTAATCCATCCATAGAAACTGGGGAGTGGATGATGCTGTCCTACCAGCCCAACTACAAAGAACTGATTCTGTTTTCTTTATTTTTTAAAAATGTGCATCATTTGGATCTGCCTGCAACAGGGAATGCTTATGAATACATCAGAGATACATAGCAAGTACAGGTATAAGTGCATATGGATATTGTAGTGCAGGAAACTTAACTCTTAAAAATAAGACTGGCTGTTAGACATGCTATGAAAGGCAGTGGTATTTATATTTAGTCATGAAAAATTAACTATACAAAGTCTTTATTGCTAACAGGTAAGATCTGGACACCTGCATGATTCCAAAACTAAATCTGCAAACCTAGCAGGTTAGGAAAAACCTAAATAAACCCAACCTAAAAAGCAATCTCAAGAGCTTCACTTCTATCTGTTACACAAGCTATTATAAGCCATGGAGTCTGACAGTGACCAAAAGCCTGAACTCCTTTTCTTTCGGAGCTTGTTTGGAGTATTAAGTGGTGGCCTGAACTGTCAGCAAAGAAAGACTGCCTGTCACTCTCCCCGGCCGGCCCCCCTGTCACAAAAAATACCTCTGACAATGCACACACACTTCCTTCAGCCCCAGAGAGAGAGTTTAACTCT
This sequence comes from Lates japonicus, assembly GCA_033238685.1. NCBI lineage: Eukaryota > Metazoa > Chordata > Actinopteri > Centropomidae > Lates > Lates japonicus. The sequence continues at coordinate 1,705,783 of BRZM01000109.1, forward strand.
TAGCTCTCTCCAAGTTCTGCTGTCTGTTATATTTAATGTTAGCTCTCATTTCTCCTCCATCTCTTCCTTTCTTCTGCTGCCCAATGAATCCTCCTTTCTCCTCCACTTCTTATCTCCCTCGCTCTGCCAAACTCTCTCCTCTCACTCCGCCACTCTATCTCTGCCACGCTCTCGCTTTCCTCCCTCATACCGTGTCCTGTAATCCTTGCCAGAGAGTGAGTCATTTGCATAATCTGAATTAGCCTAATCTGCTGTCCTGGCGGCAATGGAGAGGGCTCGCTCTCACCGGCCTCTTTAATGGTGGAGAGGCGCTCTCCAAGAAAGTAGCAGCTTCCAATGGCCACGGGCTCCAGGGAGATACAGAGGAAGTATCTTAAAAATAGATTTCAGCTGCAACAGTCCTATATTTCACTGTAGGCCGATGCGAAAGCTGCGAAAATATAATCGCGTTCTGCGGCGTGAATTCAAGCTCTTACTTCCCTCGCCCTCTTTCCTCATCATCCTCTCTCTCTCTCCCTCTCACCACCTCTACTCCTCCTCCTCCTCCTCTCGCAGTGGATGCTGTGGGCAGAAACCCTCTTTCTATCATCCCTCCTTTCATGCTTTCTCACTCCATCGCCCCAGCGCTCCTCCTCTCTTTCTCTCTCTCTCCCCCTTTCCTCCTCACACTCTCCCACTCTCTATCTCTCTCCCTCCCATTTCCTCATTTTTCATTAGGGGTTGTAGCCTCCCACCCTCTCTCCCTCTCCCTCTCCCTCTCCTTCTCTTTCTCCCTCCCACCTTCACCGCAAGCCAAGAGCAGAGCATCAGTGATTCAGTACGAATTCGAAGGATGTTGATTCACTAAATTATAAATTAATATGAGTGTACCCATTGATTTGTGGATGATAACACTCCATGAATCACCCTGGAAAGAAAAACAACAAACATGCCCTGTTAAATTTTCACACCTTAAACGCATCTGTTTTCCACTGACAGTGGGCAAATAGATACAGGCTGGAATATTAACTGGACAGGTAAATATGAATTATGGAGCAAACGCATGCATGTGACAAAAATCAGGAAGAGCGTGTTTGTTCCTCAGCATCACGGTTTTGCTCATGAAAAGGCCACTTCAATCCAACAACAGCTCCATTCACTCCATCCATCATTCCTGTTCATCCATCCATAATACCCCCACATACACACTAACAGGGGATGGATGGAGGAGAGACTGTCTGTGGTGGCAGATTGGCTCCCAGGGCAGCAGGAGAGGAAGGAAAGAAGAGAGACGGGCAGGCAGCAAGAGAGCAGAGGGGAGGGAAAAGGCTTAAAGTCAAGGATGTAAGTGAGAGAGAGAGAGAGATTAAAAGCAGAAAGAGGCAGGGGATGAGAAGAATGAGATATTTAATAGGGTAGAAATAGAGGGATCGAGACAAGTGTCAGATAATACTGCAGGAGTGTGCGCTCTTGTCTGGAAGAGCTGCACACACACTCTCACACAGACACACATGCCAGATGAAATCACATTTTAATTACAGCCCGGTCAATACAAACAAGGTATACTGTCTGACATGATGAAAGTGCAAAGAGACAGAATTGGAATGCAGTTAAAGATGATGAACTATGGTATGTGTGCTGTGCTCATACAACATGCAAACAACGCTCATAAAAAAACCCCACATTTCATGGATTCAGCAGTGGAAGAAGTTTCAAGGTTCTTTCCTGCACTGAAAAATGTAAACGTACAAAAGAATTCCCGGCAAAATCTACTGAAAGTGATGACAAGCAAAAGTGCTCATAATGCAGACTGGAACCTTTTAAATGTTATATTATTATATACACTTTATGTTCACATTAGATGCACCTGTACACCAGTCTAATGAAACTGTTCTGCCATAAATTCTACGTTTATGATGCCTAAAATCAGCTTTTTAACGGTTATAGAGGTGTTAATTCAACTAGTCCATAGGTTTTAGCATTCAGGGCATAGGCAGTAGTGCTGGTGACGAGGACTGCATAATGTCCAGAGGTGTTTCTGATATTCTGGTGCCTTCATGTATATAATAATATATGTGATGTAAATAGGTAGCACCACCAAGATAAGAAACACATCTGAATGTCCAGTACAACACCGACTTTAACTATGACCTCAGTAATACAGATATCATTGAACTTCCACACTCAACAAAAACTGAACATTATAACCTCTCTAAAGGTGTAATTTATGGCAGAGCTGTTGCATTGATTGGTGGTGTACCTAACTGATACATTACTGAATTCCTGGGAAAGAAGCGTTTTAGTGATGTTGCTGGTTGAGATAGAACAAATTTTAACTTTTAAAATATATTCTATTAACTGATCTTGTGTTTGAATATACAATCAGAATCTGTAACATCACTACAGCGGTGAAATAAATGCAGCGAACAGAGCAGTGGCTCTAAATACTGCATACAAATAATAATATTGACACTCAACAGGAACCTGCTGGATGACTCATCTCTTTCATCTATCACTGGTCTGGCTGATGGCCCGAGCTACCTGACATAAAAGCCTGAGGACACGACCCAGGCTACCATATGTAAAAAAAAGTCATTTCCAGTTTGTTTCAAGGATAAAAACATTTCAAATCTTCCTTTTTCCCCTAAATGAGCTACAGTTGCTTCTGAAAATGATGCATATGTCAGGATTTATGGCCAAGTTTTCAGTAGTCAATTTGGAAAATAGACACATTGTCCTTTTATATCAAGCCAGCCGCTTGTAATAATGCTTCTGCAAATGTGGCAACTGCTCAGAATATGGGGCACTTTATGTCTGTTGATGGTGAATAATGAACGAGGCGTGATTGTTAGGAAGCCATATGGGAAGATTTAGCTGGAGAAGATTTAGTTTGGTGAGTTAAAAAAAAAAATGCAGTCTACTTCTGTGAAAATGTGCTCATGAAAGCTGGGATGTGTGTGGTTGTTTTGTTTTTTTCTCTCTTTCTCTCTCTCTCTCTCTGTCTCTTTCTCTCTAACAACAGCAAGAGAGACAGAATGGGCAGCAGTGGGGAGTAATGCTTTCACCCTAGCCACTCACTCACACACACAAACACACACACACACACACACAGAAACACACATATGTACACGCATACATTTTGCACATGCACCAACCGTGAGCAGAGAGAATGGCTGATCATACGATGAGGTCTCTGTGGACTCTAGTGGCATCCAAACAGCACGTAGCACCATGGAGCAAGACCATTTCCTGCCACACAGACACAGACACACACACACTTCTTCCTCTCTGCTTGCTCTGCTATATAACACTGCTTGTATTGTACCTATAGGAATTCACAGGCTTTCAAAATGATTTCTCCCCATCTTCACTGCACCCTACTTCATCTTTAGCCTTAAACCGTATCTATCCATCTCCCTCCACCACCTTATCTATGAATTTGTCTCCAGGCATACGGCCTACACCAATACGCCTCTATCTAGCCATCTCTCCCTATAAATCTCTGCGCACGTATCAGACCAGTGTTCCTGTCGTTTCAAACGCTGTTCCCGACTTGTCCCAATCTCAAATCTCCATCCCTCTCTATCTCCCCACCCCCCCGGTCTCTGACAGGTTCGTTTCCACACACTGACAGAAAGATTTCTCCTTCTGGTAATCATTTCAAAGTCTGTCTGTAGAGCAGAGAGAAGGGAGGTTAGAGTGTGTGCATGTTTGTTTTTGTGCTTGTATGTCAAATATTGCTGCCGAACTGGCTGGCATTTTCCCCGCAGGCATGCGAGGGAACACCTGCAAACTGTTTTACAAGACCCCTGTTACACTTTAAAGGAAAGAGGAAAATACAAGACAAAGGAGAGGAGAAAAAAAAGGAGGAAGAGGTTGGAGAGCAGGAGGAAGGGAAAGGCAGCGAAGGCAAAGATGGAAACATATTTGGCGATGAAAGAAGACGAAGAAGAAGAAGGAGGAGGAGGAAACACACCAGGAAAGCTTCCAGCGGGAGATTAGAGTGCGATGCAGAGAGCGAAAGAAAGAGAAAGAAGTGGATAACAAGAGCCAGAAGGAGTGGGCGAGTGGCATCGCAAGAAAGAAAAGGCAGAGGAGAGAGCGAGTGGGACACGCAAACACTAAATTTCCAGAGTAGAGGATGGAGGAACAAAGACGGAGAAGAAAAAAATGGGGGAGCAGGCGTGAGAGAAAATGAAACTCTAAAGATCTTGATTAAGATTAAAATGCTGGGTGGAAGCTTTAGAAAATTAGCTCAGCTCCTCAAAGCTGCACATTCAGACCAACCTCTGCGTTAACCTGCAGGCCTGCATCACAGAAACTCACTCTTTTCCCCCTAAAGGATCCATACTAACAGTTATAGATTTGTGAATCTATCAAACGGCTGTATGACACCGACTTGTCGGCACACAAGGCTTTGCAATTACTCATCAGGGGCAGCGTAGCTTTGGACAGAGAAGAACGTGACTATTAGAAAAATCAATACTAATATCTACCACTGTCCAAATGACTTCTCACACTGACGCTTCTCTGTATCTTTATTAGTGGACGCATGCTGAGCGTCTTGCCGGCTCCCATCACATTATGAAAAAAGGGAATAATTAAAGGAGCCTCCACTATTGATCTGTCATCATCTGGGGACAGCGGGAAAAGAGAAAAAGATGGATGGAGTGGGATGGGGGTTTAAGCAGGGACATAGATATGTGGAAAGTGTGAGAAATAATGACGGAGGGGAGGAAGGAGAGATGTGTAGATAGAAGTAAAGCAGAATCTGGAGTTAGAAAAGAAGCAGGAAATAAAGTTTGAATGGGAGATTGAGAGTGACTAAAGAGGGAATCGATGAGAATGACTAAAGAGAAACAGAGAGAGAAGAGGGAATAAAGTCATCTTCCGCTTCAATGTGGGCTTCTGCTCGTCCATTGTTCTCACAGCTGACTAGATTGACGTTGGACGCCTTCGTAAACACACACATTCGCCAGCGGAGGAAGGAGCAGTGGGAAAACACTGTTCATGATGCAATTGGTTGTTTAAAGAGGTTGTTTTCCTGCAGGATTCAAAGAGGAACAGAAAGAAGTGCAGCTGACAGTCAGTGTATTGGACGTGTAGCTCCTGGAGGACCTGGGTAACAGCAAACTCTCTCAGTCACAAAATATGTCTTTATTCCTAAAAGATAGATTTACATGCAGCTGTGTATACTCCAATTAAGGTAAAACACCTCCCTGATGTACATCCTATTGCTGCACCTGTTGATACCCAAGTCTTTCATAATGTTTAAAAATAGGTATGTTCCTCTTCTGCCCAGAAATGTGAGCTTTTCTTTGGGCAAGCATCTCTACCCCAGCCTTACAAACTGTTGTCTAGTTGGTTCATGCAGAACAGACAGAGCTGACCGTGTGCCAAGAGGCTGTTTGTCACAAACTGCCGTAAAAACACCTACTGAGGCGCTTTTTCCGAATGCACTGTGTATATATCCAAAGGATGCTCCTAAAAGCTGTCAGCGTATCCCACAGGTCATAACAGGAAAAAGCTAAATTCGGAGTAAGGCCAAATTTGGAACATCCAAAATGAATATACTGTTTACATGACCCGTATCAAATTCAAAATGTTGTCATATTCTGAAAAATAATACTGAATGAGTGATACAAATACTGACCCACAGTTATAAGTGACCATACACAGCGCAGTAGAGCTGAAATCATTGGTTAATTAATCCATTACTCTATCAACATTAAATTAATTGTGAACTATTTTGTTAATTAACAACTTGTTTGAAATATTTTTTCAAGTAAAAATGCTGAATATTTAATCGGTTCAAGCTTCTCAAATGGGAGGATTTGAAGCCTCTCTACATCATATGACAGTAAACTGAATGTGTAGGGTTTGGAACAATCTGTGGATCAAACCAGCAGCGTAAACACTCAAAGTTTGCATCAAGGGAATGATGAGGATTTTTTTTTTTTTTTTGGAATTTTCAAAACAAAGTAATTCATTATTCAATTCAAGAAAAACTGGAGTGCAACAAGTGTAGAAGTGTAACAGGAAAAATGGTGCAAACATTGTCATAGTGTGTTTCTTTGTTGTACACGTGTAGAGATGAAGACACAGTAACAGTCAAGTGCATCACACTGTGAACCATGACTCACTGACCTGATGATTATATGGGCACAGGGACACATCATACATTATTTACAACAAAACCAAGAGCATGCACACACACACACACACACACACACCCATTCTTCCTCAGAGTCAGATGACACACTGAATAGTCAGTGCGTTCCGGAGTACGACTGTTCCGCAACAACATTTTTGCAACACAAACAGTGAAACAAACGTACAGAAACACTACATACTGTTGAGTATGTGAATGTCAGTGAGAGCTATGATAAATGTCCCTTGTTTATTTCTTTCATACAGATTCACCTGGGTTTTTTTTATTTAGCGGATAATTGAAGCTGTTCATCTTGCCTCTGTCCTTCCTTCACAGCGAAACAGCTTTTTATTTCTCAGAGGTCACACACCAAACTCAGGGGTGTAGATTTGCTTGGCGACAGCAGTCCCTTCAGCAATGCACTGTATATAATTTCAAACTAAAAGACATAAAAACTGATTGGTCTGTGTGACATCAGCGGAGTAAGGTTTTTTCCCGGTTATCCTGCTGCCCCAATTAAAAGTTAAAAAATAGATTTTCTTTTCTCCATCAAGCACAAAACAGTTCCTGCAGGGCTTAATTAGTGTAATGAATATGTAGATAGAAATGACTCATTTGTTGTGTTTGTAAACCCTCCACCTCCTCATGTTTATATTACACAGATACTGTTCAGGTTGGTATGAGAGCTAAACAGAGTCATTACATTGAGATGAAAACAACTAAAAAGACCAATGTGCAGCCAAAGTGTGTATATAGAAATAAAGAAATTAAACTTAAATTTCTGCTTGCTTATGGGGGCGTTTTTAGAAAAGGAAGTTGATAACTCAAACTTTATATGCTCGGACTGCTTGTTTCCCCTGTATTTATGTCCAGTAACAGCTGAAAAGACATCTGTTTTGATCTGAATTCAGATGACTGTGGGACTGGGATTTCAGTGTGCTACGGTTCATGTGGAATAAAAAGCTACACTGGCTACATTTACAGTATACTCTATATTTTCAACTGTCACATTAATTTACTTCAAATGATGTGCGTCACTGCTGTCATAACTGTGCATACAGGCTGAACCATATAGTCAGAGCTAAGTAGCTATCTATATTCATCATCATCTGCATTTCTCTCATTGGCCCCAGTATTACAAAAGCCTGAAGGCAAGAGCGAGGCTGAGCTGTCTACGGAGACAAATTGCATGGAAACTGTTGTTTATCTTTGAAGAACTGAGCAAAGCCTTTGCCTGCAAATATTATGCAAATAAAGCATCTTTATTTATACAGTGTATTGATTTTTTCTTTTTAATAAAATGCCTTAATTTGCAACACTGAAAGATCAAACGCTGACAGAGGATCTTAAATGACGGGTGGGTTTTCTCTTAAAAATGGAAATGACGCTTCAAGTGAACGTATGCTTGGTATAGACTTGAGTGTAAAAGAAATATGAGATATGAGGTTGTTACATCACAATCCCATAATTACACGCTCATACTCAGTCACACGAAAACACACACATGCTTCAGGCATGGGATTAACCAGAAACCCGTTTTCATGTTGCCATGTGCCTAATAAAGCTCTTTTGCTGTCCTAATTGGCCCTTTTGGTGCACTTCTTTTGATGTGCAGAGATGAGAGAGAGGGGTGGAAACTATAAAGCCTGTTAAAGAAACAGGTCTCCTCTCGTCTCAGCTCTTTGGCCCTGCAGCAAATGGAAACATTGAGCCAAACGCGCTTGTTCTCCAGAAGATCCATACACACTCACACATGCACAAACAGACATCTATTTACATATATTCCGCCGGCCCCAAACTAAAACTCTACATGATTAGCGAGGCTTCAAACAGTTGGAGTGATCTTAGAGTAGGACAAGGCTACCCTCTTTGCAAAACTCAAAAACACAAAGAGATGTGAGGGTTAGAGAGAGTGAAAGAGATGGAAACTGTGAGATAAACAGCAAAGGCAGACAAATGGCCGTAGATCAAGAAGAGAGCGGCTCAGGGAACCGAAGAGAAAAACTTGAAGGGAGAAACACATAAAAGACAAAATGAGGAGGTGAAATGAGGTGAGAGTGAGCAAGACAAAGAGAGAGAGAGAGCGCGAAAATTCACTTGACAGAGCGAGAGTGTGCAGAGAAATGAAAGTAGAGGCAAAAACAAATGGAGCGAACGGACAGGGAGATGAATGTGTCGGCGAGGTGCAGGTTTTGTAGTTTATAACATACCCGCTGGGAAATATTTCATATGAGCAGAGTAGTTTGTGCACAGTGACAGTGGATAAATTTCTTTTCTTGCCCCAGGTGAAGAGAGATACATATAGATAAATGCCTTAGCACCAAGCTGTTGGCCATATGAGCTGATCAGGACACCGGCTAATATCTCTGCTTTTCAATTTCAGCATCCATTTGGCTTCATTTAGTAAGCCACAGCCAAAACAGAAACACCAGCTTTAGTTCATGTAGCAACTCTCTTAAATTCATTTCACTCACTTCATCACTATAAAAAGCTCTGGATCGGAGTGTAAGTGGACTGCATTTGTTTAGAGCTTCTGTACAAAAGTGCTTTACAGTCCTTCACCATGCACCATAGCAAAGAATGAATATGGCTTAAACCCTGGAATAAGGTCTATGCTTCATAAGTTTCACTTTAAAGCCTTTAACCCGGCAGTGGAGACAGTCATCCATCCAGCGATCCAAAATGGCGGGACAGACGCCGACGCTGTTGTGTTACACATCAGGCCCATCAGATAGCACCAGCATGCTATCTAAAATCATACACAGGGGCAGTAACATGCTGCACTGTTTGGTGTAAACAAAAAGAGGCTTATGTTTACCAGGATGTCCTGTGCAGTAGATGATTAAATGTATATCCTCCATAATAGTCCAGATAGGAGTCAACTCTAGGTCAGACTAAGCATGAAAAAACTGAGTGTTTTGTATACCAGTTTTAAATGTGATAAATTGTTTTATATCTGTATTGTTTGATATAATACAAATAACTGTATTTTACACAACTGCATTTTAATCAGATTATTTGCAAAATGAGATGTGCAGTCTTACAAATGGTTAAACAACAGATTGATGAATCACCGACTGCAATGTTTTTGCAAAATATCACTGACTAAACATTTGACCTCTTACATTTGAATTTTAAAGTTCAGTTAGTGTTTTCCAAACTAGGGATGCACCGATACCACATTTTTTCAATCCAATTACAAGTACAAGTTCATTTGAACAAGTGCAAGTACATTTGAGTACTTGCTGATACCGAGTACCAATAGGAGTACTTATTAATGCCATCACACTTCGTACATTTACTTGAAAACGTGTTTTATTTTCATCAGATATTGTTTCATTCTCTGGCTGTAAGAAATTGCTGTGACTGACATTTGAACATTCTAGCATATATGGCATTGCCACACATTTTACTCAAATAGAAGTACTGTTATTGACATTTTTTTGCATTCAACTGCATCTTTTTTTTTTTTTTTTAACAAACAGCCTTGCCACATATTTCACTTAAATATAGCCCGCTATAGCAAACTCTTTGAACTCGGCGTCGTGTTGGTTTTTTAGATGTTTTATCAGATTGCTTGTGTTGAAAGTACTCGCTTTTGTCCCTCCTCTTGACAACTTTGCAGAGCATAATTTGCAGTCCGCTTTATTTTTGTCACCATCATCCACTTTGAAATACCTCCACACCGCCGACATTGCTCCTCCTCCGTCACGCTGCTGTAAAGTGGTATCGGTGCTGTGGTATCTGGAAACTTTTATGAATACGAGTATGAGTACAGGAACAGGGTATCGGACAGATACCCGATGCTGGTATCGGTATCGGTGCATCCCTATTCCAAAGCTACACTGTGGTTATTTAAAACTACTGGTCATAGCTCTGCAAGAGACAACTAAGCCTCAAGTTTACGTTATGACGTCCCAGGTCGTGAACCAACACGTCCCACGTCAAGTCCAAGTCCTAAACTTTGTTTTTTTGATTCCTAAATGAGTCAATAAGCTGTCCCTCACCAATGCCATTTTAATTTTAAACAGAGTAACAGTTAGTACAGTCATTTTAAAGAAACTATGAATACGTTTTTTGTTGGCCAAAGCATAGTCTCACCATCAAAATGTGTTAATCTGATCATCTGTTGTCTGTCTGCTGGTCTGAACTGCCAAATGCACCATGGTCCAAATATATCTGATAACAGCAAAAATGAGAGTGGATTGACTGCTTTGAACTGAAGGACAATATTACAATATTACTCTGCCTTGAACAAATTCAGATTTCAACTCATCCCAGAAAAACACATTTATCCTGAAAAGTTCTGTACTCTCAGCAAGTTAACTTTGGCTCCCTCTCAGCTGGATGCTGCTTCATATTGAGTTGGGATCGAGGATGGGCCAACCTTCCATGCAAAATGAATCCTGCCCTGCTTTCATTAGGCCACTTTTTATAACACAGCAGCAGATGGTGAAACACACACATACACACACATTTGCTGACACTCACACTGCAGCCCCCTGAGGAGCAACCTCGCCTCCTCTCTCAACTTTTCTCAATTTTTTTTCTCCCACTTTTACTCATCTATCGCTTCCTCCTCACACCCTAACAGTGCCAACTTCAAAGTGGCTGCTATTTAGAGGTTACTCTAACTAGAGGAGAGCTTTTCCCGCACAAAATTGCCTAAAAATACATCTCAGTTGCTTCGTAAGCATTGTTGCCTTCCCTGACTAGTAAATGGGGTTGCGCTTGAAATGGAGGAGGAACAACACGGCCGAGTTTCTGACACGTGTGTGTTTTCCCTGTTTCACTAATCTTTTCTATAGGTTTCATATTTCAGGCTGCTGAAAACATCCACCTTGAAAATGCGCCTCAAGTATCTATTCAGCTCAGATCTGAAGTATCTGCTGAGAGCTGTTGCCATGCAATGAAATGAGGCGCGGGTCGGAAATTAAAGTAAACAACCCACGCAGGATGCTATATATGCCTGTATTCCAGAACACCATTTATAGGGTCTCTGAAGTGTTTTTACAGCTATTTCAAATACTCTGTGTGGTCAGGCTGCAATGTTTGACATGTATAACTGAGAAAATATAGACAGCTGAGAGATATTTTCCTGGGGGACTTGCACAACATTCACAGCACATAATTTACATCACTTACATCGCCTCCACATTTTTTGACACAGCATATGTAACACACAGTCTGTTTTACATGATCTCACTCTGGTTAATGGTCCAATTAGAGATCTCTGCGAGATTTTTCTCTCCCTCTTTTCCTACATGTGACAACGTGGTGTAACATGATCCCTGCTCCTGTTTTCTGTCTCTTCAAGTGTGTGTGAGATGCAGCTCTGTGTCTGCCGGTGATAACCATCAGGTTTGAGGTCAACAGACGCAGGACTGACCATGGCCAAAGGCTGACGGATTACACCACACTGATTTACTGCACACACACACACACACTGCTGCCACAGCCGCCACACAACAAAGCCACCCCCTTTACACACTCCTGCATTTTTTAAGCTGTGAATAATGTGCATATATATATTTTCATGGACAAAGCTGCTCAGGCTAATTTATGTGTATGGACACACACACGCGCACATTAGCATTCATGCGTCAAGTGTCAGTGCCAGTTTCCCCCCTGTCAAACAGTAGCAGGGCAGACAGGAAGCAGGTTGGTTTGGAGAGCAGACAGGGGTAAATACCATCACCTTTTATAGACATACCCTGTGAGGCACACACACACACACACATCATACAGGAGGAGACATGAACGTATATTCCTAAATCCACAGTTCAAACAGAGGACAGATGGCCTGGAGATTGCATCATAAACCAATAATGAATGACATCTTTTTAGCCAACTTTACATCACTGCTCAGTATACGTCCAGCTCATTCCCATAATGCACTTCTTGTGTAATATTCATGACTCCCAGAGCAAACATACATGACTCCATCATTAAGGCACAATACGCAACATGACAGGTGCTGCTCTCATTTCACAGCCACATGTGTGTGTGTATCATATTCAAGAAAAAGCACCAATACATCTATTCAGTTTGATCTGAAGTACCCATGAGAGCTGCTTGCTATGAATGAAATGAGGCGTCAGTCGGAAATTAAAGCAAACAACCCACGAGGAGCAGAGCCTGTATTCCAGAATACTATTTATAGGGTCTCTGAAGTGTTTTGCAGTTATTTCAAAATACCTAGTATTGTGGCTGCAATGTCGATATAAGAGAATTGAGGAAAATATAGACAGCTGAGAGATATTTCCGGGGACTTGCACAATATCTACAGCACATAATTTATATCACTTACACGCCCACATTTCGGCTACAGTATACGCAGCCTGGCAATGTCTGTTTTATGATCCTACCTGGTTAATGGTCCAATTAGAGATCTCTGCGATTTTTCTCTCCCTTCCTACATGCACAACGGTGTGTAACATGATCCCTGCTCCGTTTCCTGTCTCTCTGCGGTGTGAGGATGGCCTGTGTTCCGCTGTATACCATCGCCTTGAGGTCAACAGATGCAGGATGACCATGCGCCAAAGGCTGACGGACGTATCACTACACCGATTACCGGCACACACACACACACACTGCTGCTACAGCCGTAATAAATAAAGCTGCACCCTTTATAATAATTTCATTTTTTAAGCTAGAATAATGTGTATATATATACTATGGATAAAGTTGAATTAGGCTTAATTTGCGTGTAGTGATACAATACGCACATTAGGCATCTATGCGCGTCAAGTGTCAGTGCCAGTTTCCCGTCAAACAGCAGCAGGCAGATATAAGCAGGTTATTTGAGAGTGATAAATATCTATCACCTTTTATAGATATACTTGCACATACAAAGCACATAAGCAGGAGGAGAGCATACCGTATATCTTAAATCCACAGTTCAAAACAGGAGGATAGATACTTCTCCGATTCCACCAAACCAATAATGAATGAGATATCTTTAGCTGAAAATTTACACTGCTTCAGTATACGTCCATTCCCATACGTACTCTTGTACATTCATGACTTAGGAGCAAATACATGACTCCATCATTAAGGCAATAACACGTGAATAGATAGGTGCTTATTCTACTTGCGCCACATGTATCATATTCAAGAAAAAGCACACGCACACACACACACACATACACACACACACACACACACACACATCTTGATAAATTTGATACATCTAAAAAAAAAATTCAAATCTTGTAAAAATACTCTTACCTTTGTGGTAGTTCACCTGTCTTGGATTGCATGGAAAAGGTTCCCATCACAAGACCCATGTTGACTTCTGGCCACAGACAGTGTAGGCTTGCAAAATGTGTGTGTGTGTCTGCCTATAAGTATGGTGTGCTAGTGAGTGTGCATGCAATAGGTGTGTGTATGTTGTAATTAAGTTAGTCCATCAGCCAGCTGTATGTGTGGAAGTACAGATATCACTTCTCATGCTGCTTCACACCCACACAGCTCTGCTGCTTCTGCTCGAAGGTGTGTGTGTGTATGTGTGAGTGAGTGAGAAACAGAGAGGATGTGAGTGAGGGAGAGGTGAATGAAATAGGAGGCGACACGCACCTGAAGCCACCTTGGCTCACGCCGTCACTGGCTGCCTATTTTACGCCCTCATCTCTCTTTCTCTCTCTACCTCACACACCCTCCCTTCTCTCTCTTTCCTCTCTCTCTCTCTCTCAGTGTGTCCCCTGCCACCAGACTGTCATTCCATCAATTCCTCTGTGCCTCTTTATGTATCTGCCTCTCTCTGTCTCTGTGCTCCCTGTTCTTCCCTCCTATTCGTCTCAGTCGCTCTGTCTCTTTGTCTGTCTGGCAGGGAATAGGTACAGCACTGTTGCACTGGAAAAGACAGAGACAGCGAGAGAGAGGGAGAGGGGGTGCGTGAGCGTGCAGAGAGGACGACAAAACTCAAGGGAGAGCGAGAGGAGAGGAGGAAAAAGAATGAGAAAATGACGAGAGGGAAGGAGAAGAAGGAGAGAGAAAGAAAGAGGAGAGAGAGGCAAATTAGGAGGATTCACAAACACGGAAGGGGAGGCAAAGTGAGGGGATGAGCAGAGGGGTGGTGCAGATAGATGGAGAGTGCAAGAGGTGAGGGAAGATAAGTGAGGGTTAGACTGAGCTGCCCCCCCATCGCTATTCAGCAGGCAAACAGTTTCACTCTGGAGAGTGTATTTGCTTGCCGATTCCCGCACGGGTCCGAGAGCAGGTGTGTGTCTGTGCCAGGTGTGTGAGTATATGTGTGTGTAATTATTCTGCTAGCGGGTGGGTCACAGACAAAGCCCCGTACATCTGACACCACTGCATTTGTAGAGATGCCGCCTCGCATATGTCAGCGCCAGCATCAACACGCTGTATCAGACGTGTTTTTGCTCTTGAGGCTGCTGATCAATCCATCAACTACACACAGATACACAAACCCGGGGCAGCGCACCCACTACAACAATGCAACCGAGGGGGGATGACGCCAGTCCACGTCACAGTCCATCTCACACACTACTCCTGTGTCAATCACGCTTAACCCCTCGCTGCCCTCTTTGTAACACCCTGCTGTGGAGATCGGCGGTCTGTGGCGACGCTATCGACTACAACCCCTATTGAAATTCCTCACGTGGCTTTAGTTAAGAAAACAATTTACTGCCAAGTCATCGCTCTGGCTGAGCTGAGGCCATCAAGGCCAATGATAAAGTCATTAGGCCATGGCATTCATTAAAAGCTACTGCCTGCAGTAGCCTGCAGACTGAGAATCAATGCTGAGTGTAAACAAGGGAGAGTGGGAAGGAGGAGTTGCAGAGGTAGGGAAAGGAAGAGAAAGAAAATGGAGGTGAAAAGAGAAGCAGAGAGGGGGAGACAGACAGTGGGAAAAAGGATCGTGCAGAGGAGTCTGTGTAATGGCGGGACGTTTTCTCCTGTTCTAGCAGAAAGAGACAGAGCTGACAGCAGTTTCTAATCAAAATCAGACGCTCACAAATGCACTCACAAACAACTACACACATGCATGCACACATACAAACATACACAAACACCCACCTGAGAGAAAAAGGTCTTTAAATACACACCACAGCAGTGACACACACACAAGCATGCTGATTAAATTCTGAAAGCTCGGCTGAATAGATGAGATAAGGGAGCGTGATTTGCTGTAGCGATGATGTTTAACTTCAGTGGAGGGGTTACATACACATCTAACCGTAGAGAGAGAGAAAGACGTCGGCTGATCAAACACTTTGAAAATCCACTAGAGAAACTGAAAAAAGCCCACAGTGGAAAAGCAGAAAACCAGGCTGTTTTGATCACTCTGTGCAAAGCTGACATTTTCCAAATACCAAGTTTTCAAAGTGAATGAATCGATTTGAGGAAAACAGAAAGCAATCAGTGATTAAACAGAATACAATACAAAACAGTAGAATAGTAGAGATTAAAAGTTCATTCTTGACCTTGGAGACAGTTGTTGGCAAACCAATCGTGCAACGCTCTGCTGAGGAAGACCTTGTACTATGACTGAAATCTCCAGAACAGTTACTGAGTGGACCTTGTGGTGATGTTGTTTTGTCAGCTGCTTTTTCTGAGGACGTGACTGAATCTCAATCTCAACTCTGGACACTAGCATGGACGAGACTTTGAAGGGTTCAGAAAATGGAAATATGAACATTTCAAATTCCATGACAGCTATACCATCTGCTGAGGAAGATTGTGCGATACAGTCGAAAGCTCCACATTTTGCAGAACAGCTACTGAATGAACCTAATGGTTTGTCAACTAGAATACAGTAAAACAGAACTTGCTAGTTGCTCAAGACTGTCATCAATGTTGGACCCTAACCAAGTCATATTTCTGCTTAAACCTAACCAATCCCTAACCATTGTGGCATCAGATCAGAAAATGCTTATATGCTTTGTTCCAGAGGACACGGACAAATGGCATATTTTGTCGCTTAATCTGGAGACATTCACAGATCCTAGAACCCAGAAGACACTGAATGAGCACAAGGCTCCTTCTGTGTTGAATGATTCCTGGTGTTACATCTAAAGGTATCATTATCTTTTGGGACCTCTTTATGTGCAATTTTAAGCCCATTAGTTTCTTTGGTTTGGCTAAAATTGGTGAGAACTGTCTAATTGCTGCAAAAACTCCAGGTTTACTGCTTGAGTTTGAAGATTCATTATTGAACTTGGAAGCTGTTCTTTTCTGGAGTATCTTAACATATCGAATGACTCATATATCCAATATCCAATTTCTCAGGTTTCATCACATGACCTACAGTAAGTATACAACTTTGTTCATGTGGTAACAGGTAGGATCAGCTTGTACACAGTAAAGACAGGACCACTCAGAGAGGAAGACTGGGGTGTACCGGTTCTTCAGTAAGAATGGAAAACACCCTGGGTAAGAAGGTGAAAGAGCCTCACAAATAGATGACATCAGCTGTCCTTGAACGTCAGACCATAACAGGTCACAACATCGATTAGGATGAGGCCAAAGTCATCAACCAGGAGTTAGGAGATGGCTGAGGAAAGATCAAGGAGGAGATTCACAATTAAAGCCAGAGATCGTCCTCTAACACAGACAGAGGTTACAGTCCCACCCCTCAATTGCAACCACCTGTTGTAATGTGACTGAAATTCCTTACTGTGGTCATGTGATGGTCACTGAATAATGCTATGGG
Source organism: Lates japonicus (assembly GCA_033238685.1). NCBI lineage: Eukaryota > Metazoa > Chordata > Actinopteri > Centropomidae > Lates > Lates japonicus. Next base: position 1,722,591 of record BRZM01000109.1, read on the forward strand.
ATACATATTATCCCAAATAAATGGCAAAGTATGTTGTGTGTCAGTGCCCACCAGAACAACACATATAAGCATTTTCCGATTCTATCGGCAGAACTGTATAACTGGCCCCTGCCATCCAAAACAGGAAGAAATTGCAGCTGTGAAAACAAAACCTTTTTTTGATCATACAGAGGTATGGTTAAGGTTTGGTTAGGTTTAAGCACAAAAACAACTTGGTTAGGTCTAGACAAAAATCATGGAGTTAAAATCAGGAAAACTATATTTGGGTTAAAATTACTACTTCATTAACCTTCATCAAATAATAACCACATGGTTAAGGTTAGGGAATGATCATAGTCATTGTTAAGAGTAAACCAAAGATCATGCTGTACAAACTGAACAGATTGTAAGGCCCCTCGGGGCAAAACTGTCATTTGTGATATTGACCTATATAAATAAAACTGACTTGACTTGACCAACATCTGTTGTCCTATCCATCCACCCGGACATCCTTCATTAGAGGACTTTGTGGCTCTATGATAACATTACGCAACTTACTCCTCTGCTTCTGTCGAAGAAGAGTCAAAAAATCCCTCAGCTGCTGAATGACTTTGTAGCTTGAGCATAAACAAATGGACCTTTTTGCTGAAACAGCTTACGCTTTAATTTCATTTTGAGGGACAGTCTAAACATGGTGGAAAGAACTGGAAAAAGCAGTAACGCTAAGTCCGTTATTTCCTAATAGTTTATAGAAAGTTTCTGAGAAAGAGCCGTGTAATTTCATACTAAGTGCATCAACTTGCATGGTTCTTTCCAAGAAACTTCTTAGGAAATTACTGGGAAATTATTGGAGATTTATGGATCCATTAAATGAATCTTGAGTTTATTTTATTTTATCACATATATCCACATCTGCTGTAAATCACCACCATTATCTAATCATTTTCAGTAGTTTAAACAAGGAAACCGAAATAGCTTTGTAGACGTGCAGTTGCAGTGCAATAACACCAACAGCAACAGGTTCATCACATTAGGCCGACCGCCAAACTCTTCCGAGACATTAAGCCTGACATCGTCTGTGCTGCTATTCAGTCCTGTCCAGGCTGCTGTGGATCATTCAGAGTGCCAGCCTACCTCTTTCTCATCATTTATTAACCATTACACAACAGACCTTTTTCTAGATTGAGATGGCTGCCTGAATGAATGGATGCAGAGTAGAGAAGGATGAAAAAGATGAGGTGAGACTATGGGGTTGAAAGGTAGAAAGCATTTGACAGCGGAGAGAGTGAAGGTGTTGACAAGCACAGGAAATGTGGCAGGCAGGGCAGTGAATAATAAATTGGCTGGTTAGTCGCTGCCTGGTCTTATCAGGCGAAGGCTGGATGGAATCTGTCATAGTGATGACCACACAGAGGAGAGGAGACGAGGGCAACAAGAGCAGAGCATTGGGAGGGAAGGAAAGAGAGAACGAGTGAAAGGGGGGCAATAACTGTAGGAAAGGAGGGGAAGAGAGCGAGACAAATAAGAGCGCAATTTGGAGTGCAGGACAGATGGGAGGAGGTTAGGGAGTTGGTGGGGAGAAGCAAATGAGAGCAGAGAATTGGGAGGGCAGAAAAGATGGAGGGGAGATAGGTGAGGAGGGAAGAAAGGAAGGAGGGGGTAGATGAGAAGAGGGAGTAGTCAGAACAGTGAGATGAAGAACGTGGAGTGAAGAGTGAAAGCTGCACCTGGCCACTAACCAGCTCAAACAGGCTCAGTGTCGTCTGAGTCATCAGAACAAACAGATTGATTTACTGGAGTGAGGAGCAGAAGAGACGGGCTCAATGATCCTGATAGACATGGGAATGAGGTGTAACGCCGCTGGGATCAGCCAATTCCTGCTGCAAAGAGTCAATTGTGTGTCAGTTTTCCTCTAACAAAGCCCAGCACTTGTCAGATGCTCCTACACAGACTACAAACCACAGAGTCCAGGCTGGGCAACAAGGCCTGACTGAAATCAATGTGCAGCAAGTGAGTAAACACTGCCAAGATCATTTTACCTCTGGAGTGGGTTGCTGATACACATCATCATCACTTAAAGGACCATTTAACCCAAATGACAAAAAAACTAATTCCCTCTATCAGTACCTAGCCACACAGACAGACTTTGATTTGCTTGTCCAGGTTTTGAGAGGTAATTGTTTTTAAAATGTCTGCTCTAGGATGGAGCTGAATCGAATTTTGCTGTTCATGTCCAAAACACTGAAAGTTACATTTAAGTTCATTAGCAGTGAGCAATGCCTCACTGTGAGTTTGCATTGCTAAAATTAATAAGTTGATTCGGCAACAGTTTTGATAATCAAGTTTTCTTTTACTATTTATTTATTTATTTATTAACCAAAAATGCAAGAAATATAAAACAAACAAAAAAACACTGGTTTCAGCCTCTAGAATAAATTAGAATAGCACACCAGGTATTTTACAGTTCCATGAAACTACTAGTACTAGAAACTACTATGAAGCACTAACTGATGGGATTTGAACTGGTCTCTTGTAGAGATGAATCCACAAAGCCTGACACTGCAGTTCCCTTCAGCTCTAATCAGCGTCCCACAATAAGCACTGCTTTGGTTTTATGGCCCACAACTTAGTTGTTCTGGTTCACTCTCATCAGTGTTGGTTCCAGACGCAGCAGGCATCTGTTTTCTGAAAACCCCGTGTGCACCACCTTCCCAGCACCAGATAGTGGAGCACTTAGCAGCTACAGAGCCACATATTTCCCTCGAAAACAAAAACATAGTTTAAGGGAGTGACTTACACTCAGCAGGTGGTCAGAAACACGGATCCGAAAGTACTGTACCGGACTCGGTGACATGATAACGTTGCTCCATGCGTAGATAAGCCTCAGTTTGCTACCAAGTTCGCCATGTCAACCTCAGATGTCATGTCAACGTTATGTTCGCAGATTTTTTCCGCTGCCCCCAGGTGGCCAAAAAAAGTAACTTCTTTTTTTTTTCCATTATTTTTAGACGTTCTAAATGAATATCTAAAATATATTTAATACATGAATCTAGATAGTAGACAATTTAATCAGTGAATAAATATTCCTAAAAATAAATTAAATGGAAAATGTTTATAGTGTGGTCTGTAAATGAGAAATAAATAAAGGGGAAACTGTTACTGAGCTGTAGTTGTACTTTAGCACTCATTAGTAAATTAGCAGTGGTGGAACAGGTACTAGTAGGCTACTAAAAACGTTTAGTTAAATAAAAGTACCATAAATAGACTATGTGGCCCCTGTGACTGATAAATGATCATCTCTGACATTATTAGATCGTTAATACTGAAGCATCCGCGTGTTGCATTTCACTTTTGTTGCTACTTGAAGTGTACAGTTAGATAGTTTAGTCCAGCCACCTTTGGGTGGGTTTTTTAAATATAAAATCTTAATTAGAAAAGTAATAACTGTATGTAGATGTAGTGTAATATTGACCTATATGATATATATGATATATGGCAGACTACAAGTACTTCAAAACTACTTCAATACAGTACTTAGGTAATAAGTAGTGTTACTTTCCACTGCTGAAAATTCACATGCTAACATGGCTTTTGTTTGTTTGCTATCCTATATATCGCTGTGATTTTGAGCTTTAATGTTCCACTAAACATTAAAAGTTTATACTTGTGTTAACAGGTACCATGAATTCAGTGAGTTCCACTGTGTGCTACAACTTGAGTCCCATTTTTTAACCTATATTTGTTTACAGTTTGGTGAATTAAGTATGCTGAATTAATTATTAACAGGCAGAGATCTCAGAGACAGATGTATCCAAACCTCAACAACTTAAACCAAAACTACGTGCATGGCCACACACAGTGAGAAAACCTGCTCTCTCATCCAGTAATTTAGTTAAACTCAAAACAAGACTAGTGGTAGTGCCCAGTTGTAACAGACTGATCAGTGGTAACAAAGTTATATTTGAAAGAACAAGGACCTGTGTCTCTGCTGTCCTGAGTTTTCTCTCCATGACAACAATCAATTTCTTGCCTCAAGGCCACTGCTGCTGTTTTTCTGTCCCACAGTGAATCTCTCAGAGAGATTCACCGCCATACACCGCCCACACACTTTATGTCACCTGTCAAGATGTGAAAAACTCCACTTTGTGGCCAACATCTAACCTACTCCCTGTGGATGATACACAGATGACACATTTCTCAGAGCTCTTTAAAACCCAGTCAGCTTGAGGTGAACTTGCACAGAACACAAACCAGTGAGAATCGCACCAATGCCAAGCTGTTTATCTATTCATTTTTCCCAGCTCGGCTGACATATTTACTGTTTCTTTTTGCTATAAATGTTTTACAGACAGCATCACCTTGCCTTTGGGTGCTACTGCACTGGAACCCTGTCACCCTCCACTACTATTCCTGGACACAGACTGTTATAACGCACATGACACACCAGGGTATTTGCTTCTTGAAAAGTGCAAATGAAAATGCAATTTACATTTCTGTTAACTGCAGCTCAGTCTTATTTCTTTACCTAAAGTACCCCGGTGGTTTGTGTGAACCGAATACAAACACCTCTATTGACTCTACCCCTCTGTGTCTCCTTTTTCCTCCCTCCTCAGTAAATGAGAGTGATGGAAGTGTTAATTGTATGCAGCGTGGGGATTGATTACAGCATTGGGGTGGTGGAGAACAACCTCTCATCCCCTGAGAGCCTTTTCCATATGAATTATTGTGCATTATATTTTGTATTAAACATGCACTGTGTCCCCTATGGTGCATTAAAAGTGATATGACAGCATTTTGGAGCTAAGCAGCAGCAGCACACCCACAGGTGTAGTACACTGGGAAAAGCCCACACACTCTAATATCCACATCAAAGCATATGTGCACAAAGACACACATGCGCTTGCTCACATACGCACACCTCCATCCTCTCATTTCTCTTTCTTCCCTGCTCTCTGTTGTCATTTACTCATCTATCCTACTTTCCCTCTGTCTCTTCTCTGAATACAAAAGTGCAGCCGAGCCCCCCCAACTCAAAGCGAGGGGAGGACATGAAGTGAATACCTGATGGAGAGAAAAAAAAAGGAAAAGCTGCTGAATATTTCATTTAGTACTTATGAGGAACACCTTAGATCTGAGTCCTCATGGCCGATGCCAGTGAACCCTCAGTTTGAAAAAAAAAAACCCCACCTCACTGTCCGCCATCGTTCATCAACCATCAGCGGAAAGAGCTGCTTCATCAGCAAGCACTTTGAGACACTGAATATTTAAAGCTTCATTTGGTTAAGACTCAGCTTCATGTCTGCTCTGATCTGCTCTGACAGTGTGAGAGTGTGTGGTTACAGTAGTGGTGAGAAATGAGAAAGAGTAATCTGACGCCCTCTTCTGTGCAGGCTGAGAAACACAAATCTGAAGACAAGATGCACAAAACATTGGCATCTAAACATTCAAGAATCTTAATATTTGAAAGATTCCTCAGACAAAAAACCTAGCCATGACATGAAAATAAGACTTCTGAAATGATGGGAAATTTAAATTTAGGACAGTTGTTGTTGCAAGCTGTCATTAATGAACAACAGCTTTTGTAAATGAACTTTTCCAGTTGAGGCAGTAAACAGACAGGAAGGAGGAGAAGGATGATTAACATTGCATGTTCCTCCTATTCCCAGCAGAAGAGCGCTTTGAAGAGTGAGAGGAGTCAGCACATTTAAAGTTTCTTGTTTTGTTCCTCCAGGAAAGTTCCCTCTGACGGAGGTTTGTTTCTGATTACCCGAAAATTCTCCAGGGACAAATATAAACCAGTTTAAGAATACTTCAGCAGATCTGAGTTAATTTTTTAAGACATTATCGCTTCATTAAAATGTGTGAGGTGGTAAAAGAGACAAACAATGGGATGCAATACAGGCCATGAGTTGGATTCAGACTAATATGAGATTCAAGTAGCTGTAAGCATCCCAGCTGAATTCTGGCTGAAGAGAAGAAAAGAATTTGGTTTTGTTTTGGCTTTGGATTTTCAGCCAAACAGGGTTTTGTTTGCTGATAGCTGCCATCAGGTGCCATCACCTGTGCCCAGACCACCACAGAGTGCACTGCTCTGCATCCAGGCAGGTTGGATTTGTATACCAGTGGGAAGCACCAGAAGGCATTCAGGCTGCACGGGAAGGATAAGTGAAGTCATGCAGGCTGTTTACAGCTTGGCAGGGCTTGACAGGATGTTTACAGGGTTTTCAGAGATGACAGGAAGCCAAAGAGAAGTTTACGGCTCAAGCAGTGGGGGAAGTGACAGACAGTCAGAGATGAACTAGGAGGAAAACCAAAGTGATGAAAGGGATTTGGTTGAATCAGCCTGCAGCTAAAAGAAGGGAGCAGAGCTTGGCCTGAAAACCCCAGCCTGAGATTGCTGTGGACTACAAGCAAACAAATTTAGTCAAAGAAGGCAAAAGAAATGAGGTGACTATGGTTGTGTTGTAAGATTATTATTATTACTGATATTTTGGCTTCAATACATAGTTGGCACTAGATGTTGACAGAAAGCTTGTCATATAAATGGCTATAGTTACAATGGAACAAGGAGCCCCACAGTTATGTTTGCTCAGGTGGCTAATGAAAGCAACCATATTAAAGGTGTTATATGTAAGTTTTTGCTATCACTTCATAGCCAACATTAGCATTAACAGCTGTTGAGCTTCAACCAACGTTTACAAGACAACAGATTAGATTACATTGTCTGGGAAGCACTACATTTTCCTCTCGTGTTGGACTGAGGGCAGACTGGATGCTACTGTTACTAACTATAGCAAAGTGGTATTATGAGACTGGCTGGTTAGCATGCTAACTTCAGTAGAAGAAACAATAGAAATAGAAACGAAACAAACAAAAAACTGGCATTGCTTTCCACTGCTGGAGACTACTGTTGGTGAGTGAAGGAATGAAGCTTGATGCTGAACTTGCAACGTTTCTTCTAGTTTGGTAAGTAAAGAGCTGTTAATGCTAATGCTGGCTATGTAGTGATAGCAGCAAGCACCTTTAGGGTCTTTTCAGCATGATTTTTTAAATTGACATTTACTTTGATATAAATATTGTATAAATGATTGTATAAATTAGTATATTCCTCTAAAATCATACTGACATTCTTTAATTTCAAAAAGAATTGTTGGGATACTTTGAGATAGCAATTCAGTTTGTGTTTGACTTAATATGTGATTTATGTTGTTTCAAGATCTACTGAGTCTCTCTGAGTGTAAGAGACGTTAATAAAAAGTGAGTTCCTTGGTTCTTGATAAGTAGTTTTCTTGACAGTTCTGATGGCTGAAATGCTGCTTTAAAGCTAAAATTAAGTTTTAAAAAACTGACCCAGTTTGACAAGTCCATGTGGTTCCTTTAGGATTTAGAAAAAAAAGTCTGACTGTGGAAGAGAGAATTTTTAAGTGAGTGTGGATTCTGCTCGGCTGTCAATCATGGTAGCCACCTTGAGATGCAAAGGACAGATTTTCAAATACATTTTATTTTATTTAATCCCAGTCCTTTATATTTTTTTCCCCGTCATCACATCTTCCTCTTACAGAATGACAAACACCACATTTGTGCTATGAATTTCAAAGAGGAAACACAATTAGGTGAGATCAGAGTCCTTTACTTTTTAGTGAGCTTTCCTGCCAATTTAAAATGACCTGATGACAGCATGTGTGATTTTCTGTCTGGTAACCTGTATTTTCTCAGTGCTACCAGCAGAGGTCAATGCTGCTCTGACAGTCATTCTACACAGAGCTAAATCCTTTGAGAAAACCTGTGTTTGCGTTGTCTCCCAGCACAGTGAATATAGAAACCTCAGTATTTTCTCCTTCATCAGCACCGCAGGACCTGCTGTAAAGCTAATATTGCTCCTGAGACAGTCATAACAAAACTATTCTTTCCCCACAATTTATTGCTATAACTCTTATGCTGACCTAAAACGCTGACTGTTAAAGGTCATCTGAAAAAGACTCTGTGTAATTACAGTGAAATGTAGCAATGGCTGCCAGGCCTCCTGGCTACAAAAGGTGCTGTCCTCTAATGTCAGCATCTTCCTGAAGAAACAGATGGATGGTTCAGTAACTTAAAATTCAACTTTAAAAGTCACTGACATATTGTACTCATAATTAATCAAACATGAATTCTGAAAGTAAGGTTCATATTTAATATTTAGAGTAAAACTATTGTATTTGGCTGGTGCTGTGGCTTCTGTGTTTTGTCTACAGCTCTTAAAGCAACATTATGCAACTATTTCACCTTAAAATAACAGCTTGAGAATCATTTTGATTGTACACTGATTTGTAATGATGAGAATAGTGTCTCTTTTATTCCCACTTTGCACCCCAAACATCTGTATTCTGTATCACCGTGTAACTTGTGTTGAGCAAGTATGATCTACCACAAGAAGAAGCTAGCTCTGTATTTTATTTTATTTTTTCATTTATCAATACGTTTGATGATTTTTTTTTACTGAGTGGTTAATAGTCTTAGTCTTAGTCTATACATGAGCCTTACGCCTCTGTACCCAGTACCAGTAACCTCTCAGAACCGGAGCCCAACGCAATTTAATGCACCAGCGTCCCGTGACAATCACTTGTGATTGCAGAAGCTGCTATTCAAGTTACTCAACAAAGCTTATATAGTGTTGCTTTAAATAGAGACACAAATATTCTCTTTCAGTGGTAAAAAGAAAGCACAGGAAGACAGTTTTACAGTATTAGTTGCATTTCAAAGAGGGAGTAAAAAGAAAGGGTTAAAGGAGAACTCCACTAATTTTACCCTTGAGGATCAATTTACTGATCATGAGGAGTCCTACATAGCCTGTAGAAGTGTGGAGCTTGAAAGACGTGGGTGTTCAGGAGGGGTTTTATGAAAGCTGCTAATGAGTTGCATTATGGGAAGTGTAGGATCCAGGGTTATGGGGGTGTGCCTGTAGGCTATAAGTCATTATATCTTTGCATTTGCGTTTTAAATCTGTCTCTCACAAGTCCCCAAACTTAATGGACCTGCAATATTAAATCACTGGAGTATCTCTTTACAGCCACAGTGTTCAAGCTAGATTACTTTAAGTCCTTCGACAAGCTCCTGCACACTCTCCTCACATTCACAGACACATTTATAATGCAGTATTTTTGTTATCCGACCGTCATCAGAAAATTGATCTTTAGAAAAGCTAAATATTCGAATATCAGACACCATTAAGCCCCATTAGAAAAACATAAAACCAAGAAAAACTACATTAGATCAGACTCCTTTTCCATTCTCAGCAAATGGCTTCATAACTGACTACAACTATCCAGTTTCTGATACAGACAGTATCTGAAAGTCACTTAAAATGGACCCCGGCACTCAGTAGAAACTATTTGCTATTAAATTACAGTAGAACAAAATGTAATTAGTTATTACCCATAGTGTTTTTCGATTTGGACAAAAGGGCACGGGGGCAGCTTGTCTTCACGCCCAATTAAAACACAGACATCCCAAACTGACAGTAGGTCGTAAACACAATCCATAAAACTCCAAAATTGTAATAGCCCTTTAAGGAGCTTGTGTGTGTGTGTGTGTGTGTGTGTCTATCCCATTTGCCTTTATGGTTGTTGTCTAATCTGATGTTGTTGCAGATGTAGCTCTCACTCCCACCGGAGCTCTGAAAAAGAGCAGATGTAGACCTGTGGGTGCACGTGCGCATGTGTGTACGCGTGTGTTTCTAAATGTGTGTGTGTGTGTGTGTGTCTGGGTGTCTGACATTCTGCAGACCCAGATCTCTTGTTCCTGCAGCTCATAATTTCCTTATTGTCTGTGTGGGTGGCCGTGTATTACTGACGTGTGTGTTGTGTGTGAGTGTTTTTTTTTCTACGTACATATTTTTCCTATGTATGTGTGTGACAGCAAGAGACTTCATGTTCATGTTTACTGCTGCTTCCTCCTTTGACTATGTATGAGTTTTTCTTCTAAGCAGTAATTTGTTATGCAACCAGACCTCAGCAGCAGCTCCTTCATGACGTTGTGCGTGCATGTGTGTGTGTGTGTGTGTGTGTGTGTGTGTGAGGGAGAGAGAGAGAGACCTTCAGGGCAATTCTACCCACTGTGGGTGATTGCTTGTGCCATCCACAAACATTTGCGTGTGAGTGTGTGTGCGCGCATCTGAGCATGTCTTTGTGCAGCTACTGTATGTGTGTGAGTGACTTCTTTGATGTTTCCCATCCTTCCAGACAAAATGTCAATTGGCTCAAAGAGTATTATACTGTAAATGTATGTGTTGTTGTATGGGTGTGTGTGTGTGTGTGTGGGTGTGTCTGTGTGCCTCCAGGCAGCTGCTGTGCTGCACACAGTTTCTGAAGCATGGCTTTGTGTGTTTTTCCCTGCACCGCTTCCCTGCTTCAACAATAAAAGCACCAGAATAAGATTTAAAACTTAATACTGCGCATGCACACACAGACACAGGACCCTTACATATAGGCACCGAACCATGGATGCGCACACACGCACAGCAAATAACAAGTAATGAATCACAATAGTAAAACCCTCCCCTTCCTCTCAGCATTGTGTGTAGAGCGCTTCCCCGTTGCCACACTGACACGTTTTATTACTCGCATTCATCACAAGTACACACACACATACACACACACACTCTGCTCTATATCAACTTTATCTCTCCTCTCTATTAGCTGCTTACTCCCTTCATCTCTATCTCCTTCACTCCCCCCTCTGGAGAACGTACTGAGCAGAACGAGGTCAACTGCAGACGGAGGAGAATGAAAAAGAAAAGAACTGTACAAGCTGAGGATGAAGGATGAGGTGAACTGGACTTTCACTTATGCTTTTGTGATACTTAGGTGTTAATTTGGTGTAGCCTGCTACAACATAGTTGTTCAAAACACACTGGATAGACACACTCAGGACTATTTCCAGTGCTTGCAACTTATATGAATTAACATACAGGAATTTACACACATAGACACACATTTTCCTGCGTTTGCAGCAAGAAAAACTGAATTCATAAAAAGACATTTGAGCATTTACTTACCTTTAATGAGAGTGCCAGTGACCAGTTTGTGCAGGGACAGGGCAAACTTGATAAGTCCCTGTTTGCAGCGTTTGGCGCACCCCGTCATCTGACGGTGACCCGGGACGCAGCAGGCTGAGACCCGGAAACAGGACAGGGGTTTCAGGATAAAAATCCAGCCTTGTCCCCAGCCTTCCAGCAGCTGCTTTAGCAGGCTTTCCTCCTCACCTTAATGATCAGCCTATTTAACTTCTTCTGAGCGATGTATGGATCAACAGGTGGAAGAAGCGAATGGAAGTCTTTCTACTCTGTGTGGGTCTTTACTTAGGTCCTGCTGCTGAGCTGACTGGAGGAGAGGGAAAAAAAAAACGGTGATCTTCCTCTGTTTCTCCCCCTGCTTTCTCCCCCACTCCTCCTTTCTCCTCTCCTCCTCCCTCATCCACCTCTGGATATTGATACTAGAGGTGGTGTCTGCTTGAGGAGCAGGATGTTGCATGTGGGGAGTAGAAGTTAGAAAGAGAGAGAAAGAGGAGGTGTGTTAAGGAAATAAACTCTCCAGTGTCCAGAGTGAGACTACTTCACAGCTGGTCTGACGTGTGCCTTCCAAGTTTCCAGAAACTTCCTCTTAATCGTTCCTCAGGATGCAGTAATGAAGCAATCTCTGAACTCTTCTTGGTTTCTCTCTCCTCCTCTGCTTCCTCTTTTCTTTCTGCCTGCTTGTCAAATGTATCCTCCACTGAGGTGGGAAGCAGTAATCCTTTCAGCACCAGGGGACAATGGACAGCTCCCACAATGCAGAGCAAACACTGAGCTCCTTCTGTTTTACTCTCTATTCAAACCCAAACACACTGCCTTTTTTTTATACTGTACTCTCCTTCAACCCCTCCCACCGCCCTTATAACACACAGAGACTCTTCACCAGCTGATAAAAATAGGCTGTGTCTGTTATAATCACATTCTCAGCAGTCCTCTCTTTTTAAGCAGGATGATATTAACATTAGAAATATGATATATTGTACACCTGTCTATTTAACACGGAATGCATGTCTTTGACATTATGATCGGTAAGTGTGATGACTTTGAGGTAATGAATATTTTTTAGTAACTGTACAGTTCTTTTATCCCTCTTCTGTTACTCTATTCTGTCATTTTCCTCTCTTTTTCTTAACTATATATTTCTTTGTTTTCACATTTTACTCATTATTTTGTAGCGTTTTAAGCTGTTTGGTTTATCAGTGTTATTATTATTTTTGTAACAGTTTTTATGTTATTTATGTTTCTTTCGGGGAAAATTAAAAACTAGCGACACAAAGTGACAGCAATTTCACGAAAGAACTACTTGAATAAAAGTAGCAATACCTACCACAATATTGAAAAAATGTGCCAAGAAAAAGTCCTGAGTTCAGACTAGAAATATAAAAATAATGAAAATAAAATGTCTCTTTAATTTGTTTGTAGTACTGTTGCATTAGCATGTAAGCAGTATTTTAATGTTGTTTGCTGATCAAGCTGCAGGTTTAATCTTGAACAGTGAATCTTATTTAATTATTATGATTGTATAGCTACAAAGGTAAATGTAATTGGGTAAAATGTACAGTGTTACTCCTCTATGGTGTAATGGAATATGTAAAAATAAATCTACGAACAAGGGCAGAAATTGTGTAAATACTGGCAACTAGAGTAAATATATGGTTATAGTAACTACTCACTACTAGATTTTTAATATATGTAACTGTAGCTCCAGGGTGTATTTGACCAAGCCTCCAATGGATCTGTGCTGTTGACCTTTACTAGGCCCTATCCCATCGGCTGGGCTACATCACACTATCATGTCTGAAACATGCTTTTATAACTCAGAGATGACTGTGAGCCTGAAAGATGGAAAAAGAAGGCGCAGAAGGAAGAAGAGGAAGGAGATAATGGTATATGTGTCAGCTACAGACTCATATTTGGTCCTGAATCTATGTAATTACCTACTGGACTGAGGCAGAATGCCAAATTCAGCAGAAAAAAACAGTAATAAAGGCAAAGTTGGGGAGGGAGATGAAGAAATAGATATAAACAGACACTGTGGAGAACAGGCAGAAGCGGCAATGAAACAATAAAATGCAAAATGGAAGACGCAAAACTGAAAAAATAGAGAAAGTGATGGAGGAGAGGGCCAGGCAGAGGTCTGCCAAGGGAGAGGTGGGTGTTAGCTGAGGTGGTATGTAAAACTCAATGTCCCGTCTGGCTGGAAGGTTTGGCAGGGCTGGGATCAATACTCCCTGGACCCTGGTGTTGTGGTTCACACTTCTTGCGAGGATGAAGAAAACCACATGAGGGCAGAAGAAAATTAGATGAACAGACAGAGAGGAAAGCAGGGGAAGTAAAAGCAAGTCAGCGGTTGGTGGAGAAAAAGAGGGGAGGATTGTTTTCTGGCGCCACCACTGTTTTGGCTGTGTAAGCATGAAGGAGAATTACTATGGAATTTCCATAAACATGCTTCTCTAATACCCGCCCCCATTGTTCAAAATTAATGAGATTGAGTTGCCTTTACAAGATCAAGAGTGTAATAGCAACTAATTGCTTGTCTCTTCAGAACTAGAAGCCTGCATTGTTTGATGTTTGTTTCAACACGGGTGCTCAAAGTGATGAAGCTGCCTGCTAGGAGGGGTACCTGATAGGCACTGGCCGCAGTGAAGATGAGCAAGCCAGGCAGCAACTCTGGTGGGAGGCAGAGCAAGAGGAGCTGAGGAGAGATAGGTTCATGGCACAACGTGGGCATTTTCAAGCTGTGGACTGAAAAAGGGGCCAAAATTAGCAAAAAGAGCCAAAAGAGATGAAAAAGGGCAGTGATATAAACTACTTGGGTGAAAAATATGGTAAAATGGGAAAATAGGGTTGCACAAAAGAGACGGGAAGAAACAAAGTTAAGATTATTTAAACAAACAATGCAAACAAGAGACAAAAGGAGAAAAAAGGACAAGGAATGGTTTAAAAGTACGATGGTGAAAATAATATGAAAAGAAAGAAGAGATGGAAGGTGAGGAGAAGAAGACGTGATGGTGGCAGGGTTAGAAAGAAGGGAGACGGGGGTTGAGATAGGCAAAAATAGGCGAGACAAAAAGAGAGGTGCTTTGGATACTGTAGATCATCAGGAGTGGATCTGAGCAGCCAGCTGTGAAAGCTCCTGATAATTAACTGCCTCCTAAATATAACAGGGTCTGAGATGGACTGATACATACACAACAACAAACACAGGGTGAGGGAGGAAAAAGAGGAGGCTTCCTTTGAGAGACAGATGGGATGAAAAATGCCAAATCTGTGCAGCTTTTCGAGAGAATTGTAACTCCCCAGCTGGTAATTTTATGAGGCGACATTTTTATGTATGAATGTTTGCATCTGACATTATCCATGCAAGTTCCAACGCGGCCATATGTGCCTGCAGTGACACACACACACATGCTAAGCAGGGACAGTGTAACAACAGCTCAACTAAACACAACAGCTGCTTTGAGACCCGCTTAAACAGGAATGCCCGGCAGGGAGAAACCCACTTTTAGAGCTTTGTCTGTGGGTGTGAGCAGCAGCGGCGTTTGACCTGGGCGATCGACTCCAGACCACCACCCATGAGCCCCGCGTGCTCGGGTGTCAGTGGCGATGACGTGAGTGACGTCCCCTGGGTGAAATTAAAACCTCAGCACGCCCTTCCTCTCCCACTTTCATCTTCTGCTCCTTTTCCAGGAAACCCCCTGAAGACACCACAGACATCATTGCACGCCACAGACACACCTGCAAGGGGGGAGATATCCCCTGCAGTGCTGATAAACTCTGTGACATATATGCACCACACGCACACACACACACACACACAGAATATTCTTGCAGGGGCTTTGAGCTCAGCTGTCGTAATTGACACCCCTGTGACAAGTCAGGCATACACACTTTCTTTTTTACTGGAGCTCCTACTTTATAATTCATTCTCGATCACTCTCTGTGCCTAACTCCCATGTTGGCCTACATGGGAAGAGTCAGCACTGAGCTTGGCATCATTAATATCCAGCACAGAAAATTAATTAACACAGAGGTCATTAACTCATGTAAACAAGACGTTATGCACACACTACTGCGGTGAGGCCCGTGCATCATGTAAGTGTGTGTGTGTGTGTGTGTGTGTGTGTGTGTTAATAATGAAGGTGAGTCTCCCTGGAGAGTGTAATCAGAGTCCTGTGGGTCCAGCTGCGGGGGCAAGTTGCATAAAAGTAGCTGCACTCCAGTTTTTATTGAAGCTTCTTTAGTTGGTGCAGTGCAGAACCACAGCTGATCATCTAAAAGTGGAGTCTAACCTGACAGGTACATTGTGTAAAAGATCATGTAAAGATGTAAGGTGTTTAAAGCCCTTTTGCACGAATGAAGTAATTTGACTTTTGATGCAATTAAACCCAGTGGGGAAAACTTACAAAGTATTGAGCAAATCGTTGTTTATGACTATTGGGAAGGAAATAAAAAAAACACAAACACACAAATTAGATAACACTATATGATTAATATGAGAGGATAATCAATGCAATAGAATCAAAGCGTAGATACACCAGGGCTAATATATCTAAACTTCCCTATACCAAAGTAAAAGTAGCAATACTGCAATATAAAAATCTATTACAAGTGCAAATAATGTGGTGTAATGGCTAGTGGGAGTGTTGTAATGTTATTTGTTATGTTATTGTATTATTTTATGAATGCATTAATGTGTAAGTAGTGTAAATTGCAGTGTTGAAGTTGGTTAAGGTGGAGCTCATTCTATTATTTTATATCCTGTTGGGTGGTTAAATCTACAACAGTGCATCATATGTTAAAAGCTCATTATTTTGTTTTGTATGTAAAACCTTAATATCTGAAGTAAAGCAGTCAAATTATTGTCGGTGAGAACATTTCCCCGTGAACAGAAAGTACAAAGTAATATAAAACACAGAAAAAACACATTATGGCGTCTCGTAGTTTCCTTCCTGCCACCATTCACCTCACAGCAAAATGGCATACATACATAAGGGCTGATTTTTGCTACTTTTATATCTCATAGTACAGTTTCATATTCATACACACTGTGATATGAAAAACAGAGACAGGCGGAAGGAAGGAGCAGAGGAAAAGGAGTGGAAATGTTTGTCTTTCCACTCAGTTTAGATGTATTCTGAACCCTTTCCTCCTAAACTCATACACCTGAATTCTATTTACACACTACCCTCCTCCACCCGGTACACTTACTGCTGAGCATGAGCTGTGACGTTCTCAGAGGAGCTCCCAAAGCTGCCGAGCACAGCAGGTGATTATTAAGCTGCTTTTTGCTGCTGATGCTTCTTCCTCCTCTTTATTTCAGTTTTTGGTGTTGTGCCTGGTTTGTATTGAATGGGGGAGCAGACACTAAGACGTTTAAGGCTACTTGAGCGTGTCTTTGTGTGCACATCAGCATCATCTACTCTACTAAATATGGCTTCTGTCTGTGATGAACTACCTACACAGGGTACTCACAAGTCAGCGTACGTATCGGTTTTCACTCTAATAATGTGGCTGCCATCTGGTGTTCAACACCGGTGCGTGCCGGTAAACGCATGAGCCAGCTTCACTACCTCTGTATCCACGATACAACATATGGGAAAACAATCTCCAAAACAGCCTCACAAGGACGAAAAGCCCTGTTTTCTGCTTTGTGAAAATGTATTTTTTCTGATAATCCAATGCCAAATCTCAACTCTGAGCCGATTTTAATGAAAATTTGTAAACCAGAGCTGTTACATCAACACATAAACACACACTCATTCTTGTCTTCATGGCTTCAGGGGACATTACATTGTTTTTACATTACATTACCTGGAAACTTATTTTAACCTTAAGCTTTACTACTACTTGTCTAACCCTTACCCTAAACTTAAAACATGTCTTCACCTTAAAATTTTATTATTTACGTTATGGGGACATACTTTTTGTCCCCATAATCCCAAAGTCCCCATAACATGATTTAGGTCCCCACACTCACACCCATACAAACACACACACAGACAGACACACACACACACACACACACACACACAGACACTGTAATGACAGTTAATATCATATAAACATTTATTCTCTGTACAGTTGTAAGGAATCAATGGGAAATCAATATTATCAATTACTAATAGAAAAATACATTTGCTGCACCATGGTCACTCAACACTCGTACATACGGTAAGTAGCAAAAGAACATCACGTGTGTTGTGAACTTTGTATAAAACAAAAATCAGTATGAGCGTGCAAACATGACATCGATTAGGTATGAAAAACAAAGTGTCACTCATACAAAAAGACGTGGTATCATTTTGTGAGCTCCATTGGCATATTTCTTTATAATATTCTCTACAAAAAATATCAGTGGTAATCTCTTTTTTTAAATTAATGATTGTGTGCAAATGTTTGAACTAAAATAACATCTGGCTTCTGTGTTTAAAGAAATCCTGTAGACCTGTGAGGAGAAGGAAACAGCTAAGTCTTTGGAGTGAATCGTCTTTTTCTCATATTTGGCTTCATGTGTAAAAATCAAGTAAAATGACCTTCGGGTACAATGTTGTGTCGGCACATTATACAGTAAGTGTTGCTTTAAAAAGAAAAAAGACTTTTCATACAGTAAATGTCCCTTCAGCCGGCTGGTCACATCACAGAGTCCAGAGAGGCAGCAGTCTGCGACGAAGCAAAATGACACACGGCCTGTCGGAGTTTAACACAGTGTAAAAGTGTGCAGCAGATGCAGATGTCCCTCCAGTGTTAGTAAATGCAAGTGTCACAGGCAGCTTTTGACAACGTGATTAAGCTTGGCTTTATAAACTTTTGCTTTGAGCAGTTTTTTCAGGGCTCGTCTGATTGGCGGCCGCTCTGGCCTTTCGCCTGGCAGTCACACAACATCCGATCCATTCATGAGGTGAATCCAGCGGACAGGACTCTGAAACAGGAAGTTCTTCCATCGAGGATGGAGCCGATCTTCGCCTACTTTTACACACAGATTAACTCTCAGCACAGAGGCAGGAATCATAGTGTTTTGTTTGACATCTTCAGTTAATCATTTTTGAGGTTTAGTGGCTGGTCGCAGGTCACTACATGCTCATAGGCGATGACCATGTGAGGTGACTTTTTTTCTGATTGGTTGACCTGAGCCTCACATGGAGAGGGTATCCCAGCAGTGTGACTGTGTCTCAGCTGAGGTGGAGGTTAGGACGGTCCCTCAGAGGGCTGCAGCTATAGATGGCTGTGCACCGAAGGGGCGGACACACACGCAGAGGACACACAGGACAGATGGAAAATAGATCGTCACCATAGCTTTGAAACAATAGATTTTTTTTTTTAACTCTAAGGTTGCTGGAACACAAAGAAAACAGAGGAAGCAAAGTACTGGTATGGAAAAGTATTTGACAGCCATTTTTAAAATATCAGACAGATTAGACTTTCACAGTCATGGTTACAGTAAGGCTTCACAGACATAAGAAAACTTACTATTCACACCTCGGCCCCTGGTGAGGAAGGTTTTCACTGAGAAGTCCTTGTAATTGCACAGACACACTGACAAAAAGATAAAAATGTCTTAATTTGACGCAGTACAACTGGGAAATACAAGTGTTTAATATTACCGGCCTTACTTGTTGATTTAAACCACTGCGTGAGATGCTGCAGTCAGTCAGTGTTGGTCTGTCCTGACTGAGGTCCTGTACACGGTGTGGACGCTGTTTGAACTCAGACCATTAGACCCCAGCGTTTGGACACTGATGTGGACTGGGACGCTCAGGTCAACATTCTCCACAATACACTGTACAGAGAGAGACAAAATATGCAGCATACGAATTGCTGTGGTTTGTTTTTGTAGAAATAACAGGACGCAGTGAGGTACAGTCAGTTTCAGGGGAGAGACTGATACCTTGGTGCACGCCGAGCTCATGACAGATTTGTGGAAGTCCCCGTCTATAAACACCTGAGAGGTAATCAAAAGATAAAAAAACAACCTTTTAGTTTAGGCAAACAAATCTTTGGAAATTAAAGTCAGGGCACCTGCCAGTTTGTTCTGCCTACCCTGTATCCATACACAAACGTGCCGTTACTGCAGCCCAGCTCGTCGAGTGGCGGCCTCTCCCAGCCAATCATGAGGCTGCTCTGACCCACCGCTTTGATGACCTCAACGGAGCGCACCTCTGCTGGAGCCTCTGGAGGGGAGAAAGAGCAAAGAGAGGTCCAGCACAGTTATGAAACTCTTTACCTGCTTGTTCATGCTGCACCTGCAGCCTAAAAAAGCATGTTTACCACTTTTATTTCTTTTCTCTGATATATGGCATGTTGCTTTTATGATGCACCTGCTATTCTTTACAATTCTAACACACAGAACTCAAGTGATTCAATGAATGTTCATGTACTGGAGTGTGTTATGTGGCCAATAAACAAAAAGATTAAACTGCAAGAACGTGATACAGCATTTTCTTCAATACACAAGACAAAAACAGAGAATGGCTCATATCTAGGCTGGGCATAATCACATTGCAGCAGTGTGCAACCACAAACTAATATTCTATGGTAAATAACAAAACTATACACAAAAGGGAGGAAAGTGTGTTGCACACAGTGTGCAAAGTTTCAGCAGACGTTTTTTTTTTTGTCAAATCAATAAAGAATTCCAACTTTTTAATAAAAACAATAATTTCTTCCACCAGGATTTTAAGTGGTGGTGTGTTTTACTTTAATACCGAACATGTGCATCACCTGGTCTGGGTCTTGCTGTCTTTGTCTTATCTAGAGCAGCAGTAGACTTTCCGGCAGACTTGTTGGATCTCTCAGGAGAGCGATGAGCTGATTGAGTCCGGGATGCAGCCAATGCAAGTCCATCATATGCAGGGGCAGCACCATTAAAAATATTACATGTGGGGGCAGTCATGTCTGAGGCAGTGGTTTTTGGATTAGTGTCAGAACTTGCTAGGACATTAGAGTCAAAGGTAGTGGTCCTCAGAGTTAAAGGAGTTGAAGGTGAATGTATTGCATCAGATACGTTAGGGATAGCAGTGACTTTCTTGGTCGGTTTTGGAGATATTGTCATGTTAGCTCCACTATTAGAAGTGGATCTGGCTTTGTTAGGTGCCATAGCAGCAAAACTAGAGCTAGAAAGAGAAGATGTTGTTTTAGATAAGTCTGCTTTTAAATGATGGTGAGTAAAGATGTTGGCGCTAAATGTGACATTAGCAGATCGAGAGGCAACTGCATTAAAAAGTGTTGTTGACTTTTTAGTGGCAGCAGATTTGGTTGTTAATATAGGAGTGTGATTATCTTGGCTTGCAGCAGCGGAGACTGGGAGAGAGTTGGTATGTGGTTTATTGAAACTGAGGCTCTGCTTGTTTGTCTGAGAGGCCAGGTTCAGGTCTGCAGGAGCTGAAAATGAGAGGCTTTTACTGGGCTCCTGTCCTCTTCCTCTGGTCACTGGAGCCTGGTGATGAAGGAGAAACACATTTATTACTGTGAACATAATTAGCCATTTAAAGATGACATTGAAAAATATACAACAATATACAAGTTAAGAAAAACATCTCAGTGTACCTGATAGCTGCTCATCAGAGTATTCTGCAGTTGCTCATGTAGGTTGATGATCTTCTCAGGACTGCTCAGCCTCCTGCTCGGACTGAGACGTGTGCTGGGGGAGGGAGGAGCAGGACTCAGTGAGGATCCAGTTGAGCTGGTCAGATCTGGGGAGGACTTCCCTGTCATATCTGGATGATGAGAACCAGCTTGGATTGGTCCACTGGCAGAGGCAGACAGCTGTGGTGGGATTGAGAAAGGGCTATCATGGTGTGTTTCCAGTTCTAATATTTGAAGTACACTGATTAAATTAACTGTGCTTGCACAATTGCTTGCATTATCTCACCTGTGCTGTTTTGGTGATCAGGCTCTCTTTCAGTACCGCAAAAACAGGTGTCACCTCGACACTGACAATCTCTTGCACTGGTGTGGTTGGCACAGGTGAGTTGGCTTTGCTCTGTAGTGTTCCTGTTGCTGCAGGTGTAACTTCACTCCTGCAGTCTTGAAGATTTATTGAAGATTGCGTGGTGGATACAGAAACTTGTTTCTCACTTTTTAAGTCTCTGCATTTTACTCCAGATTCTGTTATGAATCCATTTTGGCGTTGCTCATTTGCAGGTGTGAGCACAGCGGTGCAGGTCTGATCAGGCAGTAATCCACTGGTGTAGTCTTGGAATTTTGAAATAAATCTTGGTGTAAACCCAGCACTGTGATCCGTGGTCTTTATGATGCTTCCAGGTGTGAACGCTGAAGCGTAATCCTGCAGAGCAGCGTCACTGAGCAGCTCCTCAACCTGCTGCGTGAGCGTGGCATCCACACACCTGTGTCTGTGCATGGCTTTCATCATCTGAACTAAGAGGTTGTTCCTCTCCTGACACTTCACCACCAGGCATGACAGCTTGGCCTGTTATTGGAAAAAACACTTGCCAGTCAAAATCTGCAATCTCCAATGGATGTACTGACACATGACAATGGTAACTTGACAGTAATACACAGTAAATAAGACGTCAATACTATTAAGTGTCACACTGTACAGCATACAAAAATAATGCTGCATCTGTCTCTCCTCACCTTTAAAGGAGCTATATCCAGATCTGTCTGGCTTCTCTTTTTCAGGAGTGCATCATACTACAAACAAAACATGACAACTATTAATACAGATAAAAACAATCAGCTCATAACATATGGCTTTGGCTATAACCATAGAATGGAGTACAAAATTGGTTACCACCTTAGCTCTGATGTCGTTGTAGCGTGTCCGGAGCGACGTGAGAGCGGTGCTCAGATCATCCTTGCTGCCCTGCCCTCGTTTTAGAGCAATATACTCAGAGTTCAGCTCCTCAAGAGCCACTGTCTGTGGGATTTGACACACACACAAGAACACAGACACACACTGAGCAACAGATATATGATGAAAACTCATGTCTCATGATGCTGCTGCTTCTCGCTTTTATGTATTTGCACTGATTCATGTCAAACAACTAGAGAACAACGATGTTCAGGATCATAAATGTAGTTACAAATGAGAAAAGAAAAACCTGAGTATTGTAGTGTGGCAGTCAGTAGATGTGGTACACAAGCATCAACACTTGTACTGATCTTAAACATTTGCTAGTTCATGGTTAAAGCTTGTTAGACTGACTCTATCGATGACACTAAGAAAGAAAGACATTGTGTTATTGTTACCTTAGCTTTGAGCTGAGCTGTGAGGATGTTGTATTGCTCCTCTGTCTGTGTCTTTAGTGACAGAGCATCAGTCTTCTCCCTGACCAGGCCTCTCAGTTTGCTCTGCAGCTCCTTTATCTGTGGCAGACACAACTACTGTTTAGGGCAAACAGATGAACAATGTCTTTATTTGGCTCTGCAGCTGGAGGGAAAACTACTGGGTAACAATACAAAAAACACAAGGAGACATGTATTTAGGAATTCATAAGATCTTATGAGGTGAGCTGAGTGTGCAGCACCAGGCAAGTATAACAAATGGTATTAATAGAAGAATGCTGAAGTTACATACTGTAAATCATTTTTAATGCACATCTAGTTACATACTTGAGTGTTGAGGCTCTCATTTTCCCTCCTGGTTTCTTCCATCTGACCGGCTACATCTGTCAGTCTCATCACCTCCTCAGCTGCTTGGTCTGCTTTCCTCTCTGCCTCCTCCCTCCCGGACTCTGACTGACACAGTTCACCATGCAGCTTCTTTGTCTGAACATGCACACAAACATAAACATGAACACAGTGAGTTTCTAATGATGCGCCATTCCCCTGTAAATGTAGTACAATGGAGAGCAAATGAAGCGCATTCTTACATACGTAATATAGTAATTATCCTGGTTAGTTATGTCTGAATCTGTCACATTCTCTGCACAGTATTAGTATGATGGAGATGCTGTGTCACTTTGCTCTTTCAAATTCTGATTAACATTTAAACACTTAGTGGATTGGTGTCCTCATCTCTGCTGCTGCAGTGACTCTGATTCTTCTGGAAGAACCAGAGCTAATCTTATATTTCTATCACAACAAATTTAGAGGAAGAAAAAGGAAGGTGTGCAAACTCACTTCAGTGTGGCTCTTGTCCAGTTCCTCTAGTGACCTCTTTAGTTGTGCTCCCAAAGCCTCAATCTCCCTCATCAGATCACTTTGCTCCTGCTTTCCATCAAACTTTTGTGTAAGTTCAAAGTCATCAAACATCATGATATGTAAATTAAGAAAACAGACATTCATATAGTACTCAAATGCATAAATCACATCACTCTATACCTGTGTAGAGTTTCCTTTGTAGCTGTTAGCGTGACATCTTTGTGCAGCGTAATCTCCTGTCCCAACAAGAGTCTCCATCTTCTTTGTTGCACCAGTAGTGTTTGGATTCAACAGATGCTGCCTCTGAGTCGTCTCCTCTGTTTGTGTTTGGCTGGGGAGAGCAGATTGGAGGCCGTCTCTCTCCTCTCTTATTCCCTGAATTACGAGCATTATCTGCTTTTCCTCCTGTTTCAAACAAGTGATTGAATGTTCAATTCTCTCTTTTTCCTCTCTCAAACCGCTAACTGATTTTAACAACTTGTCGCGGTCGTCTTGTAAAGCTGAAGATGATCGCTCCTGGTCTCTCTGTTCTTTCAGACACTTAAGGGAAATGATTAGTTCGTCTCTCTCCTGTTTCAAGCTAAGCACTGCCTGGCTTAACTGCTCACTCTCTGTCTGTAAACTTTGCAGGAATTGTATGATTTGATCTGTCTCCTCTTTTCCCCTCAAGAGAGATTCCATCAGTGCCTCTTTTTCTCTTTCAAGACCAGATAAAGACTTTGTTAGCTGCTCTTTCTCCTCTATCAGGCCACTCATGGATCTAATAAAGTGATCTCTCTCGTCTTTCAGTCCACAGACAGTCCTGGTGAGCTGCTCTCTCTCTTGTTTGAGACCGGCCAGACACTGAGCGATGAGGTCTTTCTCCTCCTTCAGTCCCCAAACTGTGCGAGTTAACTGCTGTTTCTCTTCCGTCTGTGTTTGGACTGACAGAGCTACTTCTGCTTGCTGCTCTCTCAGAGACTTTATGTTGCCTGTCAGTTCGTCATGTTGTGTTTTGAGGCTCTGGACTGTCTTGGTCAGGTGACCCACTTGATCAGTCAATGAACTAACATGCACAGGGTTTTGTGGGCTGCTCTGCAAAGGATTGTGGTGGTTGTTATGTTGAGGTCCAGATGCTGAAGCAGGTTGTTGACTGTTCACCATCTGTGGTTCTTCGTCCCCTTTTAGCACACTTTCCACCAAGCTGTCCACACGTATTTCTACGTCATTCTGCTCTTTGTTCTCTTCTAACTTTTGCTGCAGCTCCATGATGGTGTTGAGATCGTCCTCAGTCTTCCTGGTGAGCTCTGTGACTAAACACCCCTGCTCCTGGTTCTCATGCTCCAGCCTGGCTCTGTCCTCCTCCAACCCAGAGATATGCTCCCTCAGCTGCGTTTGCGCCGTCTTTATCTCCTCCTCTCTGAGCTCAATGTGAGCCAGCAGCTCCTGGATCCGGTCTGCCAAGGCACGGTTCTCCTGATTCAGGGCCTGGACGAGATCATCCTGGGCGAGGGCGAGGATGGTGTTATCTTGGGTAGGAGAGGACAGGAGATGGTCAGCTCCATCGGTGGTGGGTGGTGTGCCAATCTGTATGTCAGAGGTAGAATTTGATTAGTGATGTACTGAATGTAGAGCAAAGCGTCTTCAGCTTTGAAGAACATTTGGGAATACTGCAACCCCTATGACATACCTTTTCTTTTGAAGACCCCTGCTCTGCTTCTCGTTCCTCCACCTGTTTCCTGAGTTGTAGTTTCAGTTGCGTATTCTCCTGAGCCAACACCTCCAGTTGTTCCTGTGTGTGCTTCAGGGCGGCCTCCAGGCGGTCACGTTGTTCTCGAAGGGCCTCAAGATCATCCCCTATACCCAAGCTCCTATATGCTTCCCTCAGGGCGTCAGATTCCTCACTGGGGCTTTCCTCCAGGTTTAAGAGCCCTTTGTAGCTCCAGGCCCCCAGCTTAAACTCATCTACTGTCTCTGTAGTCAGGGAAAGCGACTGTAAGCTGAGGTTATGTTTGGGGCCACGGTGAGCAAAGAGGTTCAGAGAGTCTGATTTGGCAGATGATGAGTGATCGTCAGTGTTGTTCTGTGTGCTCTCTGCTGCCTCCTGGTGGTGACCAAGCAGAACTGCAGATGAATGTGACTGGTCTATTGCCCCATTGAAGGTTGGCTGGACCTGCACAGAGATCACAATTTAACATCATATGTGGGACAAAAGTTGAGAATAATTTCAAATAAATATGGAAATTAAAAAAAAAACACTTGATATATAAATATTGCTTGTATAAGCATGTACAAGGGGGAGAGGTTGTTATGTAACATGAGCAGCAGACAGACACAATAGAGCTTTCACTCTCTGGGAACATTCACCCTATTCACCCTGTAATACCGTCTCATGAATCAACAAGGAGGAATTTACAACATTAAGCCAATAATAACATCAGAACCAAAATCTATTTAGCAGTTGGTTTTCTTTACCTACTTCTTTACTCTAGCCTAGAGTGAAAAAATGGTAAAAATGAATCACAGAAAACAACTGACTACATTTATGAATAATTTTAACAGTTGAATAGTTGTTTGTATTTTGCTTGTAGTTTGTAATTTTTTTTAAGTTTTTCACTGAGTTTTAAAATAGGAACGCAGGAATATGTCACTTTTCAAAAATGTGTATGGCACTAATAATCCTCCTAATTTATACAGAACATCAACAAATGAGATTTGAGGACTGACTTAATACCCCACAGTATTATGAATACTCCAAAGGACATTAAAACTGTAAAGTCTCATCACTGGATTCTGATGTTTGTATGTGCTTGTGTATGATGGGCCCCAGGTCTCTTGTGCCAAAGACATCTTGAGTTCATTGAGACTCCCTGATGAAACAAAAGTTATAGCAATAATAATCTTGTCTTACACACCTCTCCTGAGCTCCCCACTGAGGAGCGCCCCTTGGTGGTGGGATATGACTGAGTGTCGGAGAGTGGGGGACAAACAGTGCGGCTGCAGCCGGGTGAGCTCGTCCCAGGACTCGGGCAGGCACGCTCAGGGACCATGGATGACTGACTGGGTGTTTGGTTTGCAGCTTCCCTGAGGATCTGCTGGAGTCTGTGGTTCTCCTCTCTCAGCTCTTCAACCTCCTCCATCAGGGAGCTTTCAGACAGCCTCAGCTGGTGCACCTCTGCCTTCATCTCCTCCACTTTGCAACCCAGGAAATGGCTGTTCTCCTGGGCCTCCTGCAGCTGCTCCACCAGTCCCCTCCGCTCTGTCATCCCATCCTCCTCTCTCTCCAGCAGCACCCTGAGATCCTCCTGCAGGCTCAGGATGAAGCCCTGCAGCCTGGCCTCATTTGAGTTCTGTTTTGCATCTTTGTTTCTTCCTCCCTCTGTTTGTTTCTCTGCCTTTCCCTCGTCACCTTCTCGCCCTCCCTCTCTTTCAGCTCCCACACTTGGTTGCCATTGCTTCCTCCTCTCCTCCTTCTTCTCCTCTTCTCCTTCACCCTCTCCTCTCATAAAAGTTAACCTGTCTTGCTCTCCCCAGTGTGTTACGGTCCCAGCAGTAATTCTGACTGCTCTGATCGTTGCGTTGCTGGTGGCGGCACTCACAGTCATGTCAAGCAGCTGCTTTTCTAAAGTGTAGATCCGGTTCTGCAGGCTCTGCTCTCTGTCCCGGGCCAGGCTGAGCTTGTGTTGGAGTTGGGTTTTAAAGTTCTCAAAGTACTGGGACTGGCGACTCAGCTCGTCCTCTTTGGATTTCAGCTGCCTCTGACAGCGCTGCAGTCGCTCCCTCCATACCTGCTCCCCTCGCTCCTTCTCCTGAGTCTGAGTAGGAGGGAAGATGGAGAGATAGGAAGACAAAGACAGAGACAAAATATTAAAGAAGGAGTTCCCACAGTAATTGTAGTAATTGTTATCCTTGTAATTACCTAGAACTAATGCTAAGGTTGAATTTATAATAATTTGTGTGTAGTGTTAGTAAAAGTAGTCTTTACTGCAGATGTTTTCTGTTGTGACCTTTGTCTCACTTGTGTCTCTTTTGTTTTTTTACTGTGGACGAGCAAATAACCGCTTTTAATGAACCACAGTGCAATTATTTAAAATCAAATATAAAATAATAAGTAAAACTCAAAATAAGATTCAAGCATGTATGCACTGCATATACTCAAAAGACTAGCATGTCCCATTTGAATCTGATCACTTTGTGGCATGTTTTGCATTTCGCATAGCACTGATAAAGTCCAAAAAATTACATAAATGATTTATGAAAAAAGACGGCACTGTCACAGTGTTAGATCGTATTAAGTTGCATGCCTTAAACAGTACGTGTCAAAGCCTTGTATACGACACTACTGTTAGTTTTAATCCTGTCACTTTTATCTTTTCAGCATTGTTCCCATTACATATTAATTTTTTCTGGAATGTTTTGACCAATGAACATGCAAATAGAGATGATCTCTGAGGAGCTCTGTTTTCAGATTTTACTTTTCAAGCTAATACAGCCCAATGTTTGTAGCTCTGCTAGTAACTGTAACTAAGTTAATTATTAATTAACATAATTAATGTCCACCCTTCCCCACTGCAAGAACTGTTTTGTGTGAGCTCAAACAGTCCTGTAGCCTCCTCTAGAACCCCCAAACTGTGTTTCTTATGTATATCAATGATGCCTTCAGAAACCCTGTGAACTCACCATGGTCCTGACCTCCTCCCTGAGCATGAGGAGTCTTTGGTCCAGCCTCTGGGAGTGTTGCATGCTGGGGAGGTGGGAGGCAGAGGCTAGCTGATAGAGCTGTAGCAGCAGGCTCCTCTCTGACCTCTCTAACTCTCTGATCCTACCATCACAACACAACACAGACAAGCTCACGTTACATCCTCATCTTATTAACTTTACACAAATTAACGTTAAGCCAGAAGGTTTAATTACTTCCTCTGCTAATTTGATCTAAATCTACACATTGAGAAAAGATGCAAATAAAATCTCCTGCAGTGAGTAATTCCAGGGGAGATGTTAGTAGCAGTGTGCTCGCATGCAAGTGTGCAATGCAGTTGGGTGCGTGTGATATGTGATATCACCTTGGCCAAAAGTGAGTATATGGTAGCAGGTGTGTGTGTGTGTGTGTGTGTGTGTGTGTGTGTGTGTGTGTGTCACTGGATCCCCCCCCCCCCCCCCCCCCCCCAGTCTCTCACCTGTTCCTCAGGTAGCTGTCAGACTGGATGGCTGAACCTGCTCTTTGCTCCAGGACCTTCACTCTGTTACACAGAACCCGCAGGTCCGGATCAGTTCCCATAGAGTCTGTTGCCATGGTAACAGAGCTGCTTCCGGTGCCCGCCGTCCCTGATGAGGTCACGTGATCCTCCATTGGTAAGCCTGTACCCACTAGGGGAGTTTTACCTGAGGCACAAGAGCAAATGGTTTCAGACTGATTCAGTACAGGAGGAGGAAAGAAAACAGTTTTCTCTCGATTTCTCTGGGCTGTTTGTTTACTTTTCTTATCTACATGTCCATCATAAATACACAGACACAGATGAATACAGACATAGTATAAGATACATACACACAAATACAGCCATCTATTATTCACAGTGTCAACAGCTTGGCAGCAAGTTGTTGAGCACAGGTATCTCTCAGGTTACCCCACCTCCTACATGTAATCGTCCTCTCCCCTCCTCCTACCACATTTCACAGATCATCCCATCCTTAAAACTTAATGGACAGGTTCATATTTTGTCAAGTCTGTCTTTAAACAATTATCACATGCCTATATGTGCACTGAAAACAGGGAGACAAAATCCACAGTCCTCATTCCGTGTAAAAATATATTCCAAAGTTTATCTGAGGCTAATGTGCAGTGTAAGCAGCAGCAAGTGGATATCTTCCAAATTTTCAGTCTTTTTAGTGTAAGATTCCTCCTTTGTATTTTAAACCCAATCTTAATGCACAAACAAACAACAAAAATACAGGAGTAAAATTATTAATACAGAAACCACTGACCCAGGCATAAGACAAAAATCTACATTAGCATATAAAACTAATCATTAATAGGCTAACCAATAAAAAGTACTTTTAATAAGTGATTGAAAACAAAATGAGGAATTGGTTAGCCTGAGCTGGCAGGTCAGAGCTAAACACTTGAAGATATCCACTTGATTTGTATAACTGCTGAATGACGAAGACTCATATTGTTAACTTTGGCATTTATTGTTGCACAGAAAGAGAACTGTGGATTTTGCCCCCAACACTTCTTCTTCTTTGGGAGAGCATTAAGAAAGGGTCTCCTAAAGGCCAGCATGAGCAGGAAGAATAATTACAGCAAGAAAAAAACAAGCACCAGACTTGTTTTAAGGGTTAACATATCCTTTAAGCTAAACTTAATAAGTAAACTAGAGAGCATGTTTGGCTAATGCATAACTCAGTACAGGCAAGAATACATGAACAATTTAAATGATTATAACCAGAAAATCATTCATGGGCAGATTTTGTGACGTGTTCTTGAATTCCAAAAACAGTAAAACAGTAAACATAAATTAGCTGTTGTAGTAACAAATGCACAATGATGTAAATTCTTAAAGTTAACTTAAATGATAACCTGTTTTTTGTGCTCCACTGATAGCAGCTCCATCCTCTCAATGCAGCGACGAGCTTCCAGTAAGTTCTGATCCTGCTCTGTGAACTTAGTTGCACTGTTGTTTCCTTAGAAACGCCACAGACGTTGGACTTTGCCAGAATCCTCAATATCCAGTTGGCACTCTGCTTGTTCGCCCCCTCACTCAGCCGTTTACTTTCTGTCTTCTTCTCCTGCTTCCATCTCTCCCTTCCCCTTGTCCGACTGGCCAGTCCTTCAACTGAGGCCGTGGCTCTTCTCCCTTAAATAAATCCTCTGATTCAGAGTTTTCTCTCAGTAAATCCACCTGTGTTTGCTTCTCACAGAGGAGTTATGGTTTTATGTTCCAGGTCCAAGAACCACTACAGTAGATGTTATTTATAAATAAATCTCACTTTAATCTCATGTATATCTGGTTATTTATTAAATTTTCAAATATGTTTGCATTCCAGGTAAGGGTCTTCTGCAAAAGTGCACATTTATCAAAAAGGCCATAGGGTTTTTCATGAGCTGTCTACAAATGCATAAAAAACAATTAGGTTTTGTTTCATCCTCGCTTGCCTCCACAGCACCTTAACACCTAAGAAAAACAGAAACATTTTAAATTCTTTCCTCATTATTGACACATTACCATCAGCACCACAACCATGTTAAATACTGATAGGATACAGTGTAAATGTGCTACCTGATGTGGGTCCATGGTCACTTTCATTAAGGCCAAAGAATAAATGCTAAAGAGAAAAACAAAAAGAGGAACAAAAACTAAAGGAACACAAAGGGTTTCATCAACGGGTGAAAAAAGAGAGAGAAGAAAAAGGGTGTCAAAAGGTTTATACAGTAACAAACAACATTAGTATATTGGATGCTGACTCCCTCATATTCTCTCCTGCTAATCTCGTCCAGTTACAGTTCACACTTTGTCTACCAGCCATGACAGAAAGCTTCTTAGAAAGAAACAAATACAATTTGAATGTGTACCTTTTCCTCTATTTCCTTTATTTGTCTCTTTTGCAAGTCAATCCTGTCCTCCAGCTCTCTAATTCTCTGCAATGCAAAGACAGAAGTGGTTAGGTGGTCAACATGTGTTCAAATAGAAAACTAGGACCATTCGGCCAAATCTCACACAGTCATCCCCTCATGTACAAACAGAAACAGTTGCTAAACAGTTAATACAACCACGATCCAGCTATTCCTGTAAATACTCCAAATAGTCTGCCTCCTTCCCATCATGCTCTCTGTCTCCATGGTAGCTGTGTTGGGTAAGAATGAGCTGCCATGGCAACCAAAGAGCAGATTTAACTGTGAACAGTGGAAGTGACTCCATCTTTGAGACTTTAAACCTGAGCAGCTTACTCATTGACTCTACTCTTTATGCACAGCACATTTGCTCTTGCCTACACAAAAAGGGAAGAATACACATTTGCATGCAAACTTGCTGGAACAGAAATGAGATTCTAAAACTAAAACTAAAGTTTTTGAATTTAATATCATCTGTTGTGATCTTGGCTGATGCTGAATGTTTCAACTAGACAAAGCTTTAGAATTCATTTAGACTATGAAATAAGCAGGAATAAGCAACTAAAACTTTGACTTCTGAACAACTTCTAAACTGTAGATTAGATTCTTTATTTTCATTATTAGATGCTTTAAATGTATTTTGGTTTGTTAGTTTGTATTCCATGAGTAGTTGATTAATAATGTTAGTAAGCTACAGTACATCTGATTCAAATGAAGTTTCAGGTGCTGATGTAGTAAATGAATAACATACTGTACAAGCCATGGGTGTAAAACTACTGTGAGGACTGCAGTGTGGAGGGTTACTGAAGGAGTGGGGGTATTCAGATCACAGTGATATACACACACATATATAAACACAAACACACACACACACAGTCATTCTGTCTCATCCTCTCGCTCTTCCACTTGTACAAATGCACTTACAGGTAGAGTTACAGGTACCACACACAGGGATACTGCATCTTTTTCATAGCACCAGAGGTCTGGTGGGGTGAGACGATTCAGACAGGTACCAGGGGTCAGATTGAGGGTGGGCAGGGCTCAGTAACCTGACTTGATTTGTTATAAGCCTTACCTGCTGGGCCTGCTGTAGGAGCTCCATGCGCTCCTGTAAGATCTGACTGTCATACTGCCGGCTCTGCCGGAGAATCTGACGCCGCAGCTTGTCCACGGCTAGCCTCAGCTCCTCCCTCTGCCTGTCTGTCAGCGACTCGGCCACCGCTCGGCATGCCGGCTGCTCCTGCTGCAGAGCGCTATACAGCGTGGCCTCCAGCTCCTCGATCCTCTGCACAGCCACCCACATACACACACACATACAGATACACAAACACACACACACACACACACACACACACACACGGACGTGCACATGCGCATGCAGAAACACACACAAACAGGCATGCACAAGCGTACACATGGAAGCACACACACACAGACGGATACACATATGCACACAGACACACGCACACACATACACACACCACTGTGACCATGGCAGATATGGAGAACACTGTTCCACTTTATATTAGGGGTTACGCAGACTTGACCTTCACATGGCAACTTCACCATATCAACAACACAAACCATGTTTTTATTCTCAGTCTCCACAGTTGCCCGACTCTTCCAGAAAAGTTACCATGTAAAAATCACACTTTCACCAACACAATATAAAGTGGGACCATAAACACAAACCAACACCAAAACTGACCAAATCAAATGGTTAGATTTATATGGAGAGTGGTGTAAGTGTTAACTGTTTTCAGGGTACAGCCTATTTAAGTCAGTGGGAGGGGACAGTGTTTTAAGACTAATTCATGCTAATAAATCTAACATTAAAACTGTATTAAACCTCTTCCGTCTAGATTTCTTCTTCCAAGTTACAATAGAATATTCATACATTATATCTTCTACATGTTCTGCACCCCAAGATGAGTTAATCAGTGATTGGCCATCTATGGAAATAAAGGAGACCAGGGCCAATAAACTAGAAGCCAATTCCAGTCCCTTAGACTGGTTTGCAGAATTTAGACTTCAGCTGTAAAAAGATGCAGTATCCCGACAATGTGAGCACTTCTTACCTTCATGGAGCATGTTGCATCTTAAGGATGTTTAATGGGACCTAAAACAAGTTTTATGTGTCATGTTGAAATGATAATGTTGCACCTTTGCATTCCTGATCACTTTATCATCAAGAACCACTATGCCTTGAACATAAACTCTGTTGACTGCTAAGTTATTATTATAAATAGCACTGGGTCTTATTAAAAGTGGTTTTGGCCATCTTCTATAAAGGGACTGGTCATACTGCCACAGGCTCCATACCATGTACTGGTCCAAGGCCTGCTTCCTATAGTCCAACTCTCCTCAAGAAATCCTCTGCTTACTGAACAGCTCCTGGCAACAAGACGTGATAATATATAATACAGGCAAGAAATTGTAGAGAACAGAATATATACTAATAGAATTAGGAATAGGCGACAACTTATAGCCTGGATGAGCTTTTTGAGATTAAACAGTAGAAGAAAACAAGCAAATAGCTGCTTGTGTACATAGCTTTGAAAAGTCTAGGGGCATGTATCTCATACCACTTAAATAGACAACAAAACATTTGAAGATGGCATTGATTTTTACTTAGTCATTTTCCGTCGATCATCTTCTGTGTAGAGGGCTAATTCTGTTGTCTATTTGCTTCAAATCCACCGTACATAGAGGATTGATGAAAGTGGAAATTCAAAGAATTATTGCATTTTCTAAAGCAAAAAAAAAAAAAAGACTCAAATGCAGTAGCTATATTGGTTATAAAATGGAGGCGAGAAAACTGCAATCTCCATCAGTGTCAGTAAAATGAGCCATGTCTGTGGAGACCGACTCTCACAGAGAGATCAATGCCCTGGATCAATGCCACCTGCTCCCGCCCCTGAGATTCTACTGTGCCAGGCCAGCAGTTATTAGAAATCACACCATTCCTGAGGATTCAAAAAGTGTGAGTGGTATTACATCAGTGGTTGAACCACCCCATTATCCCCGAGGATATCCAGTTTTTCATCAGCTCAGGGAATGATTACATCCTGCACAGAGATCAAACCAGACATCATATTCAGTGTGAAAAGGAGCCTTAAAGAGAAGAAAGCTCAGGCTTGCAGTGTTTCTCACCTTGACTCTCCTGGTGGCAGTAGACTCAGAGGCACTGCTGCTGTTCCTTAGGGAACGCAGACATGTGGAGATTGAGGGGCAGGAGATCATAGCCCCTCTCCCACGAGGGGTACATACACATACTCACAACAACACAGCTAGAGTAAAAACATAATCTGAATTCAGCAATACTAACATAATTTTTACCAGTCCTAGCAGCAACGAAGTAGTTAATCTTATTGTATCATTGGTGTGAGCTGTGAGACACAAATGTGAAATGATAGATACTGAATGAAGAATGAGAGACAGAAGGGAGTGAATGGGAAGCCTACTTACATGACACTCAAAACATGGTCAGGATCTGCCAAACAGAGGAAACCTATAGATTTAAAATAAGAAAACCAAACCAACCAAACGAGGGATTTAAAAACATATGCTGAAACTCATGACTGTCCAAATTCAGAGAGAACTGCTACATAAACAGATGCAAAATCAACTGATATTACTGGATCGAAACTGATGGTGGTAATTATTATTATTACTATCATTATCAGTAAATATACAAATTGTGCAAGTTAGTCGTCTTTTTCCACATGGATACTGCAAACTTAAACATTAAATCATCAACAGTTAAACAACGTATAAAAATGCCCAAAATTAGCAAAACTGTTACTGTGCTTCATTATCCATTAACTACAGCTGTTAATGCCAAAGAAATAAACAAAAACTTTAGGAGATGTATGAAAAATGAGATAA
This sequence comes from Lates japonicus, assembly GCA_033238685.1. Classification (NCBI taxonomy): domain Eukaryota; kingdom Metazoa; phylum Chordata; class Actinopteri; family Centropomidae; genus Lates; species Lates japonicus. Next base: position 1,757,201 of record BRZM01000109.1, read on the forward strand.
AATGAACCAGACAATGGATGGCAGAACTTGGGCATATTTTTATTCAATTAAACACATATTCATCTTCTACACCACATTCAAAAATCTAGTTCAGTGAGGGGGTATATACAGCTGCTATAAAACAAGGTTGAAACAGCAGATGCATCTAGAGGAGGGAAGAGTATGTGGCAGTCTGTCCATCCCGTCTGTCTGCTCTGTCTGTCTGGTTTAGTCACCAATGTAGGTCTTAAGTGCCTGAGCTGACATTGTTGTTGTCGCCTCCCGTGACAGTTTGACGCTATAGTCTCTTACTCCAGTTCCACCCTGAATTCCAGCAGCCTGCTCTGGTCTCGGGCGCCCTGAACTCGCCCAGCCACATTCGCTTGCTGTAATGCACACATCTGGACAAACATACATACACATCTTTTGTAACATATATTAAATAGTATGGATTATGGATATTTTATGTATTTATATTAGCAAGGTATAATGTCAAGAACAATATCCGTGTATATTAAGCACTTTGAATTGTTCAACTGTTATTTCACTTTGTCCACAGATTGAGGCCATGCTGTGGTATCATTACTGCTTTTGTTTCTCGGTATCCAAGAAGAGAGTCATTCATCACCAGACAGGTACTGAACCTCAATAAAGTTTTGTACCGAGTATTGGTACATTCAAGTACCTCTAACTTATTTTTGCTCGGCAGTTGCTTATTTATATATATTTTAATTGTAGCCTTTTGTTTGTATACAACAAAGTTCTTGCAGCTGATTGTCTTAGGCAAAATTCATTTGATAATTGTGGCTTTTTGTAAGAAAAACGACTTAAACTATGTTTATATTTCTAAAAGTAAAGTACAGTCTCAGACAGGTACTAAAACTCCGGGTCAGTTATAATCTAGTATTGGGAAATTCAGCCTATTTGGCACTAACTTTGCCAGGGATGCAGTAAGATCTTGACACAGCATCTATGCTAGCAATAAAGTGATGAATTAAAATAGAATAAGCTAATGCATTTTACCTTCCTCGTGAAGTTCCTGGTTGGTCCTGAGCAAGTACTGCTTCCTCCACTCCACTTTGAATCCTGCCATAACAACCAAAACACAACATCAGCAAACAAAACAACGACGGTGGCAGGAAGAGAAAGAAAGAAGAGATCACCAACAACCAATTGTAATGAACAAAGCTGTCAGAGCTCAATCTAAAACCTACAGGTAACACATGGTGACCTATCCACTGTACTTCCAAATGACACATGCAAGTGTAACATAGACAAATAGACGGAACAGAGGGCAGTGGCACAGTTTATTGATCCAGAGAAATGAAGCCCACTCTGAGATAACAGACAGTTCACAGTAACAGGAGGAATAGAAGGCAATCTGAGCTGAAAAAACAGCAGAGCAGCAAATCAAAATAATAGAGCCGAACTAAGTCACAGTGAATATACATATGCAGTGCAACGCAGTAACATGTAAAGAAAACAAAATGAAAAAGTAAGAGAAAGTACATGAAATCATCATAATAGTTTCATATAGTTTCCCATGATATAGTATAGGTACAATATGTTGCTCAGTGTCAGTATTCCTTTAATATATCAGCATAGTTTTGACAAAAGCCAAAGTTTTTCTTTCTACACATGAATAGCTTTGGTTTAGTATATGTGAACCATTAGCTGGATTGAGTTCTGTATGTTTATCTCTTTCATATCTGACAGGAATCAGTGGTCTAAGCCTCCTTGCTGTGGTCGACAGTGTACAGAGAGGCCTGACAAGAAACACAACCAACAACAGGAAAGACAGAGGGCGAGGCAGAGCATGAGAGTACAGAGCTGTGACGCCACATGCAGGAAGTGAGACCACAGGATTCTGGTGGCAGACCTGTCGGCATAGCGCCAGCCCAGGAGCAGAGCAGCCAGACAGAGCAGGAGGGCCAGTGAGAGAAGGAGTGCAGAGTTCTGTCCCCATCCCTTGTTTTGTTAGCCTGCCCCTCTTCAAGCAAAGCTCTCTCCAGGTCCACGATCTTGGCCTGGCAGCTGCTCACTCCAACCGCAGCTGCTCACGTGTCTGTAGAAGGAGGCCAGTCATCAGGACCAGTGTAACCAGCTGGACAAAAGAGGAACAGAAAACTTTACATGGCACTGGCAAAATTCAAACTCAGAGAGATTAAAAAGGAAAATGAACCCTGGCCTCCTCTCAGCATCCAGAGAGCCCCAGTCTGCTCCTGCAAGAGGGCGAGTCTCGCTTGAAGAGCCTGTACTCCTGGGTGAGCTGGACGGAACGAAGCCTGACTCTCAATGGAAACACTCAGGTGTACTAAGGGGAACAGAATCAACTAACACACAAGCTTTCACTCAACTTATATCTATTCCATTTATTTTTAAAGTTCTGCCCCATTTTTGTCCAGTTATCTCAATACTGTGCAGCATTTTCAGCTGTTTGAACTATAGGACAGAAGTTTTAACTTATTTCTTCAACAATTAATTTTCTTACCTCTTCCAAATCTTCCTGGAGTGGTAAAAGCGGTCAAAGGAGGCTAGTAAATATAGTGAGCAGAGAGAGGTCTTAGAGTCTATGGATTCCTATCAAATCCAAAATAGTTCTACAACATGCCTCTGCCGAGAGTAGAGGAGAAAAAGAGGATTTGCGGCTATTGTTAAATTAAATCTAAACCTAATATATATTTTCAGAAAGCCAGTCTGTTTAAAAAAATCAAACATTCATCTGGATTTGTATCACACCTGATTTCAAATGATAGAATCTATCTTTGAATTATTATTAAATAAATCCATGTTTCAAAAATGCTTCCTATACAGAATGGTTAATTCCACCATTGTGTCTAAAACTTGTCGAAACCGTGAAATGTCACCTGCTGTTTATCCACTTGAGCAAAACATCATAACAGATCAAGTTTCATATCTGTTTACTTCTTTCGACATGAACTTCTTCCGGAGCCCACATAGTCCTTACCATCGTGTTTATAAGTCATCTCCCGGCAACCGAAGTAAAGGCAAACCAGGGCAATACAGGGCAAATGAAGGAAGACAAGAAGGATAAGGAGGATGTACCCGTCATGTTACCCGGTAGACCAAAAACACTAAACTATAAAAAGAACCTTCCCAGATTACGCTCATCATTTCCTGACTGCACCAACGGATTCATAGTGCCTGCAGGCCCGTCCAAAAAGCTTCAACTGCTTTCTCTGTCGCACCCCACGCAAAATGGAAAACAGACAACAAAGCTCTGTCACAATCAAACTACTCCTACAGAAAAAGCCGGGCTAGCTTTGGGATTTTTGCCTCGAGCTCAAGTAATCTGCCTCCGCGCTGAACTCTACTCTCAGGTGCAAGTCCAAGACAAACTGCGGCGCCCAAACATTTATCCACTTCGCCAAAGTGACAAACTGGTTCCAGCAGGAGATGGGAGATGGCAGACCTCCTCCTAGCATCATAGGGTTCCAAATGTTCCCCAATGTATTAGCCCATACATGCACGCAACATCACAGCAATTATTTTCTTTCTAACGCAGTCACTCCCACCTAATTAGATATCGCTATCCCTTTCCTTTCCGCCTTAGGAAACACAGATAGGCAAAGACATGAATTGCTGCACAAATGAAGCTTTGCAGTTTTTAGTCATAAATATATTCATGATCCCAAAAATAACATGAAATATACACTCAGTAGAAAAAAAATAATTTTCCACTAGCTGTGGTTCATGGAGTTGACGCGTGTTCACGTGATGCTCCCAGCTGTGAGGGATACCGTCATTGTCTCCTGAGCCCACTAAACAAACACACGCAAACACACACACTAAGTGAAAACAGTGCTTAGCACTGTCAACCCAAGCAGATAGGGTAGTCGCTTAGTGACATGCCACTGATTCACAGAGTTTTGGAAACACTTGGGGACGTTTACTTTGACAATTTAAGAGGCTCTCCTGTTCTTTTGCTCACTACCAACCGTCACGCTCAAAAAAAACACAATAATACAGCAGATCAACATCTCAAACTGTGTCCCTGGTCAAATTAAGATACGCCCAGTGAGCTGCAGTACAAGATTCACGTAGATCAGTCGGCGACATTAATCGTCATCAGAATATAATATTTCATGCAGCAGTCCAATTTATTCTTGTTTCTACAAATCCAGCACAAAAAGAAAACAAAAGGATGAAAACTGAAATTGTGCTGTTAACTGAGATGAAGTGGTGACTGTGACAGGAAACAATATAATCACAGGAATACAGGCGTGGGTTGAAGCTCTACAGAATGAGGGAATTAGCAGCTTGGCGGCGAGCTGGCTGTGAGTGGGAAGGAAGGAAAAGGTGGAGGATAAAGCGGTGAGATGAAGACAACTTGCTGAATTTGATTGTGTAGATATTTTCATAAAACAATAATACATTCTAATATACACAACCGCTGCTCTTGTGAAAATATAGAATTTATTGCCTAATCCAGGATCCAAAGGCAAAAGAGGAGCAGTGACCTAAGAGCTTTTTAAGTCATTTTACAGTGTGATGCCTCCATTTAGGGGTAGAGCTGCGTGATGAAATCTTATTTTAACTGTATATGTAATTTTACATTACAATATCAATATATATATTGTGTTATTATAAGTTTTCTGGAAAATTAACTACATCGTTAATGGATAAAATGACCAGACAGTAAAGTCCATACCACTGAGTGAAGCAAATACTTGAAAAAATCTAAGATGTCATGATACTGATACAAAAGTATTTCTTATATTAAACAAATATTACTTATAAAATAGTCTTAATCATTTATTAACAATATGGGCTATACACATCCAGAGATGTTAAAGGCAGAGCTACCACAGCATAAAACAGTAAGGCAAATGAGATGGTAGACAAATCATATTATCTGACAGCACACAATATATCCCATTTATAAAAACACTACAATAGGATTCTATATGTTCAAAGCGGTGACACTATTGGAAATGTATAACAGCCATCTGACCCTGGTGGTCTGAGTAAGATCCAGACTCATGGAGCTCGCTAATGATGCCACGCTGTTCAGCAACCTGCAGCTTGAGGAACCCACCTCCCGTTCCTCATGGGCATGGCTCAGGTCTGTCAGGGAGCTCAGCTGCCTAGCTGCGTCTGAATGACTGTTGCTGTGGAGGAGCTGAGGAGGAGGCTTTTTCCTCTGAGGAGGGACAGAGACAGAGGGAAGCCAACTGTGTTTGTAGAGAATTAGTTCCATGCTTTTCTCAAATGGCTACTCAGGAGTGTCCTGTTTCGTTTTAATGAAATTTGTGTGACACACAAAGTATGGCAACAAATCCCCTTCACAGATTAAAGTTGAGATATCTGTTGTTTCTACTATCTAAATACTATCTAAATTTGAACTGATCTTTAATTAGACAGAAGAGAGAGAACAGAGAGCAGGGTGAAACACAAGCTGAGACCATCTCACCATCTCAGCATTTTCACGGGCTCAGGTTCTTTAGCCTCCAAGGTGCGTTGCAGCGTTTGCAAGAGGTCGCGTTATTCTCTTTGAGCTGCTTATTCTCTCTCAAAACATGGGTTTATCTGGCTCTCTGCCTCGACTCTGCTTCAACTGACAGAGGAAGGAAACGGGAGGGGCACTGTAATCTAAGTCTCGAGTGACACAGAATTTCCAGGTTGAACAGGCGAGGCAAGATCAAGGCTGGAGTGCTTAGGAAATTAAATGTTTTAATAGATCTTTTGTAGTGCTTTGCGTGTTTTATGTGTATATCTGCACATTATGTGTGCATTTGCATGCCTATAATCATTGCACGTATGTACTTCTGCATGTGTGTTCCTCACTAGTTCATTCCTCTCGTCGGCCAGCAGTGCATTTCTGTCCTCAAGTTTCCTGATGACCGAGTGGAGCTCCGCAATCTTGAGCTGGAACCTCCTGGTGTCACGCTCCTCCGCCTCCTGTTGAGCAGGGGGTAGAGGAGAGGAGGAGGAAGACAAAAACTGAAAAAAGGGAGAACATGCAGACAGGCAGGCAGGTAATGGAAAAGAGGGAGTGACGGGATGAAGGATGAGTTGGCATTTCACAGTGCAACTGTGAAACTCTATGTTCAGTATACACAGTATATCCACATGCTTCTCATCAATATGAGCTGAATGTGCATTTGTGACTGAATGAACAGATACACAATAGAGTATGGAGACCTCGAATATGACGGATGATCTTCCTCGTCAATAGGAAAAAAATTATTTTGCACTCAAAGTCTACATTTATCCCTACTAGATAAACACAGATATACAGTTCAGTGGCTACCGATTTCCAATTTCCGATTTCTAAGTTTTAAAGTCTAATAAGGTTTCGTGTGTTTGGTCTTATGGATGTAGAGCATGTGCACATTTCAGAGTGCCTGTCATATTACAAGTGTATCAATGCATTCATGTACATGTACATGTACAGATGCATATGTATACATTTGATTTTGTGTATGGGTTTACCTGGTTGTTGAGCAGGTCTGTGTTGTCTCCTAACCCTGGCACCACCTCTCTCTTGGGGCTGCCGTGGTTGTGCCTCTCAGCCTCTCGTACCTGGCCCAGCTGCTCATCCAGGGCTTCCTTCTGGAGCTGAAGCTTCTGGGCGTAGCCGGCCTGTACCCCCAGCTCTCTCTCCAGAGCGCACACCACCCGGTCCTTTGCCTTCAACTCATCCATCTATGAGAGGGATAAACAGGAGCAGGGTGGTGAATGGTGGAAAGTAGGAGTGAGTGAGTGAGTTTTACTACCAATGTGTGAGTATCTGGTTTAAATGAAGTTTGTTTTTGTTCTGTTACTTCGTGTCTAAAAAAATTGTCTCAGTGTGACACAGTTTTTACCCTTATGTCCCACAGGCTACACTTTCAGTCTAACAAGATCTATGCTCTAATGGCCAAGAACAGAATGAGGGAGTGACAGTGTTTTAGCTTTTAAAACAGCATCCCCCAGCTCTGATTCATTTATGAAGCTTTGTTCTTGCTGTGTTCACACAACTTCTTCCGACAAATGTTCCCACTTCTACTTCCCATCGCCTTTTGTTCTTGAACACTAGTATTTCCTGCACCACCTCCTATCCATCAATCAGCCAAGCTTTATCCATTTACTTTTCTCATGCCACATATTATTAAGTCTCCTTGCTCAAAAATTCTTTTACTAACAGTAATGCCTGTTATTGTAGCCCTACTGTACTTAATGGGGTTAATGAGTAACTGCAGCAGATAAACAGACTTTTATTTTAGAAGATAAGGACCACATTGTGAGATAGACAGTGCAGCAGTTAGCCTCCAACCTTCAATGAGATAAACTCTGAGCTGGAGCTGAACATCAGAAGCAGGAAAACAGATGTTGGTGTGCGTGTCCCACATCGCGTGATATTCAAATGTGGTCAGGACAGACAAGGACTATGAAAACAACAGCTGCTAGCTTTATCAAGCTAACCTGTCACTGAGGAATAATAGGGCAGCTCTGTCTTTTCACAGTATACATTACAGCTTCCTATTTTGTAATTTCAGCTCATTGTGATGGACATAACAGGACACATTTTTCTTTCAAATAGAGATCCACAGGAAAGTCATGATACATGGTATCAAATTTTGAAAGCCCTGAAAAACTTTTTTCTCAGTCTGTGTGTTTTGCACCAATCAGGATGCAACAACATTTCAATCTAAATGTCATGACAGCTCTGGGATTGAGGCAGATTAGCTCATTTTTTCTGTGTTAAACACTTAATGAATAATAACAAAGGATGTGATTATTGCTTAAATACTAATCTTTAAAGTTATAGAGATATTTTGGACAATCGGGGTAAGCTGATAGTCTACTAACTGAATAAATGTTATATGGACTAAATAATTTCTAATAAATTTTAATTATCTGTCACCAGTAAGTACACTGTCAACAGTGTCTTTAAGCAATATTTCAATGTATTAGCCTTTACCTACAGACTTAGCTAGCTGCCATTTAAGACAAGACATATGTAGTGTCTGTAGAGAATGTCTTCCCAGCAGCATGTGGTCTCACCAGTCGGCGGATGTCTTTCTCACAGTCCCGTTTGATACGATGCACCTCATCTTGGTGCTGTTGGTAGGCTGTGCGGAGATCTGCTGCTTTGGCTTTATCAGCCTGCAGAGCATCTGCCAGCGCCTCCTCAGCCTGCTTCCTGGCTGTCTTCTGTTCCTGGATCTAAAAAGACCACACACACACACACACACACACACACACACACACACACACACACACACACACACACACACACACATACGCACATAATGATATTAATACACACAAAAACAACAAAGAGAGTGATACTTGTGCATTTATAAACACATGTCCTATCCCATTAAACAGTTATAATAGATAGATGCCCTCTTTGTCTAGAAGGCCACAGTGAAACAATAGCTTGGCAACAGGCTTTTCCACCCTGCTTCCTGTTTTTCAGCAGCAAATTTACAAAGGTTTACCCAGTCCCAACAATCAACACTCGACATAAGAACACACACACATACAGAACATATACATGTACACGCACATAATGGCTTCAGAATACCAACTTTCCACAAAAATTGTTGTTATCTTTATCTAAGAACAACATACAGTGCCCTGAGAAAATATTCAGTGCGCAACACTCGTTCACAGTTGGTGATGTTGCAGCCTAAATACAAAATAAACTCCAAGACAGACACGACAACTGACAACTGATGCCATTGTTGAAGTAAATATGGTGAGGCACTGACATTGCTGCACTGACAAGAGGCAGAGAGTTTTGAGGTACATCAGGCTGAGCCGTACTACCAGATATGGTGTGAAAGTAGCAATAGGATTAGGATTACACTCAGAGTGTATTAGGTGATATCACCGTTACCACTTCCATACTTTTCCAGATCTATTTCAGAAGCATAATCAATACTGGATTACTGTCACTCATATGCTACAACCTACCTCCTGCTGTAGCTTTAACCTCTCCCCATCAAAAGCTCTCCTGGCCTCCTCCCGAGCTTCACAGAGCAGAGCATTTTTGAGCTTATCAGCAGCTCCGTCTCTCAGTGCGTTTACAAGCCCTTGGAGCCTCTGCACCTCCACATCCCGGATCTTGATGGCCCGGGCCAGTTCGACCTCATGCTGCCGCGCCAGGGCCTCACGGGCAGCCGCTATCTCGCGTAGCTTCTCTTCGTGGAGTTTGGCACGCAGGTCAGTGAGCGCCACGGCATGTTTGTGTTGCTCGAGCTCCCGAGCCTGCCGCTGCTCCTGGAGCCGCTCGCGGAGCTTACATACCTGGGAGAGAGACACAGTAAGTTAGAGTACTCCTGTCAGCCGGTCATCATGACATACAGTATATCACCAGTCCCCAGTCAGTGTGTTCATTTGCCCAGTCTACGTGTAGCACCACGATGATTTGCAAGTTTGTACTTTAGGTCCTGGCAGTCTGAAACAAAATGGATGAGCAGCTATCAAGTGATGATTTACTCCTGGACAGGGAGCAGGAGACACTGTAATGGAGAACAGTTATGGTTTCTGTGCTGGCTTAAATAAATGTTAAATCAAAAACACCCTTTCTCTGCTCAGCTGCATTTTATCATGATTTTTTAAGTGAGCAGAAAAAAAAAAGAGAGATGAATCCCATGTGATGTATCTGTATACGTGTCCCACCCTAACTGTCAATATTATCCTGCATGCACTGCTGTTGACATTCTTACACCCATTGTTCCATGTGCCATCTTACACCATCTTAGAGGTGTTTTAAATAAATACAGTGTGGACTGACCTTGTGGTGCACTCTCATGACAATATGTGCATAATCAAATGTGGAACATTTTGTGAAAACTTTGGGACTAGTTCATCATAGCATTCGCAGAGGTATGTTATATCACTGAGTGTAATCACCATTATTACAGTATTACCTCCTTATAAGTATATAGAATTTCTAAATTGTTCTGTAAAAATGGCCCCTCTCTCCTGCTGCTCTCCGCTCCTATTGTGATGAGACTACCTCTCTAATGTCGCTGTCATCGTTTTTCTACACGAGGCCTCCACTTCTTCTCCCTCCCCCTCACCTTGCCCCGCTCCTGCTGCAGTTCGATCTGGGTGTCCATGAGTTTGCTCCTCAGCTCCTCGTTGGTGCCCTGCACCGAGTCAGCCATCACCTCCGACTTCTCCGGCTTCCTTCCCTTCTTAAGGGGTGGGGCCGCAGGGGGTGTGGTTGATGACATAGCACTCCGGCCGCCCAATCAGGACAGACATAGAGTGCCAGGTGTGGGCGAAAACGGAGGAGAGAGTCAGTCGCTGCTCCTCCTCCCTGCGAGACCCTGCAGCATCATCATCATCATCTTCATGTGGCTGTCAAGCCTACATCGTTGCTGGAGGATGGTGAGAGTTTCTGTTTGAGTTGAGACAGACAGACACAGAGAAAAAGAAAAGATGGAAAAAAGGTGAGTCAGTGTTTTAAAAAACTGGGTTATACAAAACTACTCTGCACAATACTCTGGGCCCAAGCCACATGACGCACCAGAGCCAGGGGAAAACAGACTATTTTTGGGACTAACATTTACACTCTCCTCTGTCACCCTCTTCTCTCTAACATATACACGTGGGCCATTTATCATCATCCTATTCCAGTCCCTGGGCTGTGCTTAGAAGCTCCACAGCGCATGAAAATGCATCTGGCCACCATAGTTATGGCGCCTAGCCACTAACATCTCACTGGACCCTTCTCTTGTTCTGTACACGAATCCTTTACTACGAGGAGTCGTGACATCCCTCTGCCCAGAGATCCTGTAATGTCTCCTTGTTCTGCAAACATAAAGAATAAAGGGCAGGCCTAGCATTAATGTACAATTGAAACACACAAATCAAGTCAAATAGGATTTAAATTGATGATTAGTTTAATCTCTCCTCCTTTTTTCAAAGGCAGGCTGCAGTTGTGTTTGCAGGTTAGCAGGTTTTATTGTCGGTGTGTTGCCGCCACAATGACACACATTCACTCAGCTGAAAGTGGACTCCTCTAATCTCTTCCTGGAATGAATTGTAACCCAGTAACCTTCCAGTCTTTCTGCTGACTATTAAATAAATAATGCAACGATCAGGGAGCTGAAGCATTAAGACTGCAGGCGCCTCCATCTTTTTCTACACACAACCATTCATACAACATACACAGATGGCAGCAATAGTTACCAAGGCAACCCTTGCTCTCAAAAACTCTACCCCTCTCATAGCAAAGGATGATGGGAAGGAGAAGTCTAAGGGTGGATTTGAAACGTGCACACAGACAGGGTGCACGTATGAACACATACACGCACGCAATCGTATCGTATAGAGGCTGCACATTTGAGAAACACACGCACACACATGCACGATGCTGTTATCTGGTCCAATCTCTGAGCCGAGGTTGACTGAGAGACAGAAATGCACCGACGCTGGAGGGCAAGCAAGCCTTCTTCCACATGGATTTTTTACACAGCACGCACAGTTGGGAACCGGTGGAGATGAGAGAGGAAGCAAATGAGAGAGAGGAGATTAAGCCTGTAAGAGAGAGGCAGAGAAGAAGGAAAGAGCAGAGGAAAAGTGAAAAACATGCAGAGCTCTACTAGACCCCCCCTTCCACCACTCCTCTTGCAATTCTCTAACCTCTCTACATCCCTCCACCCCCCACTCGCTGGCATGGTGATGCTAGTGAGCAGAGGCAATCCGTGATCTCACTCTCATTCACAGAGACAGAAAGAGAGAGAGGGAGAGAGAGATCATTCATACACAGAGAGCTCACATTCTCTGAGTCTTAAACAGAACAACTAGGGACAGATACAGCTGACATCTATTCACACAGGCACCAAGGCTCTCCACACATTTGTATCAGGCATGTATTCATTTCCAAGATGTCAGTAAACGTGATGTGCAATCATGTGTGCTGGAATTTGCACATGCAATTTACAAGAACAAAAATGTTTTATGCACAATTCCCACCCTGTCACTGTTTTCAACATGTTTCTGCATGTCTGTGCCATTATCTGAGACCAGGTGTACCCAAGCTGAAATGGCTGAAAGGCATGACGGATGGTTTCACTGGTTTTCATAGGGGAAGCAAGCTCATCCTTCCAACATCTGGATGGAACATAGTGATAGTTTAAGCGGCCGGTTTCATGTCAATCATATCTGTTTACATAGTTGCCATCGCATATTTCAGGTCAGAGCTAGTATATTTATACATTTTGCATTGCTACAGAACTCAGTTTGTCTTTCACACGCTTAAAGTCCAGATTTTGCCTGAGATCAGCATGTGCGTACAGGCACAAACACACATACATGCCGTCAACCTCACACAGTTCCCACAAAGCCTCCTAGAGCCACGTGTTCCCAAGCTGGAAGCCAGGAGCTATCTCTGAAAGTTTATAGTTCATGGAAAACCAGGAATGTTATATAGGAAACTGGAGCATTTTATAGGGGCACCGCGAAGCTAACAAACACCTTTAATGTTCACAGAAGCAAACAAAAGCCAGCACAGGTTGTAGACCTTAAATTACCCCATCCGCCCCAAGTATAAACAGCTAGTCTAGTTGATATTCTGCTGGGAAGTAAAACCTTTCAACAGAGAAAACTGACAGCCTATTCTGCATCATCCCCGTCATCACCCATATATAGCTGATAAAATCTCACATCCATAAAAATCACTGTGACTCATCAAATCAATCACAAATCATATTTCAAAAAGAGTTATATAAGTTGAACAAAACTGCAGCAATAAAGCCAGTTAATGTAGCAATGGGACAGTCAACATAAACAAACAACAGAGCAAAATCACTTAGCAGTGACTGCAAGAAAGAAGTGATGAAGAAATTCTGCAGCTGCCAAGGAGTTTCACAATCAAGCTAATTGCTGCTTGAGAAACGGACTCTTTCACTCTTTAAGCCACCCAAAAAAAGTCAGCAATGAAATGTGTTCATTAGCACCAATACAGCGTAAGAATATAAGCTGAAACATAGCATAATCGTGGCTTATAGGTTAATACGTAGCCGCCATTGGCTGATGCTCTAACCTGGATTCTTTCAAAACAGGCTGAACAAAGTGTGAAACACAGTATAGGTAGTTTCATAACTGCCTCAGGAAATCGCTCCTTACCGTGTGAAATGACGGGCCTGTATAGAGTTTCAACAGCACACTGGTTGGTGGGTGTTGCTGGGTTTTGCCTTTTAGTTGAAGGATTGAAATGTATTGAAATAAAAATTAACTTAAACAAATCAGCTATTAAAATACTTGAAGATTAATTTATTGTTGATTGACTAACCCTTTCAGCTCTAGTTGTCAAAGGTTTTCTGTGTGACTATCAGAATTACCACATCTCACATTTGCTATCAATGTCTGTGTTAATTTAATCATCCATGTAAAACAAGTCAGATGTGGTGGAATAAGTTTTGCATTAGTGCAATAAACTTGTCCTTAATGGACATCTAGTCTAGCAAACACACTGACTTCACAAAAAAAATCATGACTCACAGTACAATTGTCACTAATTGTGACTACAAAATAAATTAAGAAAAAACATAAAATACATGCTCAAACATTAATATTACATTTGTTTGAGTAATTTTTTAGCTTCTCGTGACTACATGTCTGTGATATAAAAAGGCTAACGGAAAGACTATTATAGTTTACAAATGAAGTACAAAATGTTGGGTAGCCATACACGTCTTTGCAGTGGTCACAAGCTTATTACACACTTACAGATGGGCCTCCTCAAGGCAAGACAGACCACACACACACACACACTTGTAGAGAGTCAAACATTAACTAGACTCCAGTGAGACATGCAGGCCCAATAAATACATAAAAGGGCTGCTAATGGGAGCTCAGACAAAGACTCCTCACTTCTCAGTCTAGGTTAAAAATCAACAGTGAGGGTGTGGATACACAGAGATATACTCCTGTTTATACTGCACATTTGTTACAGGACACACACCTTCTCATTGTGGACATACCACCACCAGCAGCAGCAGCAGAGTGTAGACTGTCAGAGCAGGTCTAGCCACACTCCAGACATCCCTCCACAGTCCACACACACAAACACACTCAGCAGTCTAGAGATACACTTAAGACACTGTAAAGATCCCATTGAGAGACTGAGTAACCCAGCCAAGTGCAACACTAGTGGAGCATATGACCTAAAAACTGCTATGCCAGCAGAATGACTGCAAGTTACTGACCCCAATGACTAGTCAACCCAAACAGATAAACAATAAGTCTCTCTCTCTCTGTCATACACACTGCTACTCAGTTATGCTATTGCTACTTTTATTGCTCAGGGTTTACCTGGTAATGTGTCAGCTCTGTCATTCCTGACATTCACTGCTGCAAGCATTTTGTGCTTCTGGCCTGTGTGTGTACATCAATGTGTATATATGCTTCTGCATGCATGGGTGCATCTCTGAGTGTGTTGGCAGTGATAGCTGCCTCTCCCCCCTCAGAAAGACATGATAGTGCAGTCAGTAATGTGATTAACCTCGCCTCCCTCCCTCTCTCTGACTACACAGCACATCGGTCACTACTGGCTGGTTGCTATTCACCCTCTGGCTTACACATAAACATTAATACACAGTGCAGACACTTATTCATCTTCTTCACCCTTTGCATTAAGAATATAGGATGCACTACTCTGATGTGTCTTCATGGAGAGGTTATAAGGAAGGGAGCAAAGCAATAAGAGAGGAATACACTTGTGGGTACAGTCCACGGGGATTATCCTCGTAGCAGCCCGTCACTGAGTGTTACACTGAAGAAGGCAGGGTATATGGATGAAATGGGATTATCAATGAAGAATGAATCTGATAAATTAAGCTAGGAAGAGGAGGGTGGAGAAAGGCAGGGGGGTGAGTGAAAAAAAGAGGGGGAAACTGTGACATAAGCTGGAGCCCCACTGAATGTCAGCATTCATCTACTCTAAATCATAAAGCAGACTGAAGGATTGAGGACAGGGTGAAAATGTAGCATGGAAATGATCATAAACAGACAGTGACCTTATCTTTCTGACACCTGCACCAGAGCTATCCAGCACATACAATGAGCACAGCATGCATTGTAGTTTTCGGAGCATAGCTTGAACAGGCTGATCAAACAGAAGCGAGAGTGCAACACATGTTGGCAGTCCACTGGGGCAGATTTACGAGCCTCCAGAGCTGCCTGCTACAACAGCAGCAGAGCTGTTATGACAGACAGGAGTCCCTGCCCATAAACACAGCGGATGGGTGAACAGGGTGCATGCACGGCAGAGGACTGCTTTTAGAAAAAGGGATGAGCTGTAGATGCTGGGATGGCTTAATGCAATGTGGCCAGCTCTCTAATGAGCTGTCAAATGGGAGATTAAAGGGTGGAGTGCTGCTGGGAGTGAGCGCTGCTGACAAGCCTGCCTGTCCGGCTTGCCAACCACACCCCACGGCGACATGCATGGGGGGCTGCTGCAGCATCCTCCTCCAGCCACAGAGGTCGGATGTCCTTGCACTCAGGCTGCACAGTCTAATGTGTTGATGTTTCTGTGTCATGTAGCATTGCTGGCGTGGCGTGGCGTAAAAAGCAAGACTAAATGTGGTGGTCCATATTCCACCGGTGGCCTCCCTGATACCGGGTAGGACAAGGGAAGAAGCCTCGGTAACGCGACGACAGTAAAAACAGCTGAATGTTAATCACTCGTGTCCGGTAACGTTATCACCACGCTTCGTACTTCCTCTTTAGCCTGATGGTACACACAGGCTCAACCATGCAGCCTAAACACCGTGTTCACATCCCTGTCTGGGTCGATATGAGGCTTGGCAGCTGCTTAAACACTCACACCGAAACCCTGATATGATGAAGCCGGGTCGGTGTCCGTTACTAGCGGACGAGAAACACGGATGTCGGACGTGTGTCACAGCAGCAAAAACAGCCTGTCAGAGTCAATTTTAGTGGGCAGAAGTTGACTATCGGTACAGAGCGAACAAACTTACCTGAAATGGAGGTCCGGTGGTCACAAGTGGTCTGATGTTGAAACGTCGCTGCTTAAATCGCTTCACATCCAGGAAGGGAGGCTGGGCTTCGGTGTGTGGAGAGACGTTTGAAACTCACCTCAAGCGCTCAAAAGATGCAGAGCTAAGCTGACTGCAAACAGCGACCATGTTACAACTTCATCTCTCCCCAGTTAATACAACAGCCGAAGTTGTATTTCCACTGATAATATTATCCTCTAGCTACAGACTGGACTCAGCTCCGGGCTTCTTCCCCTCCTCTCGCGCTGCACGTTGACATTTTCCTCCACGCCCACACACACACACACACACACACACAAACACGCATGAGTGCACGCGCGACGTCATCCGCTCCTATACGTTTCATCCACATGAGTAAAAAAAAAAAAAAGAAAAAGAAATAAAAGGGTTTCGATGCCCGGGTCGACGTGAGCGCGGGGAAAAAAAAAGAAAACAGCCGGGCGGGCGTCGCCGGTAGCGTGATAGAAGCGCGACACCTGACTGCGTGTTCAAGAATGACACCGCGCGCGGTAAATGCGTGGACACGCAGCCGGTGCGGGAGAAACGTGCGGCGTCAGGGCGTACAGTGGCACAGATACTGTATACATGATATCAACAGAAAAAGACAGTGTTTCTACAGATATTATCCCTTAATGTTTGCTCTGCAGTTAGGGCGAGGGAACTGGCAAGTGAGTTCAACTCAATCAACAAGAAGCAAAGAAGACTGGCAACCAAAACTGTTTGCAAACAAACACATTTCCTGGTAAAATAAGAAAATGTATATATTTTACAGACTGGTGACCCATGTTGCCAGTGAAACAAATTATATCTTTATAAGGCTAAAGCTGTGAGTAACATCCTCTTATCCTCTATCATCCTATATCATTTTAATGCAATAATATGACTTATTATTATTTCAGCATGCTGTGGCTAGTAAATAACATCATATGTCATTAAGTAGGTATTAATGTAACATGATACTGGAGAGAGAGAATTCAAAATATTTATTAGTTGCCCTAATTTCATTAAGGCAGCTAATAAATGTTGATATATCTAATTTCTCTATCATTTCATTCATTTATTTCACTTAAACTACTATTATATTTTATTTTATGAATTACTTCATACCATAATTTTGAGTATGCGCAGCAACAATGATGTGAGAGCCACTCTGCCTCTTGCCTGGCATCATTATAAAGCTGTTCTTAATAAGTAAAGGTTGTGAAACGTTAACTACCATGATCATCATCATCATTTTCCTCTGTCTGTATCTTCATCTATGACAGTGATGCACTGTAACTGGAGAAGCTCCAATTACAGGTACCACAGGCCTCTAAATTCAGTATATTTATCTGGGACAAAATGACTCGTCAAATCATAAAAGTAGGTGAAATAATCTGACAATATGAAAGTGGTGTGAGACCAGTGTGACCCAGATTCTGGAGGATGCATTACTTACGCACAGCTGCCTGTCTCTGCCTCCCCACACCACATTGTGCCTGCCTGCCTGCCTGCCACTCACAGGCCACACCACACATCACTACAGCATATGCAGCCTATTGCTGCAGGGCAGCGCATGCCATAGGAAGCAGGAGAAGAGGAGCACACAGTCAGGGATGAGTCTCAGTTGTCTATATTGTGTCCTATCCTGCAGCGGTCGCTCGCTCATCCATAACTATAGTCCCGGTGGTGCTATTTATATGCATGGGACATTTTTTGTGGGAGGTAAAGCAGACAAGCAAAGTGGGTGAGTTTGGAGTATTAGGCTGCTCTCCATTCAGGTTCCTGCTGAGGCCAGCAAACAGACACCCAGATGGAGCGATAAAGTGAAAAAACATTGTGGTTGCAGGCAGAGAGGGGTGAGGAGAGGGAGGGATTTGCGTCCTGTTTTGTTTTGCTGAAGAATTGACTCAGAGAGCGAATGTGTGTCAGGGAGCGGTAATGAGTGTTTCTGTTAATTGTTTTGCCTGAGGTTTTTTTTATTTTTTTTTTACTGTTTTAGGCAGTCTGTTTTTGTACCATGCTCCCTCTGAGAGAACAACAGGAGAATAGGAGATTCTCAGACAATAAAGGAAACTTTGCATTTGACATCACAATAACCTTGTGATTTGGCCTTGTGATATCTCATCCTCAGATTAAGGAACAACTCAAGGTGTCATTAGATTCAGGTGATAATACTGGTGATGATTAAAGTGTTAAAGTGATGGCAGCTATAAGTGAAACGCATCCTATTCTGTATTATGCGTTCAAGAGAAGGTCAGCTGACTTGGCTTGTTGTACAAGCATCTTATTTACAGATTTCTTTATAGGAAAAAACTAACTATCTCACTCATTAGCAATGATAATGGCAGATCTAGTCTGTCAGCCTATTTCCATTTCTTTTGCCCAGCTGTGAGGAACACAGTAATGTGAGGAGCCGCTGTTTTTATTAACTTAACATAATCATCTTACATTTTCAGCATATCCATGAGAGCTGCCAATAATAAGCTTAACATATTCATGACTGCCCACAGATTAAACTTATTATAGCCTTTAGAGACGGCCTTTGGTATTCAGAAGGGACCAGGGAATCAAATGAGGAATGTATCTAGCTAACCTGGTGCTTATAGAAGATTTAATGGAAACACAATCACACATAAATACACACAAAGGGACACGGAGTCAAACATCAGACACCTTTCAGGCAATTTCTGAATCCAGCCACCAAACTGACCTATTTTTCCACAATGTAAACCCAAGTCCCGCGGTCTGGAGCGCTCGTGGTGACGTAACTACTCTCATATGAAGGTAATTAGGCTTCCCAGGAATGACTCACCACTGTTAGTCACTAAAAAATCTGAGCCTGATGTTCCATGTCTAAAAACCCCAAACCTTCATTCATAACATGAACATACTGTAACAAGAGGACAAACTTGTGTGTAACTGTAGAAACTGGCCTTTGAAGCTGCTTTGACTTGTTAAAGCTTTTCAGACACAGTAACATAAATCTGCCTCTGTTTCTGACTTCATCAGTAAACTATGAGGAGTTTAATGGAAATTCTGTTGAATTTAATGTCCAATGCCTCACTCTATAAATGCACTTTTACTGCCCACACCCAGAATCATAACACAAGTTGTTTAACGTAGCCATGGCACAAGTAGTATGACTCAACTAGAAGAGTTATGAGAGTTATAGAGTTGTATTAGCATTAGTGCCAGAGGCTGAAAATGTAAATAAACAATGTATTGTATAATTTAAAATTTGCAAAAAGAACTTATGATTTGATTTAATATTAACAGTCAGACAAAACACAATTAAATCAAAACTATCGTAAGCCCAGACATAAACAGTTGTGACTAAAGGCTTGTCTGTATTCAACAATTCTTACTCTCCTTGTTGTATAAGTTAATATTTCTTTTTTCTCTGCCTCTTTTCCACATAGGCCACAAAATAGCAGCAGATCAATACAAATAGGGCTGGCAGCCGAAGAAGGGACATAACCCACAGGAAGGAGCTAAGTTTTCCCCACTTGGAAAATGTGTAGGAAGCGCCAGTGATTTAAGCACAACAGGAGTTCATAATAGCAGATTTAAATTAAAAATGCTTCAGGGTGATCAGTCAGTGGCACCAAATTTACGAGAGTTGGATAAACTCCCTGTCTGAGAAATGAGGGGATTTCCTGGAGCTGATTGTATCACAGCGTGTCCTCTGTTCTTATGTTAGCATCATAACATAAACAATATGGTAGAATATTTATAGAGTACATATAGTGTGTGAATACAAGCTACTGCTACTAAGTGTCCGCTGGCCACAGTCCATCCAGCATTACAGCCCATTTCCCTGCAGAGAGAATCTTCAAAGGTCAGAACAGCTATTGGGCCGAATTTGTGATGGAAATACTCATCTTCGCTGCAGTCAATGTCCGTTCTCACATAACCCTTCTGGTTGCTATGGCTACTGACCATACCTCCTCTCGTCCTCCTCAGGCTTCTCTTCCTGTGAGAGTCACTGGCAATGCCGTGGGTGGGGTCTGTGCTGTACATACAGGGACCTGTTACCTAGACACTGAGAGGAGACGAAGAGTGGGGCTGAGTGAATGTTGGACCACTGGTTCTGTTTTAATCACTGCAACTGAGGGAGAGGGCTTGCCAGATAAGAAATTAGAAAAGATGACGGGGAGTCTCCATCACTTGAGTCTTGAGTCATTACTTCCAGGAGGGGGTATACAGAGAGAGACGACAAACAGACTGAAGCGAAGAGACCAGCTTGTTTTAATTTTCAATCAGCTAAAGCTAAGTAATGACCACATGGTAAAAACCTGCAAGTGATGACTGTGACCGTCTCAGTCAGGGGCACTGTAGCCCCAACAAATCTGCAAGGGGATTTGCATAATCAAAAGATTTGGACTCATAACAAGCTCATTATTACAAATATCTATCTTGAGCCGCCTTGCTTAATTTAAATTAGAACTGCGCCGTTGAGTGCACATGTGTCTAAATCCATTCAAAAGACAGATTGCCTAATAAAGACTGAAGGTGTGCATGTGAAAGACCAAAACCAGTATACGGGTCCGGCTTATCCTCTCAACTGGATTGCGATAATCTACTAATCGGGAGGCATTTACATAACTGCTTCAACGCAGCAGCAGTTAAGCAATTACTGGCCCCATTTTCCTCTTTTCCCACAATGTGGTATCTGCGCTCATTTCCAGACTCGAACTTTAATTTCACTCATTCCCCTGAGTCTTTCTCTTTTCAAGTCCTTTTGTTGTCTGCTCTCTTTCGTTTTTTTGCCTGGGTCCCCTTCCCCTGAACTTTAATGTTTTCCTTTCCTTGTCTGTTTCCCAGTGCTCCTGATGGCAGGCAGTGCGACAGCAAAGAGCTGCACGTCTGAGCAAAGTTACAAACCCTCAGTAACTTATGTTTGGGCTTAATCAACAAGTGAGTCAGTGAATAAAAGTTGCGGAAAATATTACACTCAGATCACAGATTTGGAGGCAGGCTTTTGCAAACTTCAATCTTCAACCAGTTTATTTTGCAGAGTAAATAACATTGAATGCATTTGCCTGTGCTCTCTGACCGTGATGTTGAGTTTGGATCATGTGATGAAACTTAGTTGCTGGACAAACACTGAATCGTAAAGTAAATCCGATTACATAGTTCATTGTAAGCACCTTATGCTTTTCATAAATTCCTAAACAACATTCCCACAGCCAATGTGACTTTAAAATATAATGTACTGCAGTGGTAGGCAAATAGTGGCCTGTGAACCAAAATCTGTCCCTCAACCTAAGCTTTTTGACACTTCAACAAAAGCTGATGTTTTCCTTTTGAATCAAAACGTTTACATACGTTTTCCCACAAATCTACTGTGGATAACAATAGAATTAACACGCTTGCGTATACCTCAATAAACATGGCCGTGTAAATGTAATGAATGTTGTTTTGTTTTGGTTTGTTTTTTTGTTGCAATTATTAATTAATCTACAGAAAATTCTTTGGCAACATTTATTTGAGTCATTTTTTAAAGTCATTTTTTGTTTCCAGTTTCTCACACATGAAGATTTGATGCAGGTCTTTGTAGCACATGATGGTAAACTGAATATTTTGGGGTTTCAGACTGTTGGTGGGATAAAACAAGACATTCAAAATGTTTCATTAGGCTGATGGAAATTATTACAGGCATTTCTCACTATTTTATGACATTTTATGCACAAAACTAATCCATTAATCAAGAAAATAATCAGCAGATAAACTGATAATGAAAATTGTATTTGCAGCACTGACAGCAGCATTTTTAACAGACATGGCATAAAAAACTGAAAGGCAACAATAACAGTGTATATATTCACCCACAAGTTTAAGAGGTATCTGTTCAAATCACAAATAAAGTCCAGTGATACAACTCAAAGCATACATTTGTGTATATGACTCGTTTTTTGCCAGAGAACATAAACTGACATAACTCTGTTCACAGTAACTAACGAAAGGGAAAGTGACGTCTGCTATCAGATACAACCTTACAGCAACGCTTTTTATGAAAATGTTTCATTCTTAAAAGAACTAAAATAAAAAATGTACTGCCTTTTACTCCAATTCAGTGACCAAAATACTGTAGAGACAAAGGCATTAAATAAATTTTAAGTGTCTCAAAATTATTATTTTTTTGTTTGTTTTCTTTTGTTTTTATGCACTTCTAAAGAGTGATCATGGCTATTCTTTCTTAAAGTACCACACGTAAATAAAAACAACATGTCGTGTACTGCCATCTCCTGGTGGAAAACTAATATTTCGTTGTTGCAAACGGAAAAAAAAGATATCGAATAATGATTGCTAAAACAGAGCAGGCGTATAGAGTAGCCTCAAGTTCAACTATAAAAAAAACATTTGTGAATTTAGCTCATTTCAACGGGTGTTAAAAACTGTGATTCCTATCCCTGACATTAAAGATTCATCCACTTACCTGTAGCGGGAAGTCTGTCGACGGTTGATTGCTCATGACTGAGAGAAATTACATCTGCTTCCGGACACTGCAGCCAATCAAATCGCGTTTATAGAATCCAGTGCACTGTTTTGTCCAATCACAACACGCATAACATGAAGGGGGCGTGGCCGTCTATTGGAGCAGCTGACAGACTTTCCTGTACACTGTGTGTGTTTGGAGTTTGACCGCACAGGGACAACAGTGTCCAGGCAGATCCCACAAAAGCGAAAGGGAAGAATGACTTGGGACACCGAATAACAAAGAAACTGAGATTGATCTCGAAACCTTTTCACTCGGTGGATTTAAAATAAACCGATGTGTTCGTGGTAAAGGTGAGCAGACAACATTAGCATTAGCAGCAAAACTACAACAAGTTATTCTAGCCGGCTGTTATATCTACCACTGCCTTTTATATGTCGCTTACATTACGACTGTAGCACTGTATATACATTATATTGTAGTTGTGAAAAACGTATATGAAGGATCAGTATTTGGATTATTTACATGTCAACTTCATCAGTTAAAGCCGTGTTAATGGAGCCTCTTCTTGCTGGTCAAAGGGGGTTCCCTAAACTGCAACAGGACCCATCGCGTTTCCAGTCAGAGCACTTCAAGGATGTCACCTTCTCAATATAGCTGCTCGGGGCTCACTCAATAAATAATGTCTAAAATAGACTGCAGACAACAGGACGGGTTTGCTTTCACAGAAAACAAAAGATCTGGCACAGCTGAGCCAAACTAAACCTAAACACAACATGGATTTTCTATAGGGGTGTTTAGCCTTAAGGAAAAAAGGAATTGGACTGTTTTAGCCAGCTCATGTCAGTACTAAGCTGTGTGTCATGGAGGCAGATAAGTGTGCAGACTCATACACTGCTCCAGCCTATTTCTTTAATCATCCATCAGTTGTTGTAGGGTTAGTAGAATGAAAATCTACCGGCACTTGGGTCTTGGTGCCACATGGTTTGAGAGCCACAGGTGTTGGCACTAAATGCTAAAGGTGAAGCAGGCACGTTTTGGAGAGTGCTGTATAAATATAGTTCATTATTTTTAGTATTATTACTCTTGTTCATTAAGCAGTAAGGTCAGAGTGTCATCTGATCAGTCCCATGTTGATTCTGTAGTACGACTGTGACCCCAAACATACAGAGTCAAGAAGAACAGTCTTTCTGCCATCTTTCATTTTTGCAGTAAATTGGACTGTCAGCTACTTAGACAAAAATAAATAAATTCTTTTTTATATGCAGTTGTTACATTACTACTTTACATTGATGTATTAATGCAATATTATCACAAAAAGTATCATAATGCTTTGATTTATCAAAATTATTTCACTAAGCTATAGTTTACAGTGAGGATTCAGTGATGTGTGTGTGTACAGCAGTCTTAGTCGCAGTCTCAGCTGAGTGAGTGGAGGTGTTTTGAAAAGAAAAGTGTCCTTTCACAACAGCTGTTACTCCACCACTGGTGTCAGCACAGACACTGTCACTTCTCTCTTCCTCCATCCCTCCCCCTGTCATCTGTTTTGCCTTGAACACGTGCTGCTGTCTGCTCTGCTGTTATAAACATGCGGTCACGACTGTTTTCAGATACTCAGTCGTTTCTCTGACTGTGATTAAACTCTGGAGTTTTCTTGTTTTTTTACCGACTGGTTGTCTGATGCCATTTTCAGCCATGGACCCATCACTGACTAGCAACGCATCCGCCCCAAAACCCATCTCCTCGTCTCCAACCACCCTCAGGGCTGGCCTCTCTTCACCCAGTCCATCTGCTACCACAACCGCACCGACCTCAGACCAGCCGAAGCCTAAACTCACCATGCCTACACCTCCGGCCTCACCTTCTCCCTCCACCGCCTCCCGTCGGATGTCTCCAGGTCTTTCTACCCGCTCGTCCTCCCTGTCCACGCCACCCCCCTCACCCCTCCGCCAGCCCATCAGGAGCCTCTCTCAGCCGGGCAGATCTCAGCTCAATGCAGCCTCTACAGGGAATCCTCCGCCTCCTCCCACACCTGAGCCAGGTAACAGTCAAACTCTGACCTCTGATCTCTTCTCTGTTTCACTTCCCTGTTCCTTAACAATCAGTGCAGCCAACACTCCCAGTCCACTCTGTGTGCTGTAGTGTCTCCATGACAACTGTAGACATTTACCACAACATGTAAAGCAGCCCCTCCCATTTTGCTGACATGAGAAGAAGAAAACCCTGTCTTATCATCGACCATTTCAACTCTGTTTAGTTTCCACCGACCAAATCCGCCATTTAAAGTTCACATAGTGGGAGATCTCTCAGTTCTTCTGGGGGATATCAAGTTTTAGTTTGCTGCATGACTTTGCAGTGATGTCTAGATGTGTTAATTTGGAGTATCAACTGGAAAGTGTGAAATCTAACACCTCGGTCATCTTATTTACACCCCAGTTTTTCCATTAGACCTAATCCTGTCCCCTGAAAAACAAACACCGTGCACCATGCGTTCAGTTGTCCAGAACTGAAGAGATAATTATAATGTAGCTAGTGAAAGTAAAAATGGGAGACGGGTTGCATCACTTTGTAAGCGCAAGTTACATCAGGGAAGCTAGCAGCTGCTGTTGACTGCGCTGAACAAACAGTTATTTTAAGGCACAGGTGGTGGGTCAGAGCCTGAGCGGCGTACCAGGAACATGGACGGACATCTGGTGGAAGATGCCGGGTGTCATCACATTTCTTCTTTGCTTCCTGTAACAGGCAGACATAGACCGACCAACGCCTCCCTCGCCAGTATCACTTACAGCCTGTCAGCGTTTTGAATCTTGGAATGTGTTTCCACATTTGTTGCCACCCTCCATCTCTCTGGGAAGATTTGTCATTTGTTTTAAACACAACAGAGGTGGCACCTTACTTCTCCACGTGACTCCTTCAGCTCTAGCGAGGCACTGGGATTTGAGAGCGGCAGAAGTCATCAGTTGAAAGAAGATAGATAATTAAAGTGGCAGGGTTCAGTGGGACAGTCTTATCAGGACAGAGGCTGTTTCTGGAAGGATCTGACTCATGCTCACACTCTGGGATCACTCATGTCACTGACTGTCACATCAAACTGGCCTGTTTCCATGTCCCTGTTAATGTTTATCTGGACCATGAGTGCAGAGGTTTTTAAAACTAAGAAGAATTAAAAAGGAGATTTTATTTTTGAAATGCTCAGCATGAAGAAAATCCATTTTTTTGCGTAGTTGAAATCACTGCCCATTTTTAAAGCTGTTTAAGCTGGCAAGAAAAATAAAAGACTCAAGTATCTTAGTAGTATTAAGTATTTCCTACCAAATTTTTTGGCTTGTTAGTTGTTTGGTTTTAATTGGAAATGGCTTGGTCAACAGTTTTAGGCCCTGTAAATCAGGGTAATCCAGGGTAGTGTGTGTGTGTGTGGGTATGTGGGTGGGTGTGGACATGTTTTAAGAAGAAAGAAGTTATTGCACAGACTAAAGAAGTCCAGTTGCTGTAAAAGTTTGGCTTTTTCATAATCCCCCTTCACAGTAGAAATACTTACATTCAGCAGTATACAGTTATTCACAGTGATCATCATTTACATAGTGATTTTATGGTTTTCTGTTTCCCTCAGAGGAGCCAGAGGAGGAGGTCAGTTTTGAAGATCTGGAGGAGAGAGCAAAGTCAGGAGATGCTAAAGCACAAACCAAGGTCAGTGTCAGTGAACGCGCTGCAGATACTGTCGACTTTAATGGCCATATGGCGGGTACAGAACAGATCAGCCAAGTAATGACAAATGTTATTTTACAGAGACGTATTGATGGGAAGGGCAGGTCACTAAGTCACAGCGGTGCTTGTCTTGCAAGTCTAAAAGTCTGGGTGTGTGTGTGTGTGACACCAGATGGGGCGTTACTTCCTGGCCCTGGCAGAAGAAAGGGATGAGGAGCTGAACAACTGCACAGCGGTCACTTGGCTGGTCCAGGCTGCTAAACAAGGCCGCAAGGACGCCGTCAAACTGCTGCAGCAATGCTTAGCCTCCAGGAAAGGTACCAAACTGTCCCGCAACATAACAATCATTGGCTTGATGTTATAATGGCTGCCTGGGAATGTTTTTTTTTTTTTTCTTCTTTTGTTTTTTCAGGCATCACTTTGGAGAACTTCGAGGAGGTGAAGAGGTTGTGCACAGAGACGCGTTTCGAGAGGGGAGTCAGGAAAGCGGCTCTGCTCATGTACTGGAAGTTGAATCCGGAGAGGAAGAAGTCGGTGGCCATTTCTGAGATGCTGGAGAATGTTGAACACGTCCACACAGAGCCAGGTACGAGAGCAATTACACTGACATCATACAGTTTATTGTCTTATTTAAATTACAGTAAACAGCTGATACAGAGGTGAAATCTTAGTATTCTCATGGACTACAAATGATTTGAAACAGACAAAGAAATACAGATAAGTTGCATATTAAACGGATGTTTTTCTTTTTCTCTTTCCATCTTTTCTCCACCTGCAGGGAAACCAGTCTCCCCTGGTCCGCTTAACAGCTCTGCCAAGAAACAGAGGAGAGTCCTGGAAACAATGGTCACCTGCGAGGGTGTGTGTTGTCTCCTATATTAACTTATACAGTAACTATAGTAGCTACAATAAGAAAAGATTTGTTTGTGAGTTAACAAACACAGTGTGTTTTCTGTGTAGCCACTTCCCATGTCGGCCTTGATGATTTTGTCGAGATGACTAAGAAGTACGCTCAGGGTATTGCGCCCTCACCGGTCATGGCCGCCGCAGGAGGCGACGATGATGACGACGATGACGATGTAGTGGTGAAGAATCCGGATGAGCTGCCCCTGCACCAGAAGGTGGGAAGCTCTCAGACTCTGTAAGGATGTAGCTGTGTATACTGAGGAGATTTACCTTTCATTTCACACAGGGTTTGATTAAGTTCAGTGCGTTTACTGAACCCCGGGCGTTGTACACATTATTAATCTGTTATATTTTCCATTTCTGATGTTACGTTTTGTGTTTTGTCTGATAACCTGTGGTGACTCTTTCTTTCCCATCTTGTCCCTGCATTTCTCCCATTTATCTTCCTTTGCTTTGTTTCCTATGGGTCAAGTTTAGCATCAGTATTCAGTCACATGCAATGATAACAGGTCTTGACTCTGACTCCTCCCCCAGCTGCTGAAGTTCCCCCTGTGCGCTCTGCTGGAGATCAAGGAGCACCTCATTGACTGGGCGTCTCGGGCCGGCATGCAGTGGCTCAGCACTCTGATCCCCACCCACCACGTCAACGCGCTCATCTTCTTCTTCATCATCTCCAATCTCACTATCGAGTTCTTCATCTTCCTCATCCCTCT
Source organism: Lates japonicus (assembly GCA_033238685.1). Lineage (NCBI taxonomy): Eukaryota > Metazoa > Chordata > Actinopteri > Centropomidae > Lates > Lates japonicus. The sequence goes on from BRZM01000109.1 coordinate 1,784,914, forward strand.
GCTGGTTTTCTACCTCTCGTTCTTCTCCATGGTCATCTGCACGCTGCGGGTATTTCAGGTCAGTGACCACTACTGTTGAGTATTTACATTTTGGATCGAGTTAAAAGCAATATGACATTTTTGCAGCAGTATAAATGTATGTTGTTTTTTTTTTTTTATTTAGCCAGAAGTGAAACCAATACACGTCTCTTTCTGCAGAATTCAAAAGCATGGGAAAACTTCCGGGCACTGACAGACCTGCTGGCTCACTTTGAACCCAGTCTCGATCTGGAGCAGGCTGAGAACAACTTCGGATGGACACACTTAGAGCCCTATCTGTATGTTCATCTCTGTTTACCTTCATCCACATGTAAACATATTTGTTCCTTTGCTCAGTTTACCACTTTTAATTGTTCACTTGGCTTTTGTAAAGTTTAGTTTTGTTCAGGTTTTACTGGTTTGACTGCAACATTTCAGTTAAACACTGTCCTGCAGATACAATCATGCAGTCTTTTATGATGGTGCTCATGCAGCAGAATGATTATGACTCGTCTCTGTGTGTCCCCAGGTACTTCCTGCTCTCTGTGGTCTTTGTGGTTTTCTCCTTCCCCGTTGCCAATAAATCCTGGATCCCCTGCTCTGAGCTGGCTGCCATCGCTCTCTTCTTCACCGTCACCGCCTTCCTCAGCCTCCACGCCTCCGCACAGCTCTTTGCTCGTAAAGCCCTGGTCACGGAGGTCCTCTCCGGTGCCTGCTCCCTCATTCACCTCCTGCCAGACTCCCTCTGGTTCCTCAGGGTCTTTGGGGTGACGTTCATCACTGTGCCTCTAGGAGACATTGTGGTGTTAAACCTGGGGGTGCCCTGTCTGCTCTATGGGCATCTTTTCTATCTCCTGTTCCGTATGGCCCAGCTGAGAGGCTTCAAGGGCACCTACCTGTGCCTGGTGCCCTACCTAGTCTGCTTCACCTGGTGTGAGCTCTGCTTGGTGTTCCTCAATAACGCCTCAGCAATTGGCCTCATCCGCACCTGTGTGGGCTACTTCCTCTTCCTGTTTGCTCTTCCTATACTATCGCTGGGCCTGGCCGCGATGCTCATCATCCAGCTGCTGCAGTGGTTCCTCGCCCTGGAGCTGACCAAGATGGTGGTCACGCTGACAGTTTGCTTCGTGCCAGTCGTGCTGAGGCTTTGGACCCGCTTCAGCCTCAACCCCATTGCTGTTTTCCGGTCTCTGTCGCGGAGCAGCATCGTCAAGCTCATCCTGGTGTGGCTCAGCGCGGTGGTGCTCTTCTGCTGGATGTACGTCTACAGGTCTGAAGGCATGAAGGTGTACAACTCCACCCTGACGTGGCCCGAGTACAGCAACCTCTGCGGTCCTCTGGCATGGAAAGAGTCCAACATGGCCCAAACTCAGATTCTGTGCTCTCACCTCGAAGGGCATCGCGTCACCTGGACCGGACGCTTCAAATACGTCCGCGTGACCGACATCGAGAATGGGCCGCAGTCAGTCATCAACCTCCTGCCTGTGTTTGTGGGCAACTGGATGCGGTGCCTGTACGGTGAGCCGTATCCTTTGTGTGAGGCCAAAAACGCCACAGCCGAGCCCCAGCCTCTGCCCGCCCCGGCTCCTCCTCCCGAGGACCCCCTCTGTAAACTCAAAAAACTGGCCAAGCACGAATGCCACATCAAACGCTTCGATAGGTACAAATTTGAAGTCACAATGGGCATGCCGCTGGAGAGGAAGACCAAAGATGGGACGATCGTGGAAGACGAAGACGCGACCAAGGACATAGTTCTACGAGCCAGCAACGAGTTCAAGTCTGTGCTGTTGCACTTAAACACGGGAAGCCTGGTGGAGTTTAGCACCATACTAGAGGGACGTTTAGGCTCCAAATGGCCCGTGTTTGAACTAAAAGCCATTCACTGCTTGTCATGCGGCGGCACCAGCGTGCCCAGCCGCAGGCAGTATAAGATCGAACATGACTGGAGGGGCACGGCTCAGAGTGCCCTGCAGTTTGGGTTTGACTTCTTCTTCAACCCTTTCCTGACCGCTCAGCTAGAGCCACACTCAGACACAGAGACTGAAATAGAGACTGTGACACAGGACGGGGGGTAGAGGGAAAGAGATCTGACAGACACACCTCTGGGAGAAATGTAAAATTGATGCTAAGATGTGTGATAATATGTGTGTAATACTATCTCCAGTGGAAGAACATTAATGACTGTGTACCTCTGGTTTTAACAGAATCTAACTGCAATATGTTTGGAGAGTTAATTACTGTAGAGGAGCGGATACTCAAACATTTACGGTATCTGCACTGAGCGAGTGTGTTTGCATTTTTATAGCTTTTGAGCCAAAATGTGTGAGAATACATAATATAATGACAATGAAATTTATAATGGGGAGAAGCACAAACTCATGAGCTATTTATGTAATTTACTGCCCAACACTAATGTAAGAAAACCACGATCCAAACCTCCTCAGCTGGAGTCAGTTTTACATTTCCTATACACATTTCATCCCATATAAGCTCACCACAGTGAGCCTACAAATGAAGTCATTTTAACTTTCTTTGTTTGCTACACAAACACTACATCTGCTGCAGCCAGTTTTATGTATGTTGGTCAATATCATGACATATTTTGTGGCCAAATTGATTGTCAGTATTGACATTTTACAGTGTCTTTGTTGAACTGTGCACTCACTTTCTTATGTCTGTGGCCTGCAAATCACCTTTTCAAAGTGTACAGTAGTGCACATGTCCAGTGTGTAATTTGGAAGTGGTTGTTATTGGAAATTATTTTCAAGTGCCTTATAACACACATAACACTCATTTCAGTAATATTTTTTAGAGAACAGGGTAAACCGTGTCTTCACCTGCATCTTACAGAGCAGTTATCCATGTTTACCTCTGCCCTCTCTGTTCTCATGTATATTACTGTTTCCCCTCTGGCCGTCCACTTCCTCCTCTTGTTTGTCTCCATCTCTGCTGTGCAGGGATTTAATGTGTCGAGCATTTGCAGCCCCTGAGTGATGACGTGTTTTAAAATAGGATGTCACTACTGTTTTCTGTACTGTGACCCATAAATATGTTGAAAACATTTGCTTGTTGCCATTTTTGTTTAACATTAATTGCATCACATATTCATTTTATACACAAACTTTTAAGGTTTGAACCAAGTTCTTCGTCCTACCTCTGGAAGTAAGTTTCTATTTTTATTTTACCCATACTCTTTCACATAATTTCAATGCAATAGGTCTGAGGGCTGAATTCCATTTAGCTGTCTCAGTTTCAGGGTCCTGGTTTTGTTCACGCTGACTCACTGTCATGGCTTACTTGGGACACTTAGACAGAAGAGAGCCAATCTAAATGTTATTAGTAACACCTGTACTTTTCCTACTGTAAGTCAAAATGTCTGTTGTGAAAAAAAGTGTATAAATTAGTTACATGTGAAGCACAAGATGAACAGACTTTTAATAGGGAAGGGAAAAAGAAACTTGGTGGTACTCAATCAAGTTCAGTCAGATCCAGATTATGAAAAAGTCTGTTTTGCTCTGAATATATCAGGAGATCATGGTGTTTTCTGTGTAGAAACTCAGGCAGTTTGAGCAAAGTTTAACTTGCATTTTTCATTTGCGCAACACAAACTGAAGAAAAACATTTATGAAGAATCACGCTGTTCATGTGCTCAGTAATTATATCTCTAAAATTCAAAATGGCTTCTTTTATTACTAGATTCTCCAGTGATGTTACCAATTAATTAAAATGCAAACTGGGGAAGTGTAATTTTTTCATCTTCCAAAGGGGGGCATGTAAGGACAAGTGTATGAAACATCACAATAGTGAATCCTGGAATCATCTTATCTCCATGTGTAGTAAGTGTGTCATGACACTAGGTGGTGCCTCCGCCTACATGACTCCACTAATATCACAGACAGTAATGATGACCCCTTTAAGGCTCATATAAATTGAAGCTATAAAGCGTGCACATTAGCATAATGGCAATATTACCAGCTCTCTAATTAAACTGCAATAAAAATCACAGCTGTACGCTCATTGGATGCAATTTCGTTGAAATCTTTATTCAGAAAAAAACATATTAACAATATTTATAACTGTCCATTTGACAATTTTGTCAACAACATACATTAACATAAAAATATGTGAATCGACATTAGTTTGGTCAGGACGTGGAGTAATACAGACCAGATGTTTCCAAAAAAAAGGATAAATAAAAGAATAAACTGTTCTCTAAAAATAAAAGCTTCTGCACATCAGCGAAGTAATCAGTGAGGAAGGCTGAGGAGATTAAAGTACCATCTCTCTGCTGTAGCTTTGGAGGAAATCATCAGCACAGACGATCAAGTCCGCAGTCCGTTTATGGATGTTAAAAAAAAAACTCATACATGTCAAAAACAGTTGATATATACAGACACCATTTAGGCCCTTTGATTTTTTTTTTCTTTTTCTGTAAGAGTACAACATTAATCAGGAACATTCCCCATTCTTCTTGGTTCTCAGTTTTAGTCGAGTAGAAACTGATTCTTGGACGGCTTCATTCAAAATGTACATGTAAGTGTATGAACCGAACACTGGTAAACATGCTTCAGTGTCCGAAGACACAAATAAAGGTAGGAGAGCTCGGTCATCTATGGTTACTCGTGCTGCACGGGGCCGCCGGAGGCCCCTGAAGCCTTTGTACAGCTGGGTCTAAATGGTTAAAGAAGGCAGCCAAGTCAGTCAGTCAGTCAATTTATAAACACCTAGGCTAAATTTATTTGACATGCAGCATCTTTTTTGCTTGATTGTTGAAATTATTTTGTTTATTTTTTACGTTTTTTTTTTTTTTTTTTGCTCGATTTGAGTTGTATTTAACGGCAAAGTAGCACACGACGCAGCCCCAGACCAGAAGCAGAATCCACAATCAGAGAAGTTGGATGATCTGTTTCAACGGACAAAACACTGATGACTGAAACACACCATGTGGAGCAGATATGAGTGTGTGTCGTCACATTAGGCCGCGGTGTATTAATCTACTAACCTCTGCTTCTATCTGCAGGACTGTAAATGTTTTTACCTCACTGAACACGGTCCAGTTGAGCTCAGAGGCGCCTGGGTGCACTTGGGTTAAGGGGAGGGTCCCGAGTTCGTCCTCGCACATCACACATATCATTTTAAACTGTCATCATAATTACCATCATTAACATCATTTAACAAGTAACAAAAACAGAAGTGGGGTAGCTGATCTGAAATCAAACAAACTGCCAGTTACATAAATGCCCCATTTTTCATCAGTGCCGCTGGTAGACAACCACAAAGGGTTTTTGTTACACAAAACAGTGGGCAAGGGATAAGAATAGGCTTTGCTCGAGCACACAAATACAGAGGAGAGGAGGAGGAGGAGGAGGTGGAGAAAGCAAAAGAGCCTGAAGAAGAAAAAAAAAAAAGACAAACATGTAAACGTCTCTCCAGTCGGGGGGCAGGGGTTATCCCCCTCAGAAGCTGAGCTGTAGCAATCAACACACCATCAAACACAATCCAGAAGTTAACAATCAAGAAATCCACAGTTCGGACACTTTTGCAATCCATAATCCATTGCGTAATCCAGCCTGTTCCCTTTCTAGCCCTTTGTAGGTCCTTTCAGTTCTGGGAGGCTGGGGAGGAGGTGAGGGAGTGTGTCAGAGAGGACATACGTGTGTGTATGCTCTCTGCTGATGCGTGTGTGGATGTGTGCTAGGCATATTCCTGTGTGTGTATATGTCTGTCAAGGTGTACATTCTGGCATAGTTGTGTGTTCAGGTGTAAACTCATTCGTATCCGCCGCTGACATCACAACGTTCATTAATGCATTTCAGAGTTGAGTTTGTCCTGGAAGATGTACAGGTTGTTGGTGGCGGCGATGGCGATGATGTTCTCGGTCGGGTGCCAGGCCGTGTGCAGGATCTTCTTGGTGAAGTCCAGGCTGTCCACGCTGATGTCGTCCTTCCGGCGCTTCCCTCCGGCAGCGCAGACCCTCCGCGGCTTCAGGACGGCTCGGGGTTTGCTGCTCTCTCTTGATGCCTCCAGGGTCACGTCGCGTTTGGTGTTCCGGTCGAACATGCGGAAGAAGTTGTTGTAGGCTCCGGTCATGATCACACTGGATTAGAGGAGGAGAAGGATCCAGTGACTAGGAGCAAACACTCTCACTCTCTTACTAAACTAGTGAGGACTGTCACAGGCCATTTCATTTCCATCATTCATTATTTATCCACCATCATATGGATAACTTCATTAGAAATAGATTCTCAGTAGCTGAGAGTCACTTGGAAATTTGCTATATTAAGTACAATTTAAAGGTACTTGTACTTCACTTAAGTTTATTTATTTTATGCTTATGCTCACGATTTACTTGACAGGTACAGTTACTAGCTACTTAATACATGCAATAACCTAAACAACAGTGTCGTAAAGTAGCTCAATTTATGTTCACCTCAGCCGAATGTAACATGTAAATGCTTCTTACATTGCTTACATAAGTGATATAATAATTCAACATTCAAACAGAGATGACCCTTAACTATGAATAAACTCACAGCATTAAAACATTTTTTTTGAAAAACTCATGAGCAATTTGCCTTTCCAAAATCAGCATCCTCTAGTGTTTACTCTTGATAATCCATCCAAAAAAAGCCACTGTAAACAGGGCACCCTCATGAAGACAATCATATCCTACAACTGCATCATCTGTGGTTTGATTCTGCACAAGAACAAACACAAAGTGAACACTCTTAAATGTAAGAACGTTCAGGGAAAAAAAGTAGTTCCTCAGAAAACTGCTCACAGTTCACAGTGAGGTCTGTTGATTATCCTGAGCAACCACGACACAGCTACTGGAAAAAGACACTGCTGCTGAATTTTTCAAATGTACTACTTTATGCTTTAAGAGGTATTCTGTTGATCTCTTTGATTGTACTGGATCAATCACTGTATTGTATTTGGGTGATGGATTTCTCTAAACCTCAGCAGATAAAACTGAAACTATTACTGTGGCAAGATACCAAACTGGGTGAACCCCTTTAAAAGCTTAAAAACACAAATACAAGCAGCAGTTGTCCTTTCCTCACCTCCAACTTTTACAAAACACATAAACACGCAGACGAAGACGTCTGGACACTTCAGGTACCTGTCTGAGCCGTTCCAGGCACACTCAAACTTGTCAAAGATGCAGTCGTTTTCATAAAGGGAACACAACTTGCTGCGGAGGTAATCATGAACCTGGAGGAGTAAACACACACACACACACACACAGATATGATTAAACACGAGTCCAGCACACAGCTGCTTCACTCCCAGGTATTGACTCTGAGTGTAAACTATAAATAGAAGAGTGAGCAGAAAAAGGAGACACATACACACGCATACAAATTTCAGCACAGACAAAACACATTAAATGCGGGCAAGTTGTAACATAAACCTCCCTGAAGGCAAGACTAATAAGACACCGACACTGGCCCTCAGCAATACGAGGGCCAGGAGTACATTTTAATCTAAACTCCTTTTCCATATCAGTAAATCCATTAACATCCAGCTCGCTATTATCAAACCCACCAAGGGCATGATAATAGAGACACACATGTGAACTCACACACACACTCACATATTCACTGACTAATAACTCTTTTCCCCTGTGCTTTCATTCGACCTGCCTGTGTCAGCACTGTGTCCGCTCGCTGATGCAAAGGTTTGAAATCTACACCTTCCTCCAGCCACCATGCTCTGCATTAAGCCCCCTCCTGTTTTCACATTCTGCATAAAGTCAGCAGTCAACAGTCGCCTCCCAATCAATAAACGGTCAAGCTGAGGTCGGCTCATGGTTGTACATCAAACCCCCGTGACATTTTTGTTTTCCCCTATGGGTCTTTCTGCATGAGGTGAAATGATACAGTGTCAGCTGGAGCTGAATATACAGTCTTTTTTTTTTCCTGTTTTGTTTTGTTTTTTTTCCAGCCCACGTGAGCTCTGATTTAGAGTACAGTGCCTTATCCCTCATGGATTTGTGCATATTTTTCATTCTCCAGGAGGAATATGAGTGTACATTTACCTAAATAAGAGTTTAGCCCTGAAATCATTTTTCTCTCCTAACTTTACTCCACTCACTCACATACACTGCAATCTCCACTGCGTCTGTCTCTCCTCCTCTCATTTACAAACTCTCCCCTCATTCTCCTCTCCTACTCTCATCACACCACCTCCCAAACCCTCGCCCTTTTTCTCCTCTCTCTCCCTCCCCTCCCTCCTCCAGCTGCATTGCAGATCTAGGCCATGTATCCCTCCTTCCCGCTTTCACTTTATGAGTGGAGGCTCGAGAGCCTATAAATAGCTCCAGTGCGTCTTAGCCTCCCACTTGTGGCTGCCTCATAGGCCCTCACTCGTCAGGCAGACACACACACACACACACACACAAACACACATGTTCACCCACACACCCGCGGAAGGAATACTAAACACAACTCAAAAAGAACGCCAAATACTTCTAAGCACAGAAATAGTTGGGTGTGGCTGATTGTAAAATACTACAAGGGACATTATTCCAGAAACTGAGGTGATGACATGTGAAAGTAGAAAACAGAAAAGCTCTTTCTATCAGCTCAATATTTTGTGTTGTATGTAGATTTTTCGGCAGAATGTTAGGGGGCCTAGTTAAATCCGCACCCCATGTAAGCGGTATAAAGACACTCCATTGCTGGTGGTGGCTTGGTGGCTAATCTGCTAGACACACACAGATGCAACACCTACAGATTACAGGCCAAAGAAAACTCAGCAAGGGTTTCTGTGATTCTGCACTGATGAGAAAGTGTCATTCAACCCAATTATCCTTAAAAGTCAAAAATCAAACCACTGTACTGTGATACTGAGAGGCAACCTTGTTCCTATTCATTTCTGTCTCCACCCAACATTCAGCCACCTATGACAATGCCCTCCTTCAGGGACATTAAAGAATACCTAGCAGTCTGTCACATGTTAATCTCAGGCACAAACACTTACATCAAGGAAGCGAGCATTTAATAAGCAGAAATATAATGCATTTGATATAGTGGTGTTGTTTAGAGAATCTAAGCAGTACAATGAATTAGATGAATACCTGAATATGCTGTACAGCACCGAAGTTACAAATGAAAGAAAAAAACTAAGTGTCTAATTACAGTGTCGGCCAACAAAAGTCATGAAAAGCTTGATATAGATCATGAAAGTCTCTGAATTTCCAATAGGTTTCCTGATGAAGACATGAGCAGACTAATAATGAGACATGTTATACAGGTTACATGATTGTTAACCTGAGCCACACAGCCAATGTATGAGCTTACTGATGATGAAGAAACATTAATGTTTTACAGCTCAGTATTCTGGCCTAAACACAATGCTCACGATGGTTTGCAAAGTTATAAGTAGGAAAGAGGTTGAATATCAGTATTCATCTAGGGAAATTCCATTATACTATGCAGTCAAATGGTCAGTTGGGGAATTTAATAATTCAAATTTTTGGGAGTTAAGGATTGAAAGGAAAAATATAGCAGCTTCCTCAACCACTGATTAGTCCATCACTCTGAGTAAATCTTGCCTTGCCAGGTATGAACTTATCACAGTAGCTGGAGCCTGAGAGAAAATATTCATGTTTCCTGTATTTTAACACATCCTCGTAGCTTTTTCCTGTCAGCACACACACCTGGTACTGTCTCCAGGGCTTGCTCCATGTTGAGGTCCCAGACTTTATGGTCAGGGTAGTCCCCTGGTGAGCAGGAAGCGTCAGCTGCATGGTCTCTTATAATCCGGTTGAGATGAGATGATCCCTGAGAAGGAGCTGCTTGGGGTCCCTAGGCCCTCAAATACTGAGAGGTGAGAGGAAAAAGGGAGAGACAAGGACAGGAGGTGGAGGAAGTAAACCAGAGTTGTGGCAGAAACACACTTGATTATTATGTGTGTTACATGATGATGGTATGTGTGTTGCTAGTGTCAGAGATATGAAATGTCTCAGATGCGCCTTTGTGTTGATGCAGACAAACTATACAGATGGCACAGACATTTCTCATTATAGAAGTGTCCATTGAGTACCATTTGTGGTGTTCACTTACCCAGACTGATAATGCTAGAGCTAAAACATGGGAAACTGGCTTCAACTTGGAAGCAAACAGGGACAAAAAAAGGAGTAAAAGAAAACAAACAATAAATCTTAGGAAAAAGTATAAGAAAAAAAAAAAAGTTGATTATAGAGAAACTAATGGGACCTACACACTTTGAGAGAAATATTATTACACAATAAAAAGTCCCAAACAGACATACTATTTCTGAATAAAGTGGGAAACTTCTTACATTTTAACTTTACAGAATGAAACATATCTGAGGTTTTGAAATAATATTGACAACCATGAAATTATAAAACACAGTATAGAAAAAGTCAAAAGAGTTTTAATTGCTCTTCACTACAAACCATATATATAAAGCAAACTAATATTAACTACTGTGATAATTTAGGTATTTAAGTCTAAGCTGCTAGGCTCTGAGAGGCTGTACTAGGCAAAGTGATGCCTGAGCTTAATGCTAACATTGACATGCTGCCACAATAGGCTGGTGTGTGAAGCAGGTATAATGTTCATCATTTTAGTTTCTGAAATGGACACAGACACTGGCTGGCAAAACTAAAGCTATGGACTGTACATTCGACATCTAGCCTGAAAGCAAGATAACACCCACAAACTTATCAAGCTTCAAAAACAACAAAGTTGATTTGGGGTTCATAGACTAAAACTACCAGTATCAGATATTTTGAGACTTTTGAGTAGTTTCCTAGAGAAAGACTAGTAGCAGAAACATGTTACCCATTCCAGCCCAGGTCACTACTGGCGTTGCCGTGCTGCTTCTCTTGGGTACAAGTGAGAGGCGCAGGGTGCCTTGCTGCTGCTATAGACAAACAAGTTACAGTGGTGGGGTGAAATCCCAGCCGCTGTGACTGTACCTCTGTCAGAATCCTCCATGTTGGTTTGATGTCCACACATCTAAGAGAAAGCATCACTGTAAAAGAAACAAAGAGGCGGCTTCCCAGGATCTGCATTGCTTCGCTCGAACTGGTTTTCACCTGCCATCTTAACATACTGTATTAAACAAATTCATCCATTCATCCTCTGATCACCCTTATTCACTGACTAACCTACTGAGAAACTAATTAGACTACATTTTAATTCATGTGGAAACATTAATATTATATACATAATCTACAGTGTCAATAATAAAAAATAGTATGTGCGTGAATGTATATATATATAACCTTTCATAATGTACAATTACAGCAGAAATAAACCAAACCAATATAAATATATCTTGAGGGGATTGTTGAGAAAAGTAATTTTCTATATCAAATAAATTGTAATATTATAAATCCTGTCTGGGTCGGGATGAGACTGCACTGTGTCCTATTGAGCTGGATTAGAACCTGTGAAAGGGCTGAAGATTATGCAGCCTTGAATTATTCATTAAGTCACATTTTCACTCCTCAAGAATAATATTCCTCCCCAACAGTGTGTGTCTTTGTGCATTTCTTTATACAATAAAGTGGGATTTGGTAATGGGAGTTTAAGGTGTGTGTGTGTGAGGGCGATTGATTATTGTTGCTGTATAAGCATCTATGCAAGAAGCGGCGATTAATTATCTGTGTCCTTGTGCTTTAATGTACCCACTCCCTGCTTTTATAGGGTTTGTTCTTCGCCACCCTTTGTCACTGTGTAACCGTAAAGGATACTGAAGCTGCGTTGCGATGTCCAGATGCCAGAGGCTGATCCCTCAGGTCATCAGCCGACATGTGTCTCATAGTCGGAGTTGACGGAGATGGAGCTGGACGGTAGGGCGTTGCAAACACGCCGCGGGCTTAATTTCCACCATCAGGTCCATATCGGCTTCAACACCGCAACAATTTGGGAAAAAGAAAGAAAGAAAGAGAGACACAAGTTTAACATCCTGATTATGAGAAGAAATGGTCAAACTACTGACAGCAGATTTCATTTAAATAATTTTATTAAAATATGAATTAATATTTACGATTACTTCTTTGACATCAATAATACATTATTGCTAGAACACAAAATTGCTCACTTGGTAGTAAAGATCAAGAGCCAACTCAGTACATGTCTTAAAGCTCATTTGGCTGCATTTTCACATCTTGACATTCCGCTTTAACATACAACTCTTTTAATAATACACGAAGTTATATTTTCTTTCACAGCTTTAAATATGTCTCGGCCGCACACAGCCATGGGAGCACCACCATCATACAGGCCCCAGAACAGGACATATTGTGGTTAACTATTCACACATGGATCGCGCTTGCGCTTGAGAATTCACTGCTATTTAACAGAAAACACCGCATGTTTGACCGCCTAACCAGCGCGAGATGTTGCGCTGTTGTTCGCTGCAGCTGGAAACAGAGGATTTCTCCGCCCACGACTCACGACATACATGTACCTTGTGCCAGTGACCCATTTTCATACATGCAAAATACATCTGTACCACTGACCTAGTTATGTCGTAGACGCGGAATTTGTTTCATTTCTAAATGTTTTAGTGCGGTACCTACATGTGTAGATAGGGATAGACTGGTAGATAGACAGATAGATAGAGATAGATAGATAGAGTGATAGATAGATAGATAAATAGATAGATATAGATAGATAGATAACAGATAGATAGATAGATAGATAGATAGATATAGATAGATAAATGAGGATAGATAGATAGATAGAGTATAGATAGATAGATAGATAGATAGACAAATAGATAGAGCAGATAGAGGATAGATAGATAGATAGATAGATAGATAGATACTTACCTGTAGGGAGGACGTGGAGATGTCTTTGATGCTAATTCCTCCTCATCCTTCAGGCTGTATCCTCAGGCCGCTTGTCTCTTTCACTCACCTTCCACAAACTTAATGGTCTTATCTGTAGCTACGGGGCATTAAACAATCAAATAAAAAGATCATTTCAAAGTGTGACAAATGAATAAAAGGTGCCTGTGATGCTTTGGGGTTAGAAGCCATCTGAGATGGATTAAAATATCAGCGAGACTAAATATAGGATTTCATCTGAAACTGGTAAAAGCTGAAAGACTAAACCTTACTTACAAAGAGCTGTTTTAAGATTTATGCATAAAGACAAAATCAACTCCGCACTTGACTGCAACAGCAATGACATAATAGACAAGATAATCCTCCACACTCTAAACCATCAACTTGAAAGACAGCTCGACTCGAAACACTCAATGAGCTAAGATGCAGGCTTTGTTTCTATCACACCGATACAGACACAAAAGTCTCTGTATTATATTGAGTGTTCGAAAAGACTTCAGCAGCAGCAGTACTCAACTGCTGAGGCAGGTCTTACATTTTTTCATACCTCAACTATAAATAATATAGTGCGAACAAATCAATAACGGGCCTCAGGGAAACCAGGCCTCCAGCTATAACCAAACCGATGAATGGACCCTTGGCCAAAGCAGACGAACTCAGATCTTAATGCACAACACGATGTCCCTGTATGCAGGGAAACCCTACAGTAACATCAACTCTACCACACGATTCAATTCGCTGAGGAGAAATACTATAAACTGAAAGACATCACTACTTCCATACATCTGTCTTGTTCCACTAAGATGTGTGGGGGCCTCATTGGTGGAGAGGAGGAAGTGTGCAGCCGCTCTGCTGAGGCAGCCATCGATCTGTTACCCCTCCCGATCTCCAGACTCTGGGCACGAACTCCGGCCCAGGGTCTGAGAAAGGTGCTGTAGACATTGTAATTTCCGGAGAATGGCTCGGTCTTGCTCTGGGTGGGAGAGAATGATGAACAAGAAAAGGATGTGGAGAAAAAATGTGCACTTGCTCAGAGACAACCACCGCGCAATGTAAATAACTCCCTGTGCCAGATTTTTCATCACCCCACCTTGATCAGGTGAAGAAATAGCATGGCATGGACTCTGCATTAGCTGTAATGATGCACTCTCCTGACACAGCGGGAGCATCAACTATTTATCAATCAATTCCAAAGGTAGCTGGAGGAGCAGGCACGCCATCACCGCCCAGCTGGAAATGAAAATGGTGTATTTGTAAAGGAGTGTAAGTGTGTGAGTGTTGTGTGTGTGTGTGTGTGGCCCACCTCTGGTTCCCTCTGAAAGATGACCACCTGCCCCTTGTCCCCTGTGGCCAGGAGCTCCTGTGGTTGAACCCAACAGTGAGATGATATCAGCTGGGGAGAGAGAGAAGATGAGGAAGAGAGAAAGAGAGAGATGTATGAGAGGCAACGGGAGAAAGAGAGACAGCTTACTAGCTAATTGACCACACATCATCATTCATCTATATAATCTGGTTTATTTGGCTCTAGATTATTAAATCCATAGTTGGTGAGTCATTGAATCTCATATGTAAGTGGATTAAATAGCAAATTAATGAGCGGAATAAAACAATATTTGATCATCAATAATAAAATAATCTGCAAATGTGTGTGGCTTGTCAGAAGAAAGTCAGACTATGCAGTGTTACATAGGCTCACAAAACATGAAAATCAAAGACTGACACTCTACACACACACACACACAGTTGTTTCACATTAGGCACAGGTGTATCTGTGCTCCACTATGACACATACATAATGACACACAGGATTACAGTGTCACTTGAGTTCACTGGGTTGTATGTTCGTGCGATAGTAAGAATTATTGTAGGGTCTGAAGGTGTAAACACACCCTCAGAGTGTATTTAAATTACCGATTACATCACCAAATATTATTTCCAGCATATTCATTTGTACATTTGGCAACAATGTCCTCAACAGTAGCTCTCAAAATCCTGAACACCAACACACACTCTGAGTCAGTGACAACTCTGTAATATGAGGAGTAAGCACATTATTAAACACTTAGGATTTACTGAGTCACGTTTAGTGGTTCTCCTGCATCGTACAACAACTATGAATCTGAAGTAGAAAGTACCGGTTGTACGGTTCAATGGGCATGCCAGTGTGACATTTGGAGCTTGAATCTGGCTATTTTAATGTTGCATGTAATCTCCTCCTGTCCTCCTGTCTGCCTAGCTCCTTTCTCACTGCTTTGTGCTGCAGAATGAAGTTTATTTGGAGACAGCTGCTTTAGAAGCAGGAAAACTCTTCCATAGTAACTACAGGGCCACTGAAAAGAGGTGCAAGAGAGGATGTGTTGAACGGTTTACTAAGTTATCACAGGTCATCTAATTTTATCCATTCAAAAAAACAGCTGCGGCTAGCTGATTAGTCTGCTGTGATCACGAGAAGAAATTAAAAGCCATCATCATGCATTTTTTAGCTGGTGTTTGACCTGTTTTTTCATCTCTGCCCTGCATTCAGGTGTCATTATTTCAATTGTTTGAAAAAATAAATGTTCAGTCCTGTTTACTGGCAGAAGTGAATTGCACGTCAAGCTCAGTTGTCAAGTTTCAGTCTGTGCTGACTAATCTCGCGCAGTCAAGAAATTGTAACCAAGTTGTGTTAAGGACAGATAGTTGCTGGTGATGCTGATCACCATGGCGAAGGACTACAATGACTGGATAGTCTTCAAAATGGTACCAACACGAAATCCTAAGCTTTCCTTATCAGATTTTATCTATATGTTGTTGCTTCTCACATGACACCTACTAACAATAAATGATCGCGCAAATTATTTTAAAGGAATAATGTTTTAGATATGTTTTTGTTTGTTTTTAATGTGTTATCACTTTAGAGTCTTGTGTGAAATATTTCTGTTTCGTTTCTTCCTTCAGGCAGAGCTGTTTCATATTCTGTCTTTATGCTAAGCTAAGCTGCCTGGATCAAATGTAGGTTCATTTAGCTATAGACATGAGAGTGCTATTGATCTTCTTATCTAATTCTCGGCAAAACAGCAAAATATGTGTATTCTCAAATGTCAAACTATTCCTTTAAAGAGTCTTCCCATCACTGCTGGAATTGGCTGCACACATCACAGTCTGATAACCATATACTGGGTTATCACAGCATCCAATTCCATTTCATATGCTGCAGAGATGATGCTCTGCAGCAACATTTTCACGTCAGTTTCACCGGATATATCTTTTACAGTTGCTTGATGTAACTTCAGCAGTCGCCACTGTGTTGTTAGCCTAGCATGGATGATGCACCTAGTACAAAGAAGACAAAAGTGTAAATACATCACGTATAACATTGTATCTGCTGGAATGTAAAAACAGGGCAATATAGTTTTTGACTGACAATGAACGCATTACAGCTTACAAAATCTATAAACCCATAACACCCTAAAACACAAAGACTGCCGTTATTTCCACATGACATTCAAGGTAATGAAACCTATTATGGTGAATTAACAAGCTACATTTTGACTGATCTAGTGTTGTAGCCTCTAGAGCAGTGATGCCTCACAGATTTCACAGCAAAAGCTCAGATCTGCTACTGAACTCACCCACCAACAAATCATCTCTTCCAAAATGAATTTAAAACAAGACTGATCTCAGATGTTGCATCCTACCAAGCCTTCAAACAAAGGGGTCCAGTGCTAGAACATGTCCTCAATAAGCCTGACTGAAATAAAAACAGAGCGTGAGAGCGCTTATTGAGATGTGTGATTCAGACAAAGCCTGCCCATTTTGCAGCCTTGAGAGAGAGAGAGGTTTTATGATGAGGGAGGCAGGACCGCCTTCAACTTCACACCAACACAACCTATTCACCCTGTTCCTCACACTTCATGTTTCACTGGTTGCCTTCTGTTTTCTGTCATCTTCCCATTAGTTATTGCACTGCGCCTGATCTTCATCATCTGCAGCCTTCGCCCCTTCTTCAGCTTCAGTTTCTTTCCTCTATTTATGCCTCTCTCGCCTCCCTCTCCCCCAACACATCTCTTTTGTCACCTCCACTCTTGCCTCCAGTTTCTCTTTGCCCCACTTCACTCTCTCATTTTCTCCCTGGTTGTCTTTCCACATTCAGCCTCCCATCTCTTTCTCTCATCCCTCCCCCCACGGCACTCTGCTGCCTGGCTGTACGTTAGCGTGTATGTAGTGGTGGTCATGCTGGTGGTGGAAGAATGGGAAGTATGGAGAGGGAGGTGGAGGGAAGAGGCGCTGAGGCGGAGGCGGCGGAGGGGTCCTCCGGTGAGCATGGGGTTGCCATAGTAACAAGCCGAGCCAACCAGCAGCAGCGGTACTCCTAACGGTTAGCCGTATATGGCAGTCTGGGTGGCGATAAGGGATCATCAATCCAACTTCGAGAAGAAGGAGCGTGGTAAAATAATTATGCTGCTGCACTTTTGTCCACTGACAAACATTGCTAAATTAACACCAGGAGATGCAACACACGAACCCAAATTGAGGATATGTAGATAATTAATGCACAAGCACACACGATGGCACCCGTACAAACACACAGACCAATACGCATCCAGTTAAATTCACAGACACATGTACGCACACCAGGGAGTTGTGAATGCACGTGATGACGCGCTGCAAATGTGTGTGAGTGTATGAGTGAGTGTGTGTGTGCATCACTTACAGACAACTGTGTCCCCACTCAAGTCACACAGAGAGATGCAAGTTGCTAAAAGCACAGAGGCAGCACACAGTGTAGCCAGATAAAATATGGAGCACACACTTCATCCCTCTGTTGCATCTCGGCCTCCCTCCTCTTTATCATTCTGTGTCTCTCTCTTTCTCTCCCTCACACACACACCACTCACACCCATCTGTCTCTTTCAGTCTCCTTATTAGAAGAGCACCACAGAAAAATAAACCACTAAGAATACAAAACAACCACTGCAGACACAAGCGCCATCATGAGTGCTGTGGATCTCCTCCAAGAGGCACCGCTGGACAGTGTACTGATATGTGTGTGTGATTGTGTGTGTGTGTATGTGTCAAGCTGGGTGTCTTAGGTGGATTTGTGTGATCTACAGTATAGCAAGCTAGCTGTGTCTGTCTCCCACAGACAGTCCATTAGCATCAGCAGGCCTGTCTGACTCACTGCCACACTGCGGGAGCTGGGGGAACACACTGTGACTGCAAGTGCATGCGCCTACACGTACAGTACATATCAACTCAAAACAACAACACACAAACATGAATGAACCCAATGACACAGAGAGGCAGAAAAAATCATGCACAAGGGATAAACACCACAAACACTCTAATGCACTGTGAGGACAGTAATTTTCAATGATCAAAGAACGCTACAGGTGGAGTCGGAAATGATATGAAATGAAACTTGATAATGGAACAGAAGTTTAACAGAAAATATAGACCAAACACTTGTAATTCATTTTATCAAGAAAAAATGGCGGGACTGTTGCTGGTTCCAGCTTCCACAATTTGAGAAACGGTTTGGTTTCTGTTTTATTTGTCATATTATGAATTAATAATTTTGGAATATGTCACTCTTCTGATGGGTGCTCTACTTGCTGGAAATTACACAACTGAACCATTAATTGTAAAAATAAAAATAAAATAGCTGACACGTAGAACCTATCATCACTCATGTTGAGCTGATAACAATGTAAATCACTGGCCAAAACAAAACATTCTCTAATTCCTGCTTCTCAACCCAACTATGAGGATTTTGCTTTTCCTTAGAGAGAGAGGAGAGGAGGCTTGCGGCTAGATGAGGGTGGTGGCATTGCAAAGAGGTTTCTATTATTTTTTTTTTTTTTGTTAAGGCTACTATAGGACAGAGAGGGAGCAGACGTCCCACAGTCCTAAATTATAGATATCTTGGGTCTGGGGTAAGCGTGGGATTGGCTATGTTGAGCCAAAAACACACACTTTTAAAAGTAAGGACAAGCCACCACCAGCAGGAGATGTGTGTATGTGTTGAGAGTCTGTGTGTGTTGCAGTCACATCCCACATTTCCTGTGTACGGGTGCACAAGTGTGTGTACTCAATTACCCTGTAGAGAAATAAACGCTGAGAGAGAGAGAGGGAGAGATGAGACGAGACCGGAGGGAGACGTTAAATGATCCCCCTCGTCCTGTGCTTTGTTATCTGAGAAAAAGACTGGCATGTGTTTGTGTTAGAGGCACATGTGAGAGGTGATTTAAGCTCCAGCACAGCAGGGAATCTGCTATTTCTCCAAACACACATTGGTACAATGGAGCAGAGCCGTGTGAGCCTAATGAGTTATAGACACAAACAATTAGGACTCACAAAACTAAGCTGGCTTCATGGTGTGAAATACTGCAATCCTGCTTCACCTGGCTGCAAGTTCATCTTCTCACTGTCGTCAAACAAGTTTGATCTATTTGACAAAAATCTTTTTTTTTTTTCCCAAATAGACGGTGACACGTAATAAAAAAGGATTAGAGCTTAACTGGTTTACACCCAATCTAAACCTGCTAGATTATATACTGATAACTCAAGAATACTGAAATGTAATCCCACACTATAGCGACGCCACCGCTTCTCTCTCTGTATGTTTAGAGTTGGAAATGATTAGTCAATTAGCATCGACAGAAAATTAATCTGCAATGATTTTGAGCAATGTTAATCCTAAAGTAATTTTAGGGGCAAATGCTGAAAATTTGCTGGTTCCTCCTTCTCAGATGTGAATTTTTGCTACTTATTGGTCTTTTAAAATCGCACACAAAATACTTTTAGGTTTAACTGCTTATCAGACAAAACAAGCAATCTGAAGGCTCTGAGAGATTATGGTTTGTGTCTATTATCAGACATTTCACAGACCACACAATTAATCAGTAAATAAAGAAATAATTGATAAATTGCAATGTACAGTGCATACAGTATGTGTTTAGAGGTTTAAAAAGTGCATCTGTGCATCTTCATGTATTGATGTGAGTGTTTGTGTGTCCTCCTCGGTGTTAAATAGAGATATTGCGTTATAGCTATGCTTTGAAGGAGACGGGGTGTCATCTGTCAACCATTTAAAGAAATCAATCACACACACTAACGCATACACACACAATCCACACTGAAGCAGGCAGATTGAGACTAAAAATAAAGAGGCAGGCAAAAATAGGACACAAAAAGGGATGAGGCAGATAGACAGGAGAAAGTGATGTTTAAGATATTTATAAATATTCATGACTCAGGTGAGAATTCACCGATTCAAACTACTCACACATACACACGCGCCATTGACATACACACTCCAGATGCGCGCACACACACACACACACCTCTCTCTCTCTCACACACACATCCAACCACCCACACGCAGACGACACTCATATCTGGACATCAGGTCATAAATATGAATCAGCGACATACATAGATATGACTGGATAGAAGAGAGATAGAGCACACACCCTTCAGTGTAAGAGGCAAACTGCCCAGGCTCCAGAGAAAGTGCAGGATGTCGATAACAGGACCTGGATGGGCTCAACATCCTGGGAGGACTCCAGGGTGGAGAGGGGTGACAGGATGGGCGGAGCTCTTCTGCTATAGCTGTGAGCAGCCCTGCAAGAGAGTGCAAGGGATGGAGGGAAGGAGGAGGAGAGGGGGCAAATAGGGAGGTAGAGGGTAAGGAGGAAGGAGACCAGGTGAGGGAAGTTAGGGAAGGGTTAAGGGTACGGACTGAGTTACTGTATCACCACATTAGGGCTAGTGAGTACTCACCAAAGAAAATCTACTGTGTGTATTCCAAGGATTATATGGGCATCTAAGTGTCACAAGGAAATATTCACATGTTGGCTCTATGAAGCACAGGCATATGGAGGATGAAATAGAGATAAACAACTAATGGGACAGAGAGTCCAGTGGGTCTTGTTAGGCCCTTTTATAAAACCCAGTTGTGCAGGTGATCAGAACTGTGCTCACTGCACTGCAGGAAGAAATAGTGTGACTTTCTCACATTTCCAGGAGTGACAATGATATAATGGTATGTATGAGGGCTATTATCAAATTATTGTCATTATTGATTCTTCTGTTTTTAATAACTACCACCTTTGTAAATTGTAGAACATTTGAAATATGCTTCAAGTTACTAAACAGTACCAAGATCTTGAGATATTGAAAAGAAATGAAAGTGAATGTTTGTGTTGTGCAAATGTTTTCATTTTCATGTTTAGAGTTACATCATAATTTACCTAATAAATCACCAAGTTGCTGCAGCATCATATTCTTAATCAATTTTGATTTTAGTGTGTTCAGTTTGCTCTGAGCTCCACTCATTAATTAAAGCCAACTGAATTTGTCCAAACACATCACCCTAAAACTAGGCTGCTTCTTTTAGGTCCTTGAATGAGACATTTTACGCTTTCTCCATCAGTAGCATTAATATGACATTCTTCTATACAGTATACAATAATATCGTGATTGATCTTTATGCATTATTTACACAATAATTCATATTTACCTTTACTTACTTAAAATTCCAAAATGGAAACATTTAGAATTTGTTAATATTCTCATTCATCCCTAACCCAATGCTACTCCAGCTGGAGGTGAGGTTGTAGCAAAAGGAGATACTGAGAAAGTCAAAGGAGTGAAAGGAGGGAGCAAGAGATGGAGGGAGGAAGGGAGGTGAGGGACTGTGAGGTAGAGGGAGGTTACATCCCTCCCCTGTAGTGATAAGGGCAGGGGAACTTGCTGGAAGACTCCATAGACACACTGTCATGTATGCGCACACACAAACACACATACAAAACACCTGCAGACACACACCCATACATACATACACAGGCCTGAGTAAACAAAAAAGACATACAGCATGCGCCTAGACACATAGACATGAATAAGGAATGCAACACAGGCAACAAAAAAAAAAAAAAAAAAGAAAGAAAGAAAGATGGAGATGTTATAGGAGCAATAAAATACACCCGAGCATAAAATTACATGCACCACTCCTCTGTCCCCACCACCTCTGTCTCTCTTTAACACACACACAGAGGCACATTGTGTTTGAGCAGCCTTTTAGAGCACTGTTGATAATAGTTTGCAGATGCGCCCACTTGTGCACCGGGCAATGCTGTGAGCTGGCATTAGAGGACTGATGGGGGAAGAGGAGGCAGTGGGGGATGGAAATGGGAGGAGATCGGGGATGGGGTGGGGAATATGGAGGAAAGGTGAGGGGGTGTTGAGTGGATGAAGAAGAGGCAGGTAATGAATCATTTTGTTTGTTTGTGGCAGAAAATTGCCTTGTCTGCCGTTAGGGGAATTCTTATGAATTGATTTTTAGTGCATAATTTGCACTCTAAGTCTTTGGGAACTATTTATTTTCAGGCTGTCCATGTGTTGCACAGCCTTCAGCTCAATAGTGCCCAGTGGTGTGTGCCCACCTTGGTGTGGAGCTTAATCAGCACCAACCTGAATAATGTCTGTGTCTGCCTGAGATGTGGAATAATTAATACTGCCAATATTGGTGGGTGGAGATGAGACTCCACAATCATATTGGCTGCTGAAAGGCATACTATCATCAAGGACTGTTGCTATGGCAATAATGGATGTTGGTGATGGATGTTAAGACTGATTTTCGCCACTCACCTATCAAAATCCTCTTCTCTGACATGGACAGTACAAATATTGCTCATGGAAACACTATTCACGCATATACACTCACACACACAGAGACAAACAAAGAAATGTAACAGAAATAGTCTTCAGTCCTTACAGGGGTGTTAGTTGTAATATGTTACCATATAAATCAATAGGCAGAACTACAGGTCTCTCGATCACAGTATGCTTCTGTGTGAGTGAAACTGACATACGGCACAGACAGGAAGCATAATTCTTTCTGCAGCGATAATGGAGACTGCCAACAGCCTCGCCAAGAACACGCTCAGACTCAAATGATAATCCGCTGTTCTGGTCTGAGAGGCGTGGCAAACAATGAGCTGGAGTGTGCAGTTAGATTGGGGGACAGAGACAGGCAGGAAAGGCAGACAGGGAAGCTAGTGTGCAGGTGAGATTAGTGGTGTAACTGAGATTATCTGGGTTGAGGGCAATATCCAGGGTTATAATCCATCTGTTTTAGGAAACAAACTAAAGGAACTCAGTGGTTTGTATGGCTTATGTGCAGCCCCCCTGCCTGAGATCTGATACGCTATATATTCACTCTGACACCCGCACCCGTTATATTGAAGAAGAGAGTAACAGAGTGATTCAGACTAATTTCTTCCCTGCAGCGTAGCAAAATAGCTGTGTTGCACAAGATAAAAAGTGATTACAAAAACAAACAATCAAACAAAAAAAAAATGGTGCAGGATGCATGTATAACTGGAGAAAAGAAAATATTATGGAGAGGATGGGGAGGAACCACAAAATGTCTTAATTTTGAGAGGAGTGTTTTGCTCCCTTTGTTTATGTTGGGTTTCGTTCCAACTTCCTCTGAACACTGATCTAATACAGAGCTTGTAGAAGATTAGCAAGTCAGTTCTGAGCTTTGTTTTGTCTGACAGACACATACACACACCACACACACACAGACACACACTCTCTCTCCCAAAGTCTGATATATAAATGCAGGCTCATATGGAAGTGACACTGCACAGTAGACACATCTCCCCTCTGTCATCTTCTTCTACCTTCAGTCACATAGTTGTGGTCGGGAGGAAGCCGTGTTGAGCGCTGGGGGTATGCCATGTCTTCGCCCCCATCAGCCGGGCTGGGGAGCGCCTGGCCCCGGTGGGCAGCGTGGTGGTGGCAGACTGCGGGTGGAGGGGTTAGGGATGCTGGCCAGCCGCGAGGCCTGGCATTGCTGCTCACTGACGCCTCCTCAGCACAGGGGCTTAGGAGCTGAGGCATCCTATCCTTAAAATGAGGATGAGGGGCAGGTAAGGAGGGGTGGCCGGGTCCGGGAGGAGGATTAGCTATGTAGAGTCCACATAACTGCTTCTGAGAGCCAGATGCAAACCTGCAGGAGGAGGATTATTTGAAGACAGTTGAAAACTGGCAGGGGTGGTTCTGACGCAGCTCATGAGCTCACATCAACTCGCAGGAGGCGAGAAAATCGTTTAATTCGTGTCCAATCCTGTGTTGCTGAGTCTTAGTGGCCAGACCACCATATACTCAGCAAATCCACATTAACATACACAACCCTTGCTTAAACTGGTAAACCACCTGTACTTTTTAATGGATGTACCTAGGAGTAGCAAGAGGAGAGGAGATGAAGAGGAGGATGAGAGTGGGGGGAGGGGAGAGAGGGATGAGCAGAGCCCCTGGTCGGTGTATCTGCAGTGCTGCTGCTTCTGCAGTGAACTCGCATGCATGGACACACACATATGTGACAAACACACGCCACCTACACACTCGCAGTCAGGGTCAGGCATTTCTCAGCGATTCTCCATGAACACTGCCTCTCTCCTCCTCAGCGGGTAACTGTCTTGTGGTTTCTCAGCTGTTCCTGCAGATGAGGAGGAAAAACTCACTGGCCCTGGGTGTCTCTGCTGCAGTAGTTCAGCCTATGGGCGTACGTGCAAGGCAGGAGGGAGGTTGAGAGAGGGGGAGGGAGAGGAGAGAGAGAGAGAGAGAGAGAGAGTGAGGATCGGTCCTGCTGCGCTGGTACGTGCGAGATGGATCAGAGCAGGCACCGCCCATTCCCCTGGCGCAACCAATCATCACAGAGCTGAGATCTGCCTGACCACTGACTGCAGGTGATTAAATATGATAAAGAAACAGAGAGGGATGAGGAGGCAGAGCGGAAGTGGCTGGAGTGTCTTATAAGGTTGTGATAATGGGAGAGAAGCAAGAGAGCAGGAGAGAGGAGGAGTAGGATCGATTCACTTGACTGAGTGCTGAATATGAACCATGTGCACAGTAACTACTAGATATCTTACCTGAGACATAATTTAATTAACACAGAGACGACTAACACACCACTGACACACACACACACACACACACACACACAAACTTTAATACAGTAGAATCTTCTTCTAATGCAAGTCTGCATAGGAAACCAGGCTGGAGGATAACTAATTAACTATCAACTTAGAGCAGTATCATATCATGAGATATGATCTCATCAGATATTGTTGTTTTTTCACATTTCTGTTGTTCAGCTTTTTGGGAAATATAGTAATTTGCTTTCTTGCTGAAAGAAAACCAGAGTAAACAAGCTAGTTTCCCAGTTTTTGTGCTAAGCTATGACCACTGCCTCAAGCTCCTCCTGCATATTTAACAGTAATGAAAGTGGTATCTCATCTTCCTGCTCAACTCGCGACATAAGATGTCAAACTATTCGTATTAGTGATTCCACACAAGCTATAATTAAAAGCAACACAATTATTTGAGTTGCTTGAAAGTTTAGTTTAATAAATAGAATAACAGTTGTATACATTTCCAGTGCTTGGAATTCAGGGGTACTTCCACAAAATGTGGTTTCAATCCAACACCAGAGCCAACATCACTAAATGTCACCAAATAATCAATAAACTGACACTACCAAAAGTCCATGTATTATTATGTAGGAGGAGCTGTGTCATTACTTCTGAGATGAATGCATCATTAAGGAGTGACTTTTAATATATTACTTGAGTAACATTAGTATTAACACTTAAGGTAATGGTCCACACACCCTTATACAGTTTGTATATCTGTCTGTTTAGTTTATGTGATATTGCATATCGCTATATTGTGATATCATTATCAGAAATGTCCTTATTAAGATTACAACAAATTTTCAAGTAACCATATTGCCCAGCCATACTAAGGGGACCAGAAATGACCACTGACTGAAAGCAAAACACTTCAGTTCACACACCAACACACACACACACACACACACATTAGAGGCTTCAGTCAGTGTGGCAGCAGAGAGTGAGGCTGCCAGGACAGTTGGTGCTAACACCGGTGCTGGCTGTCTGCCACCAGGCTTTAAACCTCCACAGCAGGAACAAGAAGAGCTGTTTATCTGACTTACTCCAAGACTGCCAGGATCACCTCCCACCCACTACTTTCACCCAAGTGATGGGGCTGCCACACCACTGCCATCGCCTCTAACTGCCCCCACCAGCCCAACATCTACACCACAAAGCCCTCAAGCCCACCTAATTGTTCTCATATATTGCTACTGTTCCCACCTGTCTCCACATGTCACCCCAGCCATGCTGCTACCAAAATCCCCCGGTTAAATCTATAAACCCATATGTTCCGTGTTACTGAGGGTCTCACCAGTGTAAGATCTGACCTTTACCAAAACCCAAAGCACAGAGGGAGAGGTATAAACAATAAATGTTGTCATTGTTTTGGTATTCTCTAAGGATGCCTCTCTATGTCTATTGGTATAATAACTATGTAGGTTAGGCCAAACTATAAAGACACATTTGGATATTGCATATTTGCAATCCTGAGGCATGATATCCCGATGCAGAAAGTATCTAAAGTTGTTCAATTTTCATTTTCCCTTTGAAGCCCAATTGAGAATAGATTTGTCGGTTATTGATTATTAAAAGCATCAATCCCTTTAGTAATTGATTAAATATCTGAAGTCATTCAATGCAAGCGACAGTTTGCTTGTTTTTCTATCATTTTGAAGTGAGGTTTTGGGTTTTGTACTGTCATAAGCACTTAAAGACATTACAGAGGGCTGTCAGAACTTGTGGTGGGTTTCCACTATTTTCTAGACACTTATTGATCTATTTAAAGAAAAGAGTAATTAACTGTGCGATGAATGAGCAACGGTGCCAGCCATACACATGCAGTGTCATAATCTAGCAATAAATGGAGACACAGACACACTAAAGACACATAATACCTCTCCAAAACAGGGGGCTCATCCTACATTTCTTACAGTATGTCCATGTGTTATAGTAATAAAATAAAAATAAATCTGCACAGTTTGCATGATTTGGCAGCTACGAATGGAAAACACCTGCCACATCACTGATTAGCATTTCAGCCAGACCTGGGAAATATTCAACCCAGGAGAGCAATGCAAAACAGACTGTTTGTACATATAAACTGACAGAAGTAAGTAGTAGTAAACATTAACATTATTCAACTATTTTCCTCCATTTTGAAGCAGAAATGACGAAACGGCCTAAGCAACAGTCGTGGAATATTCTATTATTAGCTTTAAGTAGTGTTAATGTGTTAGCAAGCCCTCTGGCCGAAAGTTATAGATATGGCGCAATCCAGTATTCACTGGACCTATTTACACTGGCTGACGAGTAAATGAGAAGAAAGAATATCTGCTTTTACCTGCTAGGTGCTCAACCCTTCTTCACCAGCTTCATATATTGTTTACATTGGCAGTTGGTGCTAGTGGTGCAGGCTGTTTACTGAAAATAACAACCTGGCTGGAGGCTGATGGCAAAAGGTGAACTGTCGGTGAATATCCAGGCTGGAAAAAAATGAATAAAATGAATGAGCTAAAACGTCAGCAGTGGTGGTATCAGTTTGGCATGTTCATTTCAATGTAAAATTCTCTAAAAACATGCAGGAGGTAATGTTGTGACTTTGTTCGTCACCCTGTAAACTCCTCCTCGTCATCATAATAATCTACCATAATACCATAATCACTACTTATCACCCCCTGTGTGGCAGGGTTTGTTCAGGCACAGTAAGTCCAGTCTAGCTTGGTCTCTGTTAACCTGCCATGCCTGGATCCTGGCCTGTGTGACAAAGCAGCCTCGATCTGTCTCCAGAAGTACTCAACCGCAGCTAAGGCCTGTAGCCATGAAGGCTGCCCTTGGCCTTGTTCCTTGGTGACAGTGGACACACAACTCGTACTAACTCAACACGGAATTCATTTGCCCCTGATGTATCTCTTCTAGCGTCCTCACATCACCTCTCAGCAGAGATGGTGGAGAAACTGTGGAGAATCTTCATTAGTCTTTTATATTGAACCAGAATGTTTAAATCTGCAGTTAAGGGAGGATAGATAAGATGCCATTTAGCCAAATATAGTCAGACAAAGAAGAAGATAACTGTCCTGTTGAGAAAGAGCAGAACTGTCCTGATTGTCAGTCTGATTTTTCTGAGATATGTGATGGAGGCGATGAACAAATTAAAACCCACAAGTTAAACAGGTGATTTACGCTTATGTGTTAATCATCAAGACTCATTTTCAGTTCACAAGCTGAAGCCAATAACAACACAGAAACACACTTCCGTACAAAAGCAAATCAAAAGAAACTCTACCAAACATAAAAGAATGATTTAAAACAAATTTAAAACTGTTAACATTTTGAAATTGAAGTTGTTCAAAATCGAGGAAACTGATTCTGTAAACCATCTTTGGAAAGAAGATGGGTTTGTTGATCATTGGTCTTTTTTTGGCAAACACGTCTCATGATAAAAAGCTGACTGCATTCTCAGACACTTTTATAGCGGGTCATAAAATGGACTAAAAATCTAGTGTCCACTCTCAAAACCTGGGACACTGCAGGATAACATTTGTGTAACATGACGAAATCAGAGCACTTCCAGGCCACGAAGCTCTCTGAACACATTATTCATTAATTTTTTCAAGCCAGAATCTCAGGCACAGTTTCTGATAATGACAAATGGACCTTGCCTTCTGTAGAGGGAGGGACTCGACTTTGAGACCCCAGCACCATTCAGGCCTACAGCCAGTCCGCATGATAATGATCAGCATCATTCATCAGGAGTACTGATGTGTCCAATCAGACGCAGCAGTGCTTGTGAGTGTCTGTCTCTGTTGACCTGGTGCTTCTCTCCCTTTCCACCCCCACTCCAGCGTACTGACACAAGGTTGCTTAGCAACCCAAGAGCAGCCTATGGAGAACACACACACACACTCACTCGCGCAGACGCTCACACACACACACACACACACACACACACACACACACACACACACACACACATGCACACACACACACATACACACACACATACACACACATTAATATTGACACACATACTGGAGAACCCAGGAACTCAGGAGGAAGACAATGTAATTCCCACCCACCTCCATCACGCTCTGTGACCCCTAAAATGTAAGAGAAGCATGCAACCCACTGCCTGGTGGAGATTCAACCCAGTCACAGTGGCCCAGTGACTGCTCTGCAGACCCTTGACAGACACACACACACACAAACACAAAGCACACATAAAGCCCAGTGCCTGGAGTAGAGAGTCGTCTCTGCACTCAACTAAGTACCCATATACACACTACATCCAAATTAACAGTGAAACAATTCCATCAGTGTCTTTGATTAAAAATAATATTCCCTTGTTCAAGCATCATATCTATCCAGGAACTCTACTTATTATTTTGTGATTGTGATTGATTACTAATGGATTGGTGCTTCCAGCAGCTGCGAACCAGCATTTTACCAACAAAGAGCTTTAGGAGATGAAAGCAAAGCTCTGCAGCTCTCCAGTCTAACACTATTAGCACATTAAGTGAGTGCTTAAATACAGACGGCAGACGATGGATCAACTCACTGCCTTGAGCGGGAGACAGCACTGTAATCCCCTCAAGTGGGGTTTCACTACAGTGATGACAACCCGCATGAAACCACAACCCCTAGGGAGCGGTGGGACTGGGTAGATTATGAGCAGCCTTGGGGGCAACGCTAAAGCCCTTATAGCCCAAACACACACACATATACATATACACACACACAAGGAAGATAGTAAGTGTACACATGTAAACATAACCATAACATGCATGAAAACACACACATAAGCATGTTGAAAATGGAAAAGATAATGACAGAGAGGTGTTCGCACATAAAAATAAACACACACACACACACACACACACACACAACATCCAGAGGTGTAATTTGACTGACTCCTTAATACCTCCTCTCTTTTTACATCTATATGACATGAATGGGGAAAGGGGGGGTAGGGGGGGTGTAGTAACTTGGTATCAGGGGAATAATTTTACTCCTCGAGGATTATGGGATGGTGATGGAATGACTCCTTGGGCCGAGGGCAAGGCAGGTTGAGAGTGTTTTTTTTCCTGGAATATTAAAGCAGCGGCCTCAGGGCAAGAGAAATAAACTGAAACATGGCGACATAAAAGGTAAAGGGCACATTATAGTCTGATCCCTGCTGGAAAACAGACTGATAACACTATCACCCGGTGATAAACACAGACGAGGACATGGTTACCGAACAGTGATATAGTTATTATTACATGTTGACTGTGAAAACAAACAGAAAGGTTGAATTTATACTAAATCAAACCATTAGAAGAATGGACTGTAGAGCCATTAGGCTAGGGTCAAATGATTTTGTTTGGTTTTATCTGGCACCAGAGGGCAAAATATGGGTAAATCACTGGCATATTGTTTACATACATCTTACTTTTATGCAATGCTTTTCTCACATAAATGCAAAGCATTAGGCGTGTGTAGTCCTTCCAGCCTGGTCGACTGTTCATTTGTTGCCTTTCTCCCCCAGGGAAAAGCTGCTTAGAGCAGAAAGGAGATTACAACATAACCAAATATACAAACAGAAAACACTGCAAAGCCTACGTGACCCTTGCTTATGAAAAAGATGTACCTATTCTGAGACCTAAATCTGCATATAGATTTGGGTCTCTATCTGACCCCATGCTTTCATCCGCACATAAATAAAGCACTTACGAAGTACATTCACCTAAAACGTCTGTAAGAGCCGGCAGCTTTACTCAGCAGGGATCCAATCCTCTCACATTAACAGTAGTTCAGTAACACACACAAACACACACATAGCCCCCATTTAACTCATAAATCCATAAATATACAACTCTGTAAGCGAGACATATACCCATGTTAATGCTTGGCTTTCTCTCTGTGCTATAGAAGAGTCAGTGCGGTGTTGGCCTTTGGTTGCGCGCTCTTAAAACGTTTTCATTTTTGAGCGTAAAAAACCCAGAGGGAGAGACAGACACAGGTGACCTTTGGGGGAGGGGGGAGAGGAGAGGGGAGAGGGGAGGGGAGAGGGGAGAGGGGGGTCACGGGAGGCAGTCACTGAGCGTAATCTTTCAGTGAGCAAACCAAGGGCTCAGCAGCATGGGGAATACACACACACACACACACACACAGCTCGGGCCAGGCCTCACTCAGCAGTCGAGGCTGAGAGAGCGAGTGAGAGACGGGGACAAATGTCTCATCAACCTCGACACATCCCACGTGCTCATGGCAAATTTATGAAGGCCTTTATGTATGCAGGTGATCAGGGACTAGATGCACAGTCTTTGCTCTGTGTGAAAACACACTATCAAGTTCAGCTGAAGGTGATATGAGGATTCAGGAGCCTGAGTTAATTAAATTTGTGGGTATTTTCTGATGGTAGTCATTTTTAGTCCAAACTTCCCTCTTTGTGTGTCCACAGTGTTGAGAGCTGCACAGGAGGGAAAGTAACACTAAGAGGGAATTTCAATCTAAAAACATAGTAACTTCAGTAGATAATTACCCACTTGACCGATCTGACTTAGGCTGCTGAAGCCAGACGTTAGCTTCAGCTGAACTTTATTTTTTAACACAAGAACATTTTGGCTTTTTGTTCCGCTTACAATGATTCACATTAGAAAGTAATGTTTCAGGGCTGATGTGGAGAGGAGGAACAACTGCAAGGACTGATGACTCGACATACAAGAGTGCATGTGAGTATTTGTTTTACGACAGACTTGAAAAAATGTGAACCCATCTTTCAGGGAAGACAGACTGATGTAAAAATGTCACTGTACTGTTAAGGGTGATTGATGAAACTACCCATGCTTTCACACACACTTCCATAAAAGCCAAACTGCAG
Source organism: Lates japonicus (assembly GCA_033238685.1). Lineage (NCBI taxonomy): Eukaryota > Metazoa > Chordata > Actinopteri > Centropomidae > Lates > Lates japonicus. Next base: position 1,816,568 of record BRZM01000109.1, read on the forward strand.
GAGAGAAATTAGGCAAGGACTCTTATACTCACATTTTGATTTTCCCTTCTAAGCACATGCTTACACACTGACTCCATTAGAGAAATGGTACTATGACACAAGTGCATACATCAGGGGAAAAAATCTGAAAATGTAGGGCACATGGTAAAACATGCTGAGAGCAACACTTCTATCAATAATCTATTTGCAATGCTGTCCAAAACTATTACTGTGAATCTTTTGTATTTTCACACTGCCCCCTGGTGTCTGGCAAATAATGGTGCATCAACATTACTGTACCTGTACAATGAATTCATGTTTCAGACTGAGGAGGACAAATAGTTTGTACACGAGTATATTATTTAATTTGACTTTGCAAAAACAGGATGGATAATAAAAGCACATGTTGTCTTGAACAACACAGTTATGTACTTGTTGCAATAATGTTTCTATTTTAAAGCACAGTGTAAATACAATTTTGAGGAGATGGGCAGTAGATAAGCACAATTTTGAAAGAAGAGACGTGCTATTCTACCTTTGCATGCCACATGTCTAAAGCTAATATCAACTAGACTTTCTTTACTGGCTTTATCAAAACATCGTTTTGTAGTTCTTTCACCTCAAGTAATGAGATGGTACTCCGATTTGTTCAGTCAGGGTCATCCTGGAGAAGATGTCTTGTTTTTTTTTTTTAGAACAACAGCCAATATTTCTTATTTGTATTCACATTTACAATACAGTTAAATACAAAGCTCTCCCTTTTAAAGTGACCCATATTTCCAACACTGAAAATAAAATTGAAAATAAAATTAAGACACTCAGATAAAAATGTACTTACTTGTACTTAAGCAATAAAAAACTGATGGTGGTTAATTTAAAAAACTTAAATACTTTCAGAATGTTTAAGGAGTTCAGTAATAAGTTTAGGTGGGACAAAATAGTTAGCCCTGAAAAAAGTTCCTAGGGTTTATTTTGCAAACAAAATTCAAGTGCAGAACCATCATTTTTAAATCTTTTCAAATGGGATTAGGGCCTATGTCAGGTTCCTGCTGATCTTCCATGTAGTAGGGATCTCCTTGGTGGACTCTGTGATTGTGCACCCTCAGGTTCCCCCTGTGGGCAAATCTCTTCCCACACTCTGTGCAAGCAAAGGGCCTCTTCCCCATGTGAACATCCCGTTGGTGGGCTCTCAAGTTCCCACTGCGGGCAAAACGCTTCCCACACTGAGCGCAGCCAAAAGGCCGCTCCCCTGTATGTGTGCGAGTGTGCACAGTAAGCTCAGAGGGAGTGAGGAAGCTCTTGTCACAAAACTGACAGGGGTGCAGTCTGACTCCTGTGTGGCGCAAAAGGTGTCTGCGCTGATGAGAGGGGTAGGTAAAACACTTGGCACAGTATGGGCAGGTGTAAGGCCGTCCGTTCCCTCCACCAGGAGCTGGAGGGTGGCTGAGGGTGTTTGTGTGCCGCAGTGTGAGTGACTGTGAATTGGACTGTGGTCGGAGAGGGTCTCTGTTGCCAAATGTCGTGACTCGCCGTGTATGATTTATGGGGCCTCTCCCACCCCTGTCGTCTCTGGGTCTCCATGGTGATTCGCCCGAAGGAGCTTGGGGTTGATCCTGCCGAGCCCCCCTCTGTCCGATGCCCTGGCCCTGCACTGAGTTCTGATTTGAGTTCTGGTTCTCAGGCTCCTGGTCTAGGAATGGGAAGGAACTATCGTCATCTTCATTGCTGGTCTCGTCAGAGCCAAAACCAGGTCGGAAACAGGGTGCATCTGTGCCGGTGCTGCTGCTAGCGGGGCCAGAGCAGCTGGTGCCATCTGCCTGCAGAGTCTCCAGACCGGACACCCCACCTCGAGTGGCATCCAACCCTGGTAACCACTCCCCTGGTTGAGCTAAGCTTGGGTCGGGCCTAGGGGAGCAACGTCCACTTTGGGAGATGGACAGAAAAGGGGTGGAGGCTTGATCCTGGAGGGGTCTGTGGTCTGTACTGCGACTTCCTTGATCCCAATGAGACACTGCAGACAAATTAGAGGGAAAAGAAGTACATTTACACACTTTCATCTCACCACTTAAAATAAATACCCTTACATTGAAAAGAATTTCAAGGTTATCTTGCTCTTACATTTGGCTTTGGCTTGTGTGGCAGACAGGGTATCTATCTGCCTCTGGTCCCCAGCAGCAAGGCTTCCCTCTGCAGCTTGGACTGCGACAGACCCGATGGTAGGCCGTGATCCAGCGCGCTGTTAAGAATAAGTAAAACAAGTCTGTGAGATGCAGAACAGCCAACAGCAGGGCGTCTTCCAAATGTCATTTTGTGCTGGCTATTCAGAAATCATAAAGACTTAACTACTTCACTTTATTGTACATCCAACTTCTGAATCACAGAGAGGCAGGGCAGGGTCTGACCTCATGTTTTACTGAAGCTCCATCTTGGCCTGTGACCTCCTCTTTCAGCCCACTGAGGCTCTGACTGAGTCTTTCCACTGGGTCTTCATGAGAAGACACATCTTTTCCCACACTCAGGCCTATGTGAGGAAAATACAGGTGGTCAGTATGTGGTCAGTCGTGGGACTGTTTTACACAAAAACAAAACAAGTTCACATTAATGCAACATGGGGTTAAGCAGGGCATGGGAATGGATAGATAATGGATCTGATGTATGGGTTTGAGATAAAGTCTAGGATACAAGATTATCGTAGACTATGAGCATTTTCTAAGTGCAGTTTTCTTAAAGTACTCTTACTCTTACTCTTCTGGCCTAATATGACAATGACCATGGTGAGCTGTCCATGGACTTTACTTCTGACTTGAATAAGACCAAGTCGGCTGTAATACCTGATCCTGTCAGGGTCTGCTGCCTCAAGCTGCCCTCTCTGTCTCCAGATGACATCTCCCCTTCCTCGCTCCCTCCACTCCTCGCCTTCTGCCTCCTCTCCACCTTCTCCAGCTTGCCCCGGAGGATGGAGATCTCCTCTGTTTTCTGCACCAGCTCCGCCTGCTGTTCACACAGGCTGCTCTCAAAGATCTTGGCGATCTCGCACACAGCGGCTGCCAGCAGCGAGTCCATGACGGTGGCCAGCTGAGCGTGGAAAGCACTCCTCACAGACTCCATTGTCCTTTGTTTCGGATATGTTGTTTTGAGGTCTACGGTTGATTCACACCGCTGTTTTCTTCTGTGGCTGGCCTCAAGAGGCAGCTGGGGAACGATGTGACTACCACTGTACACTCCTCTGCCCTGGTGTCTATGAGCTGCCATGAGATGCTGCCATGCTATGTAGCTACGGCATTTCTAACCGCCACCGATCGCAGCAATTTGTTTTTACGACCAAATCTGTTATATGCGTTTAAATATCCCTTGATAGTCGGCCTCTGTGGCGTTTTCAGCGGTATCAATAAAGCTATGATGTAAATGCAATCTGCTTTATTTTGTAAGCTAACGATACTGCTGTTTACAGAGATGACAAGCAATGCGGTGTAACGCAGAGAGTCAGTTTGCATAGTATTAACATATAAACCTAGTCAACTTCTGGCTAGCTTTAAGAAAACCGGCGGTAAATGAGTAATGCAGTCACTGTTTTGCTGTATGCTAGCTGCTAACATTACCTCTAGCTAACGTGTAAACAAGGGACCCAACGAAGCGTAGCCAGCTCTGGTCTGTTTAAGCTAGTACTCACGCTAACCGTGTAAATGCCATGGAAACAGCTGGAGACGCGGGACGACAACGGCTCCTGAAACTTGGTGGCTAATTATTTTCTTAAGTTAGCACCAAATCCATGAAAACACTTCAAAATCAAAGATGCGTTGACTCGCCTTCCAGCTAGCAGGTTGTTGGAGTCTGTGACGTGATCGTGTTGAAAGTCTCGCGATAAAGAAGCTGAAGGATTCAGACTGCAGATTTTTTTTTTTAAATACAAAGGATCAAAAATAAATGTATATCGTTATATAGATACAGCCCCAGGTATAGTCTATTAAATCTTCAATAACGATGCTGTACTGCACATTTACTTGCTGTAAAATGCATACTACTGAAACTGGAGAAAAAACTCACTCATTATTACTCAAAAATACGCAAGTGTGGTTTTATTGGGGGTAATGTTGACAATGTCTCAAACTAGCAACACTATTATAACCCCTTTTATTAATGAAAAATAGAATAGGCTTGTTAGATGATGATAACTACTACTACTACTACTGGTTAGTACAACAACTGGATCAATGAAAAACAATAAGAAAAAAGAAATCAAAAATTGGAACTGTTAAAAAGTAAATGATGTCTACTTTTGTTCTGGCTTGTTTCCGAACTCAAGCATCAGAGGAAATAACAACCTAAATTTAAATCCTCAACAATGTCATATTCATCTGATACCTGTCAAACAACAAGAACAAGGTACATTTGGTCAAAGCAATACAGCTGTCATCACAAGGCTGGGTCCACCACCAAGCACAAACACCAGACAGTCTGGGATGATCAGTGTTTGAGTAATGCAGTTTCTCAAATTCTGCAATAACTTGTAGACTTTATACCAAACACTGTAACCTGTGATTAAGATAACTGAACATTTATACTCAGTAAATATAGCCAATAAAGATGTCAAAAAGCAGGTCTGTTTTAAGGCAATATTGGTTTTCCATGAGGTTTGCATCAATGTGATAAAGTGCCTTGCTTTGACAGATGTTCACTGAATCAGCCAAAAACACTTATTTCCATCCCCTTAGTTTTTCTAGAAATTCTTTCTTAATCAAATTTCTTGATAGAATTATGTATCCTGATCACAATTTAAATTACATTTACTGTGATAGGTTCTATCCATCACCCACCCCTGTACAAACTGTATTTCACATTGTTGGTGAACCTTTCCATAGTGTTGTTAAAAATAAAAATCTGGCTTAACCTTTAAAACAAGTAACAAACGATGATGACAGAACAAGAGTACTTGGTAGTGGACTGGTCCTCTCTAGACACGGACGCAGACACTGAAGTTTTACCTCTGGGGTCTTACTTAAGACTGAAACGATACAGCAAGTGTGACGTTAAACAACAAAAATCGGTATGAAAAGATCTGCAGCATTCAGTCTGTGGCAGTCCTTTTTCCACAGTGCTACATGTATTTGGACAATTTGCCATCAAAATCATATCTTGCTGACTTGCCATTTGCAGACATCCATAATGGCACAAGATTTATTACTGGTTTTACTGTGCAGTAGGCTACTGTTGTAATATTTGACAGAGATGGGGAATACCGTTGTGAATTATGTAATTAACCTAAAATAATAAAAACAAATAAAAAGCTTAACTTAAACCACCTGAAAAATGTTGAATGCAGAGAAAATCCCAACATCAATCTGTAAGAGCATAAATGACAATATCCAGTGTTTCAATGTCCACAGATGGGTGATGCTAATTGTATACTGGCCTAGTTGTGATAACGCTCCATGTGGTTCCTGAGGTGACCTTCAGTCAAGTAGCCTTTTCCACAAACTTTGCAGACCCGAGGCCAGTCCTTCCTACAATCCGACACATGCTTATCATACTTTGCTTGTGACTGGAATTCCTTCTCACACTTGTCACACTGGATCACTGTCATAGAATAATGGCTTTTTTTTTTGTGCAAGTAAAGCTGTTGACAAGTACGAAACTTTGCAGGACACTTCTTACATTTGATGGGCCTCTCTCCTGTGTGGATGCGATAGTGTTCGATCAACAGGTGTTTGTTGCTTGTGACCTTATGACACCATAAACAGCTGAAACCATTAGAGCATCGTATGCCCATTGTTTGCCACCTCTCACTCCGCTTCCTGTCTGGACTGCAACGTCTCTGAACTTTGTTACGTTTGACCGTGTGACTTGTGTCTTTGCTGGGAGAATTCAGATGCTGTTGATTATCTTCAGTGTCCTCTAAAGGCTTGGTCCATGCGAGGTCTCCATTTGTCTCACTGGAATCTATTTGGTTGTTGTGCATTCTCAGTGTGTGATTTTTGAGTAACTGATTAAGGCGGAATTTCTTTGGGCACATGCTGCAAAGAAATGGTTTTTCGCCGGTGTGAACACGCACATGGTCCTTCATACTGCATCGCATGCGAAAGGTCTTGCTGCAGTATGGACAGGGGTACTTTTTGGTGGATCCATCTTTCTGAACAGGGCATTTACTGTGGCTGCCAGGAGAAGGTGAATTTTCCTTCTTAATGATCACCTGTTTCTTGCTCGGTAGAGTCTGGTTTTCATCACCACAGGGCTCAGCTTTTGGAGGGTTACTGCACGGTGCTTCCTTTGCCAACAATCTCTTAAATTTTACACAAGATGATTTGTGACACCTGAGAGAACTTGGAAAAGGGAACTCTTTTTTGCAACCTTGGCATCGCTTGTGTGATCGTACGTGAACGCTTCGGCCAAACATTGTGTCAAATACCTTCTTACAGAACTTGCAGGTATACTTCTTCTCACTGCCATTCCCTGCTGTCTTCTGTTCGGCAGACTTAGCTACTGCAACTTTTCTTTCCTGTCTTCTGCTCCTCACTGTATTTTCTTGCTCTTTTCCTGTTAAATTTACCCTTCTTCTTCTTCTAATACCTAGACTGACTGTTTGGTCAGAATATTCCTGTTTGATGTCTTGGAGCAATTTTTGCATGTCGTTTCTTACTGGATTACGTCGGGATGGTAAGATTTTTTTCTGAGTGTGTTTGTGCCTCTCATTTAATGCAGAACCTGTGACAGAAAAACATTACAAAAAAATTAAACCGTGACCCAATGAAAAAGTACAGATAACATAAAATGACAAACTGATATATAAAATAAATAAATATATATAAACCCCTTTTAACCCTCCAGGCACACACAAAGTACACAAGCAAGTTTCACCCCAGTAAAAAAGCAAGTATATCACAACCTGCACTCAAGATAATCCACAGACAACCCTGAACAGTTTTCAGTAGAACATATTTCTAGTAAAGAAATAGTGCCCATTAAAACACTTCCTTATGTTCTGTGGATTATCCAGAGTAAAATACATGATGCTGCTGCATTTTTCAGATCTCATTTCTATGCTGATGAGAACCAGAAACTAAATTCTTCTCCACTGAGAATGGAGGCAGTAATCTTAGAAATGGACATCTTAAAACCTGGACGACTTAAACCAAAACCTATCTGCATGGACAGTCGACCACTAATGGTACAGTTGAATCATTCTGCGTAAGTTTGGCGAACTAACCCTTTATATCATGAATTACAGTACATTCAACTTTGGCCTTGGAGATCATAACATAGTTATGTGTGAAAACAGCAATTATAATCTTCACTATGAAAATCTAAAATATTTACAGCTCAAAATAATGAATGAAAGAATTAGTTAAGAACAAAACCCACCTCTCCTCCATCTCCTGACACCCTTTGTTTGCTGGTGGGAGTCAATGTCACAGACAGCCACCTAAAACACAAACATTATTGGTTATATCTGATGATGTATGTGTATGATGTATGTATGATTGCCAATGCAAAGCAAGAAAGTAAAAACAGGTATATTTTTTTCAGTCAAAATAAAATGCAAAAATTACCATTCCCACTAAAACTGTGACTCCTATCACAATACTGTGCACATCACTGCTCACCTCTCACTCTGAACCACTTGTATCCCTGTGCTGACAAATGTTTTTAACCTGCTTCCTCAATCAACATGAGTTATCAGAGGTTTATGATGGTAAATCGTAACACCACAACATCCAGATTTTCACCTTCAGTTACACACCTCCTGCTTGATGATTGGAAGAGGCCACAGAGGAATCGACAGTCTGCGCAGTCTTACACTGGGACACACACCATCTTCTTGCTTGGTCACGGGTTCACAGCCCAGGGGAGCACACCAGTCATCAGGCACTAACCATTACACAAAGAAAAAAACATGATCAAGCCACCTGTAAATCTGTGATTCATTTTAATCAGTGTTGTAGTAAGAAATGTACATGCACACACTTGAAAATGCTTTTCTTTGCTACCCTCACATGAACTCTTGATACTAGTTCATCATCAAGCATTCAGTGCCTCGGAAAATTTACTTGAACCTTCAGGACACAGTTATAATTTGACTAAAACTACTTGTCGCACCTTGATTAAACACAGATGTTCTCCATTTGAGTTGTTATGCACCTTCTAAAAACAATATGCCATAAACCAATTATGTTTTAGGTGTGTCCTAAATGGTGTTTGTTAGTATCAAAAAACTCTATTTACATCCATAATGACTCAGTATTTAAGAAAAAATAAAACATGAAAACACAAGAGTGAATACTAAAATGATCTTGAACACACTGTCAAGTCAGACAGCAATATCTTTCACAGTAGAATATTAGCATAGTAGAATAGATTGTCAAATTCTTAACCTCATTTTAACACCATACCTTCAAAGTCGATCTCAGGAACATCAGAACTTTGTCCAGAGGGGTTCAGAACAACTTCAGATTCTCTTTGAGTTTCATTCACTGGAGTTATATTGACCTCCACTGCTCTGTCACCTCCACGCTCATGTTCTCTCAGCTTGATCTCCGCTGCCTGTAACTTTATCTTAAGATGAGCAACCTCTTCTCCTTTCTGTGCCAGCTCCATTTGATGTTCATGTAGGCTGTTCTCAAAGATCTGCATTATTTCAATCACAGCTTTCCTCAGGACTGAGTCCATTGCTGTGGTCAGCTGGGCCCTGAACCCTCTTGTCACATAGTTGGTCATCTTTGAAGATGGCTGCTCAACAGTTTACAGATGCCTGTGATCGGAAGGTCTTGTGTGATGCTGTACTGGTCCTCTCCCTTATCACTTACCCCCTAAACAGAGAGACAAGAGATCAGAAGCTGCAAAACGGCACATTATTCTTTAAACAAGCTCACTGTAGTAGGGTATATGAGACATGCTGAGACATGCTGAGCCATGCCTATAATCCCTGGTCAACTAGGTGAGGGATATGCTCTCTTCCCATTCATCCACATAACTGCCTCCTAGCCTGCAAGTACAGAGGTGGTACTGTTTCATATAAATTATTCATATGCTATGCTAAACACACATAATGGGCAATTCACCAGTCACTTAACTTATACTAAGACAGTTTGGATATAAACAATGCCATTCTGCCATTAGTGAAAACCATTTTGAATTCATGTTTAGATATGACAATAATATCTGCATACAATTAGCAAAACCAGGGATGACCGTACTCGGTATTGCTAGTCGACTGGTTAAGAATAAAACGCAGATTATTATGCATGAATCATGTTTTCCTTTATCACTCATTTTCCTAACCCCACCTAATGTTAGCTGTGTTTATGAATAACTACAGTAAATTTCGCTCTCGACTTAAGAACAAAGCAAAAAAAAAAAAAAAGAGTTACTGCTACGCACAGACACTGTCATTTTAAATATCGAGAGCCACGCCACTGTAATGTCAAAAACTGCAAAAGTTAGAAGCTCAACACTTAAGATACGTTACACATGGCGGGTAACTGATAATGTTACTGACCGTTTTGCACAAGGACTGCTGTACTTGTTCTGCGATGGTTGATGGTCCGCAACTTTATCTGAAATGCAGAAAATTGTTAGACGAACAGCAAACCGGCTCGTCCACATCTGACACCTAAACATTAAATCAACTGTGCTGTTTCTTATTCATTAGCAAATGTTTTACAATCACACGATAGGCCGCACATCCGCCATTTTTACTCAGGCTTCTTGGGAAGGAGCGAAAAGTCGCGTCATCAGGACGTCATCATTCGTTGACTAGTAACATTTTTTTTACTGCACTGCAAGCTACAACGTATCCCGCATATATTTGTTTTATCGCTCAATATTAAAAATTAAATAAAACAAGAATAAAATATGGTTGCGTTGAAAGGTGGAGGAGGAAGAGATTTTCCTTTGCGCAGGCGCTGCCTATTTGTTTGTTACCCAGTCGGGTTGCCATAACAACCAATCTGGTACGAAATCACAGGCAACACACAGCAAGAACATCCATTCGAGCAAACGTGGCTTTTTGTAACTGGCCAGACATGGTGTGAAAGGTCAGTTGTATTTCTGTCAGGTCCTGATTATAGACAGTATATAAAGAGCCCCATATATGTTTTAACGAGAAGTTAAATATAAGAGTGGAGAGCACAGAGCAGCACAGAGACCATAGACTGTACATAACAACAACCACGCATCCGGTACAGGTAGGCAGGAACATCAGAGGAACAATGATATATATTTAATTCCTCTCTAGAATCTGTATTACTAATCTGTAATGAAGATATTATGACCTGGGACAAGTGGAAGGCTAAATATGTCAAGGTGAACGCTGGATTACAGGATTACAATCTGTTTGCATTTCTGATGTGTCCAACAGTTTGTTGTTCATAAACTAGAATTAAAATGATTTACATGATACATTAGTCTATGATTTACAGATGAGAAGTCAGTGATTCACTCTGTATTCTTTGATTAAAGCAATTAGATTGAGAAGTTATGGTCTTTCTGTAGCTTCAGTTAATGCCTCACATACATGTCATTGCTAGAAATGCCTACGCACTTTGTACAGTCCCTACACCCTAAAACAAACAAAAGTGGATAAAGGTAGATAGACTATTTTATATTTACTCTGAGAAGGTCCAATATAACATCTTATTTCTTTTCCCCAACATCATTTCTTTCTTCATCTTCAGCTATGTCTCTATTTATTACACACAAGTGTTGTAGGAACATTATGTTCATTGTCTTGTAAAAACTAGAATAAAATTTGTTTTCTTCAGCATATTGTCATATTTTGGTTATTATTCCATCCCTAAAGCGAACACTAATAACTTACTGTACCCATACACAAATAAAGCGCACAATATGAGAATACTATATAAAACACATAACATGAAAGATAAGGATATACTTGGTGATGTTCTTTTTTTTAAATGTATGTGTAGTTTGCTGAAAAATAATTCTAGCCTCCCCACAGGTAACAAGAAATCAGTAATGCTAATAAATTTTATTAACATCTCCCACTATGCCAGTAAATAAATTCCAGATAAGCAGTAGCCTTGCAATATTAGCACACACTTAGCTCATTGTGGTCAAACAAAGGTCGACATGTAGTCAGTTGGGACAGATGGATGATTTCAAGCAGGCTGTACAGTAAATAATTGACACTCAGACATTTTCATGACTCTCTCCTTCAGCTGAGAGGTTGAATACACCACTCACTGAGCTGTCATTTTCTCACTGCTTCCAATTTAAAAACCAAACTCATGGCTGCTGTCAAGGAAACGTTGCTAGTTTTCACCTGCTTTCACCTTCACTATGCTCCAAGAGGTGACGTGTCGTTAAAGGTGTGAAACATATCTGTCAGGCTCAAGAGAATCAAGGAAAAGAGAGATTAATTTATGGTCTATATGGTTTGCTTTATTGCATTTCAAAGGGAAAAGGATCAGTGCAAAGCTAAAGGGTCCAGTTAAGTGCATTTTAAGACAGTCGTACAGTCAATTGGCAAGTGGATTACCAGGTGTTTGCTTCTTCATTCTGTCACTGTTAACTATGTTCATACATGTAGCAATATACTGGAATGGTTTTCTATTTCAGCGTGTTGACCTCCATCTCAGCCAAAGGTAGTGTTGTTCCAGGCCACGTTGGCTGCATCCATGTCTACAAAGTTAATATAAATCCTGAAATAGACCCAAAGAGAAATAGGTTAATGAGACTGGACATTAACAGTGAGCAAGGTATGCAAGATACAGGAGAGTCAGAGTCTCTGTGTTTCTGTCACCATGCTGCCTTTACTCATCAAACTGTGTGTGGTGAATGCACTGGTCGACACGTGTGTGTTTGCTACCTGTCAGGAGAGATGCCCAGGTGTTTGTTGAGGAGTCCACACAGGAGTTTGGAGTACTGCTTGTTGTGAGCACCGCTGATCTTGCCGATGCTGTGGAGAGAGCAGAGTGCGCAGGGGTCTCCCTTTCCTCCAAACATCATCATTTGGTCAGGGTTGATGTGCACAGCTATGTACTGGTACACAAAAGAGAGATACACAAAAGCGATGTCAGGATCTTAGCTGTTTCTAAGGTTGAATGTAACATTAGTTTCAGCACTATAAAGGCAGGCACATTTTACATATAGACTATGGTGAAGGTTGTAATAAGAATGCTTCCAAGTAGTGAAGTCCTAAATCCCAATTCCCACACTGCACCACACCCTGAAGAAATTTTTGACAAATCACCAAAAAAAAAGATAGCTGCAAATTTTAAAATCATTTTAAGATTGTCTTAGTATTTTCATTATTGTGACTTTTTAACTTTCAGCATAATTTTAACATTTCAAACCTAAAAACAATAAAATTTAAAGATGTTTAGTCTCAAAACCCACCATGTCATTACAGAATCTCATCTGCTTGTTGATATCGCAGCTTCCAATAAATAATATCTTCAGAGGTGATTATCGTTTGACTATTATTGAAAGGTACAGCTAGGCCTAGGTGTAAAGTTGAACTTGATTAATTTTGAACCGATAGACGCCTCGCACAAGTGTGATGTGAAAACGTGAGGCCTGAACTGCATACACACTGAGAGTGGCCTTTCAGTGATGTAGTAAACATCCTTGTATCCAGTGGCTAAGCTTTTGAAATTGGGTTTTTCAGTTAGGAAGGAGGAGTAGATGCGATTTTAAGAATTTCTAACTAGGTCATTGGAACAGCCATATCAGACATATATATTATATATATATTTTTCAGAGCAGAGTATTTTTTTTATGTATCAGTATCCGTTTGTATGACATGATAGAAGATTTTAACCTGTGGGTTCAGTGGCCTAATCAATCATCAACCCAGGCTACCTCTCTCCAAACAACAGTCAAGACTGTGTTTGCATAACCAAACATGACTCCAGCCTTATTCACTCAATAAAGAGACATGATGTCTACTTTTATCTGCAGTCAAACGGAAATCGGTCTTCGGGAGCTGGTCGTGTCGCATTCAGCAGAACTAAATCTATCACTATGTTCCGCAATGGGGAGAAAAAAAGACAGAAGTCGTTTTCGTTTCATTGACAGATTCTGCAGGACTAAGCGCGACCCCGGCCTACCTGTGCAGGTTTGCCCATAGCTTTGGCCAGTTCCTCCGTGGCCTCAGACAGCAAGGCCGCGGGCACATCACTCTTGGCCACGTTAGTGGTCACCACAAACATCGGCATGATTACTCCTTTTTGATACACTTTTTCTCCCCGTCACACGCCGAAGTCTTGCTCACACAGACGGAAGTGCAGACGGAAAACTTGTCTTCTTCTTTTAGACACTGTGCAACTGTGTGACAAGATGACCACAGCGCCCCCATCAACCCCCTGACAGACACACACCGTCGACGACACTCGCTAAACACGACATCTACCGAATGGAAGATGCGTTTTTTTTATATCATTAATTCTTTATTTCGTTGGCCCCACCGTTTACACCAGAATAAGCATAAAGCGGTGGGTGAAATCTGAGTGCGTGCTCTTTCCAGGGTGCGGCTGTTCTTGAGTGTAGGGTAATTACGGTAGCGGGCATGCGCAGTGTTGCCAGGCATCGTTAAGCAGTGCTGAAGGAGGCGAGAAGGAAAACAGTGGCTGGGGGAGAGAGGGCAGAAGTTGGATGGCGCTTTCCTTTGTCGCCGTGTCTCAGCGTTCATGAACAACCGTCCGAGCTCATCCGTGATCCGTGAAATCGCACCGTCTGTCGCCGTTTCGCGTCTGAGTCAGTCCTTCGGATTTCATCTAAGAAACGGTGCGTATTCAGAGCTAAATTAGCCAGGTTGCTAGCACATTCACTTTAAAACCTTACGGAGGCTGCTGCTCCTCTCCTACTTGAACGTTACTGGATGTCGGATCAATAATACAAGTTTCCCAACAAGCTAACCTGACGCAGGTTATACATTTGGTATTTATTAAACTGAAATACCACCGTTGTAGTTTTTAAATAACCCGCTATTATATATTCTTTAATTAAATGGCAACAGAGATGGAATAAACATTATGTTACAGTGTGAGTCAGTGAGTCTTGTCACACTTTACTGTCGAGATATAGCTAGCTAGTACCGACAGATAAAGTTAATTTTTCAAATTGACATTGATGATATGGATCTAGATTGGACATATTTTAATTGTTATAGCTGCCCAATCGATCAGACAATGTGAAACTTTTGTAATCCAAGTAGGAAAACTGGGCTACATGTAATCCTGATCATGTCAATAGCATAACCTGTCACTGAATGAACCACCATCAGGTCCGCTCCCATCCCGAGCCCCCCCGCCCCCGGCCACGATGATGGAGGAGTCGGTAACCACGTTCGAGACCCACCTGACGGCTGTCATGGACAGTCTGATCCGAGCCTCGGTCTGCGAGATCACCAAACTCTTCCAGGATACGGTGAACGACTACCTGGTGGAGCTGTCCCTCAACAGGAAAGAGAACGAGGCTCTCAAACTGCGGCTGAGGCTCACCGAGAACAAGCTGAGAACCGAGCGCATGTACGGGATGGGCTGGGCTGCCAACCGCCGCAACGCTGGGCTGGCGACGGAGGAAGGAGCCGGAGGGCGGCAGAAACGAAAAGTTGAGATGACCCGTAAGTATTTCTAATGACTCCAGGGTGGCTTCTCCTATCAAACGAGGAGGCTTACATCACCTTTAGTTTGTAGCCCACGTAAAGCTACCATTACAGTTAAATGACAGCTTTCTTAAACATCCTACATGTTTCAGTTTGATTGCATTTTATTTAAATGTGAGAATCAGGGCTCTTGCTATGCAGTCAGGGCTTATGTGAAGACGCACTTGTTTTGTTGGAAACCATCTGGCAAGAGCTGATCTCTCCCTCCCTCCTTCCTCTCTCCCTCCCTCCTCCCTTCCTCCTCCGCCTCCTCTTCATGATCGCTCCCTCTGTCCTTCACCTCCCCCTCTCCTCTCTCTCTCTCTCTCTCTCTCTCTCTCTCTCTCTCTCTCCCCGCTGCATTCTGTCCCTCCCACTCCTCTGTGCTTTTGAGCACTCCCTCCCTCCCTCCCTTCCTGCCTTGCTCCTCTCCCTCCCCCCACCTCCTTCACTTCTCTGTCTCTCTCCAACTCTTACCTCCTCCCCTTCCCGCTCCTCTCTCCTTCACGCCCTCTCCTCCTTTCCTCTCTCCCCACCCCCACCTCCTCCTGCTCTGTTCTCTCCTTCATCACGTTGCACACACACTCTCCCCCTCCCTCCCGCCTTCCCTCCCCCACCTCCTCCACTCCACTCCACTCCTCTCCCGCTCCTCTCTGCCACCACCATAATTACACACTCCCTCTTCACTTCCACTTCTCCTCTCTCTGTCTCTCTCTCTCTCTGTCTCTCTCTCTCTCTGTCTCTCTCTCTATCTCCTCTTTTCACCTCTTCATCCTCCCCCCTCTACCCTCTCCTCCTCCTCTTCCTCCACCGCTGGCCCCCACCAACTCCACTTCTCCCTCTCCCCTCTGTCTCTCCCTTCTCTCCTCCCTGTCACGTGTTTTTTTTTCTCCTTTCCACTCTCTTGTCTGTCCTTCTATGCCCCCTCTCTCCTCACTCGTTCATCACACTCACTTCTCCTCCCTCTGCTCCCTCTCCTCTCTCCCTTCCCCCCAACCTCCCCTCTGTTCCTCTTCTCCTCTGCCTCACAAATCCCCTCCTCCTCATCATCTCCCACTTCTCCACCTTCCTCTCTCCTTCATCTCTCTCTCCTGGCCTTCTAATCATCTCCTCCCACTTATCTCTCTCCCCTCATATTTCATTCTCTCTCCTTCCTGTCTCCCTGTACCCCCCCCCCCCCCACTTTCTCCTTCCTCTCTCAACCTCCCTCCCACCCTTCCTTCATCTCCCTCTCTTCTCCACAGGAGGCAAGTCAAAGAAGGGCCCGGCAGCAGCCTATGGCAAAGGCTGGCCTGGAGGTGTGTGGGAGGAAGGAGGAGGTGGAGGTGGAGGCGGTGGCGGCAGCGGCAGCAGCAGCGGCGGCAGTAGTGGTGGCGGGGGAGGAGGAGGAGGAGGAGGAGGAGGAGGAAGTGGAGGAGCTGTGGGGATGGTAGCAGGAGCAGGAGGAAGAGGGGGGAAGGAGGCCAGGGAGATGTACCTCATCCAGTTCCCCGGGGATGAAGAGGATGAGGGAGGGATGGTGGAGGACGAGGAAGGGGAGGGCAGCCTCAGCGGTGAGGGGGAGGAGACGGCCAACATCAAAGAGGAGGTGAGGGAGAAGTGCTTTCTCAGAGGAGGAGGAGTAGGAGGAGAAAGTGGCACAGCATCTCTGCACTGCTCAGGAGCTTCATATGGAATGAGAAAGAACGTAGACAAGAAAAAACAGAGCGTTAGCAGAGGGAGACGGAGAGAGTTTTGCTTGTGTTTTTCAGCCATCAAATCGCTGCAGAGATGTAGTGGATAAAGGGAAGGCTATTGATTTGATATTTAGCTTCCAGAGGAGCCGCATGAGTGGGGCTCTCCACATTTCAAGTGCAACAAGCTTTTAGGTAGAAATACTACTGGTGGAGGTGAAAAGCTGTTTGCTATTCCACCACATGAACAAGTGGCAGGGCACAGATCCACTCTTCACTTCTCTTCTGTATTTGAATATTCAAAGCATGCTGAATGTGTTATTAGCCTCCCTGTAAATTCTTTCAAGGTGTTTTGCCAGCCACTAAAACAGATTTTAAGAAATACAGCAGGCGTTTAGGTTTATTCTCAGGTGCTTTCTAAACATATGAATTGGTGGGGTCATGGTGTATGGCAATGACAAGTGTTGCATCCAAGTTTCAAGCCATTTTGAAAAATATAGATAAAAATATTTATAAAAAATATATGAATTTAACAATAAACAGTGTATTCTCCCTGGATTCAGTTGTTCCTCCCTTAACTCCCAGTGTTTCTTTATGCAGTTTGCTCCAACAGAGGGCTATCAACCCGCCTCTCTCCAGCTAATCAAGGAGGCTTTGAAGATGGACCCGCCCACCCAGAACCTCCACACCGGCTCCAGAGCCCAAAGCGAAGGTAATGAGCCCAGGGCACTCTGATTGAGGGAGGGGATGTTAGTGAAATGCACAGAGACCAACAGTTTGAAAGAAGGTGGAAATGATTGCTCATGCCAGCTCTCTCCCTCTCTCCCCCTCACATCTCACCTCCTCCTCCCTCTTGTCTCTTCTCAGGAGACCTGTCAGACCATCCACCGACCCTCCATCCAGGAGAGCAAGAGGAGGAAGACTGGGAGGTGGGCTCAGCAGAGCAGTCAGAGGGTGGCATGACCATGGATGAGCTGAGGGGCCTGGAGTCTGCGCTGAGGGCCGAGAGAGGCCGCGAACAAGCTGCCATGACGGCTTCCCAGCCTGTCAGCCCTGACTCAGCGGTAGAGCGAGGCAGCGAGATTGGCTTGGCCCCCAAGTACATAGGCCTTGATGGTATGGAGCAGGACGGAGAACTGGAACCTCAGCCGCCCACGCTGCAGAGAGAAGACCACGTAGGGCAAGTCAGAGTGAAGGACAGCGTGAGGGCTGGAGTC
Source organism: Lates japonicus (assembly GCA_033238685.1). Taxonomy (NCBI): domain Eukaryota; kingdom Metazoa; phylum Chordata; class Actinopteri; family Centropomidae; genus Lates; species Lates japonicus. The sequence continues at coordinate 1,834,036 of BRZM01000109.1, forward strand.
GTTGGGGGAGTGGAGCTGAGGTTAGGCTGGTCAAAGAAGCTGAGAGAGGGCGACTCAGGCGCAGTTATGACTGGAGAGGATGTGGTGGAGCAGGGAGAGTCAGAGCACCTGCCCCACTTGTCTGCTCCTGGGAGCGTCGTGGAGAGCGGAGGGGAAGAGGAGGGTGGCGGGGATCTGCTCCACTTCTGCCCACAGTGCGGAGGAGGCTTCACCTCAGAGGCTGAACTCGAGGAGCACCCCTATCCACTAGGGGGCGCCCTTTTACAGAACAGTGGAGCAGAGGACAGTCTCTTCCCTTGTGCCCACTGTGGCAACACATTCAGCCATGCCTGGGCTCTTAAGAACCACGAGTGTGCCTCTGCCGCAGAGCGGCCACACTGCTGCGAGATCTGCGGGAAGCGCTTCACACACTCACGCTCGCTGGAACGGCATCATCTGGTACACACGGGCGAGAGACCGCACCGGTGCCCACAGTGCGGACGCAGCTTCAGTCGTCTCGGCAACTTGGAGCGGCACCAGCGCATCCACACCGGTGAACGTCCATACGGATGTCAAGCGTGTGGGAAACGCTTCAGTCGCGTGGAGTACTTAAAGAGACACCAACTCATACACAACAGTGAAAAGGCAACACTCCAGTGCTCCAACTGTGGAAGAGGATTTAGTGATGTGGAGTAGCTGAGAAACCACCAGTGTTTTTAAACCCTGTCCCTCAAATCTCTGACAGAACTGGAAAGAAGAAAGAGCTGTTTCTTACTTGACTGTGGTAGAATTTAGGTGATGAATGTGACTGGTACTCGCTCATTTTACTCTCAGTGATTTACCTTTCTTACACTTTGACAGGGTGAAAAATTAAACTCACCCTAAGATAAAGAAGCAGATGTGTGTGTGGATGATTTTTGTTGAGGGAATAAAGAAATCAAATGGTCAAAGTTGAGAGGAAGACAACTGTATATGGTGTTTCTCTGTGGGAGAAATAAAATCAACTCAGACATCCAGTCATTTTAATTGAGGTGTTCTCATCACTTGTATGTACAAAGCTTGTACTTATTTATGATGATCAACAATTGCATTTTCATCTTTTATCAGTAATTGACCATGTTAAATCTAACCAAGGCTTTTGTTTTTCTCTGACTATAACTGACAGCTCAGTTTTGTGGCGTTTGTGTTTTGATCATATCATTAAGAAATAAATATTTCAAGTCATCAGATGCTCTTCACACATTTCAGTTGTGATTTATTGGATAATCATGGGGTTAGTGAACATGTTACAACATGACACTGATCAGGATTATGATCATATTCATCAAGGTAAAATATTCATTTCTAAAACCATCATGAGACAGGGTGATGTTTTAAATGAAACATTTATTCAGCAGTGAAGCACTGGACACATGAGAAGCCTGGTTAAGACACAGAAACTAAGTTAACAACTGACTTCTACTAAAGCTTGTCACTCCTTGTTACTTACACAGCCCTTCAAACAGGTTGATTTCTGTATTGAACCTTTACGCAGGATACCCTCCAAACGTTTCAAATCCATCCGCTCCACATCATAACCACGTCCATCCCCCTGCACGTTGGGATCCATTGTCACAATGTCATTGTTACTGTCAGGGTCATTTCTTCCCACTGCAGCATATGTGGGGAAAAACTGAGCATTAGGGGTGTGGTTTGGGCAGCAGTAGGCAGACCTCATGTACTCAGGAACAACCACCCTGTTATTGATCATGTGTTCTCCATTCTCATAAGGCATGACTCCGGTGATCACGTACATCTCCCCTGTGCAGTGAGTGAGTCTTCCCAACACCTCATTCTCCAGATCACCCCAGGCGACATTATTGGAGCCTAGCCTCTGAGGAACAATGTTTGTCAAGGTAAAGGTGACCTCTTGATCGTCCACTGTATTCTAAAAACTGCTGAGATGGCCCCTGGTGTGGAGGGGAGCCGCTGTGTAGTCATCATCCATTGCCTGGCTCTCCATCACATTTTGGTCATTAACTGGGAAGGGTTTCATGGATTGTTCGCCTTTTGAATTTGCCAGCTAAATAAAGAGAAGATGATATTACATCTTTATTACAGAACCATAAATATATCAACTGCAGTCAAAACTGGACTTGTCCAAATTAAACTAATTCATAGGATTTATTGGACACCTGCAAAACATTAAACAGAGGCTGTGAATATTATATTAATGTAAATTGTTTCCCTTAAATTGGCTAATTGATTGTGCATGCTTATATATTTCTACTGCTGGATGTGACCTTTCCTTTTTTACCTCACCAGATAAAAATGTGTATTTTATGTATTTACAGTTTATGTGATTATTATTTTTAATGAAATGTTACCTAATTTTCTCCTAATTGGACTGAGTGGGTCACTTGATATTTGCCTTTTTAAATGTCAGCTGTTCTTTCATCCTTATTTATTTGTAGAAAACCAAATAGTTTCTAGGATTGTCTTTTATATTATTAAGTATTAGGACACTGGAACATATTAAAACATTCACTTCTTTTATGAGTTAAATGGTTTATACATATCACTAACCAGCACTTCTTTATCTCCCTGCACTTTGCCTTACCCAATAGATTTAGTATTCAGACTTAGCATCATGTAAAATGCATGCATTCGCTATCGGCTTTTGCTAATCCTAAAATTATAATGTGATATCCAATAAAAACTACTATAAATGAGTTATATTTTACGGGTCAGTGTTCTGACCAAATGGGAAAGCAGTGTAAAAAAGATGGCATTTTTATTCCTTTCTTTTCATTTCTATAGTTATTTATTTTTGCATCTTTGACTCTAACTGCTTCTGAATCATACAATGACAGTACTTTTACTTGTGTGTAGTTCTTTGCAACTCTGCCCACCACATCTTACCTGTGGTTCATAATACCAGGTTTCCCGTCCGGCTGGCTGACCTCGTCCCCTGAGTATGTACGCAGAGTACAGTGGTGCACGATGACCACGGTTGTACAGGGTGGCAAAGCGGAAGTCTCCGTTGTAGAACTGGCATATTGGCTGTAATCGATGATTAGGATCAGGGGAAACCTACAGTGGAGTTTTATAAAAGAACTTTGCAATCTGAAAACTTTTTACCACATCTTAGACCAGACCACTAAACCAGGCAGGAGAAGAAGCAGAACTCCAGCTGAGAATCGTAGTATCTTTCCTTTGAGACATCACTGCACAAATAGAGTGAGAGCTGATGATTTGTACCTGTGATGGAGAAAGAGAGATGTCTATAGATAGTGAATTACAGTTGTTGAAGACCTCCTCTCAGACAAGTCTCTTCTAAATAGTCTTACTCTAGAAGTTTTCTCCACGTTGATCAACAGAGCTGATTTCTGAGCAGATGAATTGCTCCAACCTACACAGCTCTCGGCAAATACCTCATTCAGTCTCTGGGGGCGTACACAGCCTCTACTCTTTCTCTCTGGCTTTTGCAATAAGCATCTTGAAGATTAGGATTTGTAAGTAAACTCTCCCCACAAGCTTGGCCTCACTCGTGTCTCAGATGATAAAATAACTGTGAGAACTACAAGTTTAGACAAGTGACAGGATGAGCATTTAGAATTAAGGAGCGGATATATGTGATCATTTTCCTGGAGTAAATAAGAAAAGATAAATTCTCAGAGCAGACAGCTGACAGCTCCAGTAGGGACCAAAACACTGACCTCAAAAATTTAAATGGCTGAGAAATGGGAAGCAGAGTTGGTTCTGTGGGTCATGGTAAGGGAACGTGCGTCCCCATAAAATAGGTACAAGAATGCAGTGTGTAATGTGTGTGTGTGTGTGTGTGTGTTTGTCCCAAACTAGACGGCCAACCTAGGTAGTTAGAAGGAATATACTAAGTTGCATTTTTATGTACTTATCACATTTTAATTGTAATTTACCGTGTGCATATTAATACTTAATATTACTTTTAGAAATACTGCTATTTGCAATATATTTTCATTTACCTGTGATAAAATAGAGCAATTTATGTACCTTTAGTGTAAGCTAACTGCACTTTAAATTTCATTGAAGACACCTTTAAAGGTATTTGATGGAGGTTTGAGACATTTTAAGGTTCATATAAATGTGTTCCTGCAATAGCATATCAGTTCATCATTCATTTATTACCAGTATAATCCAAGAGCTACTTTAGTATATTAAATGGTTTTAGTTTTAGAAAACTATTCTCTGTGACAGTAATCATTATTAATATGCATTAAAATATCAGCAAAATTCCTTACTACTCTTTCTCTGTCTCTATTAAAAGTCAAATTATGTTAAACCAGAGTCATTCTAATAGTTAGATATACAAAATAACTGTGAGAATCATAAAAGCCAAATGAAGTGACAGTGTGGCCAGAGTACAGGACAGAGTTAAACATACTTTTGAATAAAAGAGCAGATATTTGCGAGGTGTCTCGTACGAACATTTTCCTTGGGTAAATAAAAGAAGGGAAATTTCAAAACTGACAAAAGCTATAAAATCCTTCTCAATGAGCCACTGTCCTTTAAGCCTCTCTTTGAATGGTTATGCAAAGGTCATCAATAAAATTTGCAATTTTAAAGTGTGTGTACAGAGAGAAATAAAGAGACATCTGATACTGTTGTGCTGGGAAAAAAATGTCTGTTGGAGACCGTAAAGATGGACTTTTTGTTTGCAGAGCTTTTCTCAGACAAATAACTGTTGCACTAAATAATCTCATTACTGTTTTCTTCAAGGTGAGTACAGCAACGCATTTATAGGCTGCATATCCTTCTGACAAAATAATAAAATCCCTGTCAGACAATCTGCCTTTTTATTTGGAGGACCTCTATTTTTCTATATACAGTACGCTGGTATTTACACTGCCCAGCAAACAGACATGTCTCCCAGTGCATGCTGGGATTGAGATGGCCCCTGGTGTAGCCAGAGCTTGGTGTGGATTGGAAAAGGCTGCATATCTAGGTTGGATTTGTGAGACAGAAGCTTGAAAAGAGAGAGAAGGAGATGCCACTTTTTAAAGTTTTTTGCTGCGTCATTGAGTTTAATGGGTGTGTGAGTGTTCCTGTGTTTCTGATGTGTAAACAGGTGTGTGACTGATTCAGTCACCTGGTTGGAAAAGAAATGAAAATAAAATAAGTAAATAATACAGTGCTGCGAGACTGAATTCTTCTACATTCTGCTGAGAGACTGCTTCTGCTTAATGTAACAATAAAACTGGTGTATCTACAAGAAGCTCACCGACCTCCTGAACTGTACATTATTTAACATACTGTATTTTTCATTTACCATCAATACCTTTACAAACTTATGGCACTGGGTTGCTCATATCTGCAGGGCAGAGTGTGTATTACTACATTAAAAGTAGCAGGGCACAGTTCCACTATTCATATTCTGTATTTGAATATTTCAAACACAGTGTGTCTCATCAAGTCAATTCAGTGTGTTGAAGATAAACATAAAACATGCAGTGACCCCAGCCACACTTTGATAGCAAAAGTCGTTAATTGAGTTAATTTAGAGTGAACTAGCCTTGCTGCAGTACATGTGCATCTCAGAAAAAATGTTCCTGCTCAACGCTTCTGACTCAGGGCCACTCGCAAGATGCTGCATGGCTGGAAGGGTGAAGACAGGTTAAGGTGTCTGTCTGGGATTATTATAGAACAATAAGAAAACTAAAAGAGCAATATGCATAGGGCCATACCCTCAACAGAACAGTATGCCATGTTTTTCTAAACTGTCTGCATGCAAAGCATGTCTGAGAGATTTATGAATGCAGAAAAGGGATGTTCACCGTTAATTTGAGAGCAGTTTTAAAGGTTTTATGGTAAACTAAGCTGACACTGCAAAGAGAGAGTTTGGTGGGGGATAGATAGGTACCAGTAATTCATTTAGCCTCGGGGTCCCCTTTAGCAGGTTAATCCAGCCATGCAAGAAAGGGTAGTTGTTGCCATGGTAACAAGTCATTAAAATTATCACACTCAACACACCTCAGTTTATTCTAAATGGTCATGGCTAATTGGCATGTTAAACTGTATTTTCGCGGTTCACTCATCCAAGTGGCATTGTGCTGTTTTCCTACTGTTGAACTGAGTCCAATGTGACGTGTGCAACCATTTTGTTTGGATGTGTTGGTATTGTATTAATATAGTTATTGATGATGCTGAATAAACATTTCAGTGCACTCATGTTTAAACCAAACATGTTTTTTGTTAAGAATTTTGCTTTATTAGTAAAATCATGGAGTTAGTTATTGAACATGTTACAAGAAAGAACAATATTTATTTTACAAAATCCTGATCATTTGGAAAAATTAATTTCAGTCATCATGAGATAATCATCATGTCCTGGTTAATCAAACTCTGATCTCACTCAGTAATTAAAGAGACAGTTAGGGAGAGAGGGAATGAAATCTTTGTAACTTAACTTGATTCTGAGCAGACAGTATGTGGTGACTCCTGCATTTGATTTTAACAAGTAACTAAAGCTTTTCCACTTTGTTTCTGACACTGCCCAGCAAACAGACTGATGGGCATGGCCAGCCTTTGTCTCAGGATGCCCTCTAGAGTCTCTAAAGACATCTGCCTCACATCATAGCCTCGCACTGGGGCCCTCGCCTTGACATTAACTGGCACAGTCTCCTCTCCGCTGCTGCCGTCATTTCTTCCCACTGCAGCATGTGTGGGGAAAAATGGCTGCTCAGACAGTGATCACATACATCGGCCCCTCGCAGAAAGCCTTGAATCTTCCCAACACCTTACTCTCCAGACGGCTCCAGGGGACAATGTTAGTCAGAGTGAAGGTGACCTTACTGTCCTCTTTTGTCTTCTGCATGCTGAAATAAAAACTAAAACAAGTAAGTAATAAAGTGCTGTATGCTGCTTTAATGACAAAAACTGCATTAAGAAGAAGTCATATGATTACAGTGACACCTGATTTAATACACTGTATTCAACAGCAAATGCTCTTTCTCACATTTACCATCATCACCTTACTATCTAGATCTTGCATTTGTGTTTTATATAGACTCATCAACTCCACACCAACAAATGTGTATTCATTTGTAGTGAACTGAAAGGAACTGCGATCTGTTGTAGACTGTCCGTCTCTGTCCCCCTGTGGGTTTGTAAAGCACACTCTACACTCTACACTGTGATTTTCTACTCACCTGTACTTCCAAGTGGCATTGAATTGTTTGACATCTGCAGGGCAGAGTGTGTATTACTACATTACAAAGCAGCAGCGCACAGTTCCTCTACTTATTTCTGTGTTTGAATCATTTCCAATACACTGTGTCTCACAGTTTAGGTGATGAATGTGACTGGTACTCACTCATTTTACTCTCAGTGATTTACCTTTCTTACACTTTGACAGGATGAGAAGTTAAACTCACTCTAAGATGAAGAAGCAGGATGTGTGTGTGGATGATTTTTGTTGAGTAAATAAAGAAATCAGATGGTCAAAGTTGAGAGGAAGACAACTGTATATGGTGTTTCTCTGTAGGAGAAATAAAATCAATCTCAGACATCTAGCTGTTTTAATTGGAGGTGTTCTCATTTGTATGTACAAAGCTTGTACTTATTTATGACGATCAATAAATTGTACATTTTAATCTTTTTATCAGTAATTGACTCATGTTAAATCTGAACTAAGGCCTTGTTTTTCTCTGACACTATAACTGACAGCTCAGTGTTTTGTATGTTTGTGTTTTGATCATATCATTAAGAAATAAATATTTCAAGTCATCAGATGCTCTTCACACATTTCAGTTGTGATTTATTGGATAATCATGGGGTTAGTGAACATGTTACAACATGACACTGATCAGGATTATAATATCATATTCATCACAAATATTCATTTCAAACCATCATGAGACAGGGTGATGTTTAAATGAAACATTTATTCAGCAGTGAACCACTGGACACATGAGAAGCCCATACATTAGAAATTTCCTGAGCAGGTAAGTTAACAACTGACTTCTACAAAGCTTGTCACCCTTGTTACTTACACTTCCCCTTCAACAGGTTGATTTCTCTGTATTGAACCTTTTTACGAATTCTCCAAACTTTTCAAATCCATCTGCCTCACACTGGCAATCCACGCCTATTCGGCACATTGGGATCCTTTGTCACAATGTCATTGTTACTGTCAGGGTCATTTCTTCCCACTGCAGCATATGTGGGGAAAAACTGAGTGTTAGGGGTGTGGTTTGGGCAGCAGTAGGCTGACCACATGTACTCAGGAATAGCCACCCTGTCTTTCCCATCCTTGTCCTTGAGCCAGTGTTTCTTAAATTCAGACTCAGTTTTATAAGGTATAGCCCCGGTGATCACATACATCTCCCCTGTGCAGTGAGCGAGTCTTCCCAACACCTCGTTCTCCAGAACATTCCAGGGGCCGTTATTGGAGCCTAGCCTCTGAGGAACAATGTTTGTCAAGGTAAAGGTGGTTTCAAGTATCGCCCACCGTCTTCTGGTGTCCGCGGCGCTGAGATGGCTCCCCTTGGTGTGGAGGGAAGCTGGGCCACAGTCTTCATCTACCAGTTTCTCCTCACATGGTCATTAATCAAGGGTTTCATGGATTGTTCATTTGAATTTGCTGAAGCACTAACAAGGAGAGAAGAAGAATATGTTTCGCCATAGAACCATAAATATATCAACTCTGCAGTCAAAAGTGGACTTGTCCAAATTAAACTAATTCATAGGATTCATTGGACACCTGCAAAACATTATTCATTAACATTAAACATTATGAGTTAAATGGTTTATACATATCACTAACCAGCACTTCTTTATCTCCCTGCACTTTGCCTTATCTAACAGATTTAGTATTCAGACTTACATCATATGTAAATGCATGTATCTGTTTTGCTTTTGCTAATCCTAAAATTATAATGTGACATTCAATAAAAAATCACTATAAATGAGTTATATTTTGATGGGTCATGTTCTGACAAAATGAAAACAGTGTAAAAAAGACGGCAGTATGCTGGTACTTTTATTCTTTTCTTTTGTTTTACTGCTATTTATTTTGCATCTTTGACCTCTCTAACTGCTTCTTGAACTATACAATGACAGGTTTCTTTTACTTGTGTATGCTTGCAACCTGCCCACTACATCCACCTGTGGTCTATGTAATAACAGGTTGATTCGAGGCCATGGATCTGGCTTGGATCTGGTGTCTTGAGTGTGTACGCAGAGTACAGTGGTGCACGATGATCACGGTTGTACAGGGTGGCAAAGTGGAACTGTTTGTTGTAGAACTGGCATATTGGCTGTAATCGATGATTAGGATCATTGGGGAAAACCTGTTGGTGGGAGGCCCCTATAAAAGAAATTTCTTGCAATCTGAAAACTTTTTGCCCGCTATCTTTCCGCAGACCAGACCACCAAACCAGGGCAGGAGAAGAAGCAGAACTCCAGCTGAGAATCGCAGCATCTTCCTTTGAGACATCACTGCACAACAGAGCAGAGAGCTGATGATTTGTACCTGTGAGTGGAGAAAGAGATGTCTGTTAGACAGTGAACACAGTTTGTTGAAGACCTCCTCTCAGACAAGTCTCTTCTAAATAGTCTTACCTAGAAGTTTTCCTCCACGTTGATCACCAGAGCTGATTTCTGAGCAGATGAATGCTCTGAACTCACACAGCTCTCGAGTTAAATACTCCTCATTCAGCCCCTGGGGGCGGCACATAGCTCTACTTTTCACTTCTGCTTTTGAATAGTTAACGTCAAAATGTCTTATGCCCCTTCTTCCAGTCATTTAATTGTGTATTGTGTTTTTGACAAAATCTTTCTCAAAGAGCCACTGTCTTTCTCCTTGGTACGGTATTATGCAATGGTCTTTTTTAGTGTTGTGTAAAACTAGTGTGTGTGTATGTGTGTGACATCCTGCAGCAGATTTACTGATACTGTTGTGCTGGAAAAATACATTTCTGTTAGAGACTGTAAAGATGGATTTTGTTTGCAGAGCTTTTCTCAGACAAATAACTGTTGCACAAAATAACCTCACTAAGATTTTCTTCAAGATGAGTACAGCAGCGTATATATTGGCTCCTTCTGACAAAATAATAGAATCAGTTTTATTTGGAGGTACTCTAATTTGTATATACAGTCAGCTGGTACTTATTCATGATGCTCAATACAATGTATATTTCTTTGTTATCCATAACTCTGGTTAAGCCTTCTTTCTTCTTGAATCTGACCGGACACTGAGGACACGTGCTGTCCAAGGCTGTTAATATGATTTTAACAAGGAACTAAAGCTTTTCCTCCTTTGTCACTGACACTGCCCGGCAAACACACTGATGGGCATGGTCAGCCTTTGTCTCAGGATGCCCACTAGAGTATCTAAAGACACCCTGTTATTAATGTGGTGTTCTTCAGATTCATAAAGCATGGCCCAAGTGATCACATACATCAACTCTTTGCAGAAAGCCTTGAATCTTTCGCATATCTCAGTCTCCAGTGAATTCCAGGTGTCTTTATTGGAGCCTTTCTGTTGAGGGACAATGTTGTGACAGGGTGAATGAGGCCTCATAGTCCTCTTTTGTCTCCTGGTGCATGCTGGGATTGAGATGTCCCCTGGTGTAGCCAGAGTTTTGGATTGTGGAAAAGGCTGCACATCTGAGCTGGAGTTGTGAGAATCCAGCTTAAAAAAAAGAAGGAGATGCCACTTTTTAAAGTCTTTTTTCATTGAGTTTAATGGGTGTGTGAGTGATTCTATGTTTCTGATGTGTAAACAGGTGTGTGAGTGATTCAGCAACCTGGTAGGAGAAGAAATAAATAATAAAATAAATAAGTCATAAAATGGTGTGTGACTGAATTTTTCTATGTTCAGTGTAAGAGAGACTGCTTCTGCTTGAAAGTAACAGCAAAAACTGCATTAACAGGTAGTCACACACTGACCACAAGTTAACACATTATATTTAACAGTATTTAACTGAAACTCCTAGTGATCTTTCACACATTTACCATCATCACCATACAAACCAAATATAAATTACCATTAGATCTACATGTAAACTCGTGTGTGAGTTCTTACATTTACGTTTTATAGAGACACAGTCAACTCCACAACAGCACGTGTGAGTTCATTTGAGGTGAACTTAAGGGAAGTGGCATCTGTTATCGATTCTCCATCTCTATACCTGCACATTCACCATGTCTGACACAACTCTTTGCTGCACATTCGCCATGTCTGACACAACTCTTTGCTGTACATTCGCCATGTCTGACACAACTCTTTACTGCACATTCACCATGTCTGACACAACTCTTTGAGGTGCAAAGGGCTTGATGTAGCAACATTAAGCACATCGACAAAACCCAAGGACTCATAAAGCATGGCCCCAGTGATCACATACATCAGCCTCAAATCTTTCCAACATCTCAGTATCCAGTCTCCAGGTGTGTCTATTGGAGCCTTTTCCACTGAGGGGTGATGTTTGACAGGGTGAAGGTGGCCTCACGGTCTTCTTTTGTCTCCTGGTGCATGCCGGGATTGAGATGGTCCCTGGTGTAGCCGGAGATTGTGGATTGGAAAAGGCTGCATATCTGGGCTGGATTTGTGAAACAGAAGCTTGAAAAGAGAGAGAAGGAGATGCCACTTTGTAAAGTTTTTTTTCATTGAGTTTAATGGGTGTGTGAGTGATTCTATGTTTCTGATGTGTAAACAGGTGTGTGACTGATTCAGCAACCTGGTAGGAGAAGAAATAAATAATAAAATAAGTAAGTCATAAAATGGTGTGTGACTGAATTCTTCTATGTTCAGTGTAAGAGAGACTGCTTCTGCTTGAAAGTAACAGCAAAATCTGCGTTAACAGGTAGTCACACACTGACCACAATTTAACAGACTGTATTTAACTGGAACTCCTAGTGATCTATTAGATCTACATGTAAACTCATGTCTGTTGGTTCTTCCATTTCTGTTTTAGATAAACACACTTAACTCCATACCAACAAATTTGAATTCATTTGTAGTGACCTTAACCCTTGTGCGCCCCTCGGTACATTTTTTGCATTTTTCAATTGAAAATACAATAATTTTGCCTCTGTTAATGGTAGTGAGACAAAATTTTGCAAGGATTTCAGTTTTTCTATCAAATTTTAAAATTCAACCTTTGACCTAATAATAGGGCTATAACACACTGTGAAGAAGAAAAAGTTCCACCTTTTACCCTCAGAACATTTTTTGCACCATTGACTCCCATTATAACATACATTTTTGATCCTACTCTAATTTTAGCATAAAACAGTGTTTTACATATGACTACCTTTTCAATTTAAGCTTTTTACTTGAAACATTTTTTTTTTCAATTATCCATTATATGATGTCATTTTCCACTATATGGCTGAGGGCTCCATTATATGCTGTTTCATTGAGACCTTTTTCTGTTGCATTTCTGACTATTGTTTGGTAACAGAATACATGATTACAACTAAAATGGTCTGGGTGTGTTGGTATTGATGTTAAATTGTGGTATGAATGAATGAATTATTTGTATGTGTGTGTGTGTGTGTACAGGGAAACAGAAAGTCTTTTTTGCTCATCATATTTTGAACACCCCTGTCTCTCTCTCTTTCTTATGCCCACAGACCACAACATTTTCACCCCACCACCACACACACAAACACACAAACACCAATACAACCCCATACACACTACAGTACTTGTAAAATAAATAAATAAAATAAAATAACATTTTATTTATTTTAAAATTTTAATAAGGGTTAAAATGATTTAAGAAATACATGTCAATTTAATAGTTATGATCAGGACTGAAGTTGGTCAAAAGATTTAGTGCACTGAAAAATAGTGATATGTAATATTTTTATAACACTTTTTATGAACTGAACATTTTTTGTGCCGAGGGTAAAACATCATCATTTTCTGGAGGGGCGCACATGGGTTAAAGGAAGTGACATCTGTTGTCCACTCTCCATCTCTATAACTGCACATTCATCATGTCTAACACAGACACACTCTACACTGTGTTTTCTACTCACCTGTGGTTCATAGCTCCAAGTGGCATTGGGCCATCTGCAGAGTACAATAGTGAATGATGTAAAGTGATGCTTACGCGCAGTTGGTATCTGTTTCACTGATACCTGTTGGTTTAATGTTTCTTAGGGGTGAAACAGTAACACAACAACTGAAGAAACTGGAAGGAGTCAGAGTAAGTAGAATTAAATGTCTTATTTTTGGCCTGACTACCACCTGGAAACAAAACCCAAACTAACCTGTTGTCCTCAACCTACTGTACCTCCACATTCCTCTTTCTAAACAAGCAGCAACTCAAGACAAGGCGGCAGAGTAAGGAAATGAAAAACAGAGAACTCTGCAAGTGTGGCCCTTTTAGTGATGGCCCTGAATGCTGACAGGCCAGCCTGGAGGACCAACAAAGTCACAGGTGGAGACCAATCATGGCACCTGGAGAGCAAACAGTGGAGGAGGTAGAAAAGCAGGAAGGAAGAAAAGATTCTCAGGTAACACACTGACCCTGCCTGGCATGTATCATAGAATAAATCAAGGCACTTGGAGAAGTCATGCCTGACCAAGAACCAGGCCACCAAACCAGGGAAGAAGCAGAACTCCTGCAGAGTTCAGCTGCAGAATCTTCCTTTGAGTCATCTCATAACAGACCTATGTTTCTATGTTTCTGATGTGTAAACAGGTGTGTGACTGATTCAGCAACCTGGTTGGAAAAGAAATAAATAAGAAAATAAGTAAGTCATAAAATGGTGTGTGACTGAATTCTTCTATGTTCAGTGTAAGAGAGACTGCTTCTCCTGTTAAAATCTGCATTAAGAGGAAGTCACACACTGACCACAAGTTAACACATTATATTAAACAGACTGTATTTAACTGGAACTCCTAGTGATCTTTCACACATTTACCATCATCACCATGTCTGACACAACTATTTGCCGTCTAAACCAGAATGTAGCATAGTCATCTTGAGTTGCGAAGGGCTTGATGTAGCAACATTAAGCACATCGAGACAAACCCCAAGGACTCATAAAGCATGGCCCCAGTGATCACATACATCAGCCTCAAATCTTTCCAACATCTCAGTCTCCAGTCTCCAGGTGTGTCTATTGGAGCCTTTTCCACTGAGGGGTGATGTTTGACAGGGTGAGGGTGGCCTCACGGTCTTCTTTTGTCTCCTGGTGCATGCTGGGAATGAGATGGACAGACCACAACATTTTTCACCCCACCACCACACAAACACACGCACAATATTTTTATAACACTTTTTATGAACTGAACATTTTTTGCATCGAGGGTAAAACATCATCATTTTTTCTGGAGTGCTGAGGGTTAAAGAGTGACATCTGTTGTCCCTCTCCATCTCTATATTTCACATTCCCTCATATCTAACACAGTCCACTCTACACTGTGATTTCTACTCCTGTACTTAAGTGGCATTGAATTGTTTGCCATCTGCAGGGGCAGAGTGTGTATTACTACGATACAAAACAGCATTATATTTCTGTGTTTTGCTGAATCATTTCCAATACACTGTGTCTCACAGTTTAGGTGATGAATGTGACTGGTACTCACTCATTTTACTCTCAGTGAGTTACCTTTCTTACACTTTGACAGGATGAGAAGTTAAACTCACTCTAAGATGAAAAAGCAGATGTGTGGATGGTTTTGTTGAGTAAATGAAATCAGATGGTCAAGAAGTTGAGAGGAGAATAACTGTATATGGTGTTTCTCTGTGGGAAATAAAATCAATCTCTCAGACATCCCCAAGCTGTTTTAATTGGAGGTGTTCTCATTTGTATGTACAAAGCTTGTACTTATTTATGATGATCAATAAATTGTACATTTTAATCTTTTTATCAGTAATTGACTCATGTTAAATCTGAACTATAACTGACAGCTCAGTGTTTTGTATGTTTGTGTTTTGATCATATCATTAAGAAATAAATATTTCAAGTCATCAGATGCTCTTCACACATTTCAGTTGTGATTTATTGGATAATCATGGGGTTAGTGAACATGTTACAAAATGACACTGATCAGGATTATAAGATCATATTCATCACAAATATTCATTTCAAACCATCATGAGACAGGGTGATGTTTAAATGAAACATTTATTCAGCAGTGAAGCACTGGACACATGAGAAGCCTGGTTAAGACACAGAAACTCTGAGCAGGTAAGTTAACAACTGACTTCTGCTAAAGCTTGTCACTCCTTGTTACTTACACTTCCCTTCAAACAGGTTGATTTCTGTATTGAACCTTTTACTCAGGATACCCTCCAAACTTTTCAAATCCATCTGCCTCACATCATAACCACGTCTATTCTCCGGCACATTGGGATCCTTTGTCACAATGTCATTGTTACTGTCAGGGTCATTTCTTCCCACTGCAGCATATGTGGGGAAAAACTGAGTGTTAGGGGTGTGGTTTGGGCAGCAGTAGGCAGACCACATGTACTCAGGAATAGCCACCCTGTCTTTCCCATCCTTGTCCTTGAGCCAGTGTTTCTTAAATTCAGACTCAGTTTTATAAGGCATGACTCCGGTGATCACATACATCAGCCCCTCACAGTCATATAATCTTTCCATCACCTCTTCCTCCAAATCCTTCCAAGTTATTCCATTGGAGCCTTCCATCTGAGGGACGATGTTAGTCAGGGTAAAGGTGGCCTTACGGTCCTCTTCTGTCCCCTGGTGGCTGCTGGGGGCAAGATGTCCTCTGGTATATTCAGAGTCTTTGTAGTCTTCATCCACTGCTTGGCTTTCCTTCAGATTGTTAGATGGAGTTTTGAAGTATTGCATCTCTGAGTTGTCAGTTGTCAATGACAGCTTAATGACAGAGACAGAAGGACATGTATTTTAGCTACAAGACAGTGTTTTGCCACTTACTCATTCTTCATACTGTTTGAGTTGAATTGGCTATAAGTGTTATCTTGTATGAACATGTGACATTGCGTGAATGGCCATCTGATTTTTTCAGTCATTTAGTTTGTAAAGGAAACATGAAAACAGAGAAGTCCTACACACCTTTCTTTTGTTTATTTTACCCTCATCAGACAAAAGATTATTTATTTGGTGGTATTTTGTGTATTTACAGTTTGAGAGAGGCTGCTTGCTGCATCTGCTTACAGGTAATGACACTGACTAAAACGACTTCTGTTTAAAAGAAACAGTCATTCATCAAGAATAAATCTTCTGTTACCACTTTAAAATCCAAATACAAATTTCTATCAGGTTTAAACTGGAGTGCAGCATTTTAATATATTTGGGAGATCTTTTTAAAAAGTTGGTTTACACACACCTAACTCTACACTTGAATGTAAGAACATCTGTACAGGAACAAATGTGAATTTATTTGCTGAGCACAGCAGAAACTGTGTTCTGTGTAGGCTATTTAAGCACCTGTCAGATAGCCATTATCTTTTTCCAATAATCTTACAGTATATGAAAACACATCACATCTGACAATGTCCCAGTCTCTCCAGAGGATAATTAAAGAAAGCTGCTGCTCTTGAACACCACATAATATTGTCATACATACTGTACCTGTGGTTCATTCATCCATTTGACCTTGCGCCGTTTAGATTAGATAGAGTACAGTGGAGCACGATGTTCTTGGTTGTACAGCGTGGCAAAGCGGTACTGGTTTTTGTAGCGCTGGCATATATACTTGTATCCTGTTCCACTGAAACCCGTTGGTGGAATTTCTTTATAGAAGAACTGAGGGCATTTGGAGAAGTCATCGACGACTTCTCCAAGAATCAGGTCACCAAACCACCAACTCCCACTGAGAACTGCAGCATCTTCCTTTGAGACATCTCACGGTACATAACAGACCTGTTCTGGAAAAAGAGATGCTGAAAATCAAACTGTGCACACAGACTTTGCTGCAGACCTCCTCTCAGACAAATGGCTTGACAAGCTTGTCCTACCAAGAAGAAACTGATCAGCTATGTACCCAGACACCAACTATAAACCTGTTCAGCCTCTGAGGTGGGTGGAACAGTATTACTATCACCCCACAAATTATCACATGACCAAATGACAAGTCACATTTTCATTTTCTTATCCAATATGCCCATCAAAATGCTGAGAGCTCAAATTACTTTAGTACTATTGACATGGTCATCACACTTGTGCACAAAAGTGCCATGCACCTACACAAGTGAAGTAAGAATGAAGTGCCAGCTACCATATATATACCCACAAAGCAAAAATAACCAAAGGCCACTACAACACCAAGTAATACACCAAGATGTTCTAATCTAAACTCAGGTGCACACATGGCGACATCATCCTAAAACACATATATTGAACATGACAAAGAAACATTGTTACATTAACAAAGCTCCCACACAAACTCACAAAGCCTGAGCTTAACAACCATAGCTGCTAAACCCCAAGCTAAAAAATACAATTTTGAAGGAATAGTTAGGTATTTTGGGCATATGCTCATTTGCTTTCTTACTGAGAGTAAAATAAGAAGAACAAGAAACTTCTACTATTATATATCACATCTCTCTTCACGTTAAAAAACAAATTTGCGTCACATGTTTTTTTTTTTCTTTTTGTATTTGTGAGATTTTCAGATACTATGAAGACTCATTTTACTCTGCAATAGCACCTTTATCAAAAAACAAAGCAGTTGTGACCTAGAGAAACTGGTGTTCAGTTGTAGAATCTCCATCTCTATGAAAATTACTCTGCTCTTTGTGTGCATGTCAGGCCAGTAAATTTTGCACATAATCTCACAGAACATGCAAATACATTATGACTGCTTTGTAAGAAAATGTAGAGATTAAATGAATGCTGATCTTGCATGACTGAGAGATGTGGACAGGTAAAACTGCAATATAATTACTTTACTATTTTCTGCACTTGATCCTTATGTTTGAGTAACATTTGCTAAAAACTACAGTGCCCAGATGTTTTAGGAAATTACTGAGCCTTTCTTTTTAAATGAAACTGTCTATTTGTGACCCATTTTTAAAGATGTATGTAAGAGGGAATCACTGGGTTTGGAGCTGAGTGTCAGGCCGAGACTAAAGGCAGGACTCAGACGCAGAGATGACGTAAATAAAACAGACTTTAATAACAACAAAAGTTCTCTCACTTGAGTGACAAAGAAACAGAGGCTATAAAACTTTCCTAGGGCGGATAAGATAACAAAAACAAAAAGTCACTCTCAAAGGAGGCAAACAAAAGGCTATGAAAGGATTTAACAAAAAACGCTCCAATAGGAGGAAAACCAGAAAAGCTCTAAATAAAACTCTCTCCTAAAAAACGGAGGACCTAAGAAAAGCTATGAACATAAACGAATAAAACAAAATCGCTCCAAAAGGAGGAAATCAAACAACTAAGAAAGTATTCTAAGGCTAAGGCAAGAAACTGAGATATCAAAATTTACAAACAAAAAATCACTCTTACAGAGGAACAATGGTTTACTGGAGGCAACACTGTGGCTGTGGATTCAAGGCTGGAGGTAAGTCGGGTGAACGGACGAAGACACTCTGGCACAAGACAAAGGAGACACAGACTATTTAAACACGCAGAGGTAATGGGAAACAGGTGGAGACAATGAGTAATCAGGACACACAGGTGACACATGAGGAAGGGCAAGTGCTCTGAAACGAGAGGAGAGTAAATCCTTCAAAATAAAACAGGAAATGACAAGACCAAAATCCCAAGACAAGACAAACCTCACCGCAGTGTGACACTGAGTGCCACTGACAGAGTGACAAATGCATTGTTGGTTTTGGTCTTTTCATTGGACAATCAACAAAAATATAGAATATCAGCAGCTCTGTCCTTTCAGAGTTTGAAATTTTTGTATTTGCCTGTGGTTTACATGTATATATGGCACTGGGCCATTTAGAATATACAGGAGTAAATAGGCATGGATACTGTGAGGGTGGTGACACGGGGTGGCAAAGTGGTGCTGTTTGTGTGTGTGTGTGTCCCAGCTGGTGTATTGGCAGGTATTACACTGCTTTGTTATCCTGTGTTGGAAAGTAGAAGAGTAAGAGAGGAATTGTAACACTGAATAACATTTGACCTTGAATTTGCTTAACACCTATCTTTGGACCATTCCGGGTGCCAGAGTTGGAGCCTGCTTTCTGAGGGATGATGTTTTTCAGGGTGGAGGGCGTACTGGGATTTCAGTGTTGTCAGACTTCTTGTAGTCCTATTGCTCTTAGTCACTCCTCATGTTGATAGGGATTTGGAAAAAGTTTCATCTCAACAAGCCTGCTCATAATGACAGAGATCAAAGGACATGCAACTCTTTTAGGAGGTTACTCATTTATATCTATTATTTATATTTCATGAATAGACGTGAAACATTTACTATAAACCCTCATGAGACAAGATAATATTTTAATCAAACATTCAGTTCTTAAAGAGTGAGGAAGCATATAAAGAACAGGAAGAAGACTAGTTAAGACTTAACTGAGTCCCAGTCTCATGTTATATTTGTCAACAGTATGTCCCAACACTTTTTGATAGTATATTGCATTTAGATAATTTGTGTGCAGGTAACAATAGATTTCAACAAAGAACAAAAGCTTGACATCTTTGTTACTGACAACACGCAGGAAATGGACTCTGCTCGGTGACAGTGTTGCCAAACACATCTGTTTCACACTGTAGACTAACACCTTGATAGAAAAATAAAAATAAATTTATTTGCAGTGAGCCTTAAAGTGGTTCTCAGTTTCAGAATCTCTATCTCAACCAAAGTGCTCTGCTCCATGTTTGCCTTTATCACACCAGTCGTTATTTCACCATTATCTCATAGTGTAATGCAAAGTTGTGAACAGGCCTGACCAGTAAGAAAACGAACTGGTAAAATGCACACTGATGTCGCACGGCAGAAAGTTAAAGGCAGTTCAATTTTGGTTTCTTTATCTAAAATACATATATATATATATATATATATATATATATATATATATATATATATATATATATATATATATATATATATATATCATGTTTCATCTTTATCGGTTTTGCATTTATACTGTATGTCACTTATCCCTAAAGTAATTTGGTTTAATCAGGACCAGATAGTAGTGTGTTTCAGCACAGCAAATACTGTACACACTGCACAGAGAGTGAGTTTGGTGGGGGATAAATAGGTGCTCAGTAATTCATTTAGCCTCGGGGGTCCCCTAGCAGGTTAATCCAGCCATGCAAGTAGGGGTTGCCAGTTGTTGCCATGGTAACAAGTCATTAAAAAAATCACACTCAACACACCTCAGTTTATTCTAAATGGTCATGGCTCATTGGCATGTTAAACTGTATTTTCGTGCTTCATTCATCCAAGTGGCATTGTGCTGTTTTCCTGCTGCTGAACTGAGTGTGCACGCAAATGTCCACAATGTGACGTGTGCAACCATTTTGTTTGGATGTGTTGGTATTGTATTAATAAAGTTATTGATGATGCTGAATAAACATTTCAGTTCAGAAAGAACAATATTTATTTTACAAAATCCTGATCATTTGGAAAAATTCATTTCAGTCATCATGAGATAATCATCATGTCCTGGTTAATCAAACTCTGATCTCACTCAGTAATTAAAGAGACAGTTAGGGAGAGAGGGAATGAAATCTTTGTAACTTAACTTGATTCTGAGCAGACAGTATGTGGTGACTCCTGCATTTGATTTTAACAAGTAACTAAAGCTTTTTCACTTTGTTTACTCTCAGTGATTTACCTTTCTTACACTTTGACAGGATGAGAAGTTAAACTCACTCTAAGATGAAGAAGCAGATGTGTGTGTGGATGATTTTTGTTGAGTAAATAAAGAAATCAGATGGTCAAAGTTGAGAGGAAGACAACTGTATATGGTGTTTCTCTGTAGGAGAAATAAAATCAATCTCAGACATCCAGCTGTTTTAATTGGAGGTGTTCTCATTTGTATGTACAAAGCTTGTACTTATTTATGACGATCAATAAATTGTACATTTTAATCTTTTTATCAGTAATTGACTCATGTTAAATCTGAACTAAGGCCTTGTTTTTCTCTGACACTATAACTGACACTCAGTGTTTTGTATGTTTGTGTTTTGATCATATCATTAAGAAATAAATATTTCAAGTCATCAGATGCTCTTCACACATTTCAGTTGTGATTTATTGGATAATCATGGGGTTAGTGAACATAGGCTGACGGCTTTGCAGTCAGGATTATAAAGGTCATATTCATCACAAGTATTCATTTCAGACCATCATGAGACAGGGTGATGTTTAAATGAAACATTTATTCAGCAGTGAAGCACTGGACACATGAGAAGCCTGGTTAAGACACAGAAACTCTGAGCAGGTAAGTTAACAACTGACTTCTGCTAAAGCTTGTCACTCCTTGTTACTTACACTTCCCTTCAAACAGGTTGATTTCTGTATTGAACCTTTTACGCAGGATACCCTCCAAACTTTTCAAATCCATCTGCCTCACATCATAACCACGTCTATTCTCCGGCACATTGGATCCTTTGTCCTGTGTCATTGTTACTATCAGGGTCATTTCTTCCCACTGCAGCATATGTGGGGAAAAACTGAGTGTTAGGGGTGTGGTTTGGGCAGCAGTAGGCAGACCACATGTACTCAGGAATAGCCACCCTGTCTTTCCCATCCTTGTCCTTGAGCCAGTGTTTCTTAAATTCAGACTCAGTTTTATAAGGTATAGCCCCGGTGATCACATACATCTCCCCTGTGCAGTGAGCTAGTCTTCCCAACACCTCGTTCTCCAGAACATTCCAGGGGCCGTTATTGGAGCCTAGCCTCTGAGGAACAATGTTTGTCAAGGTAAAGGTGGCCTCTACATCGTCCACTGTCTTCTGGTGTCCGGCGGCGTTGAGATGGCCCCTGGTGTGGAGGGAAGCCGTCGCGTAGTCTTCATCCATTGCCTGGCTCTCCCTCACATTTTGGTCATTAACTGGGAAGGGTTTCATGGATTGTTCGCCATTTGAATTTGCCAGCTAATTAACAAGGAGAGAAGAAGATATTACGTCTTTATTACAGAACCATAAATATATCAACTCTGCAGTCAAAAGTGGACTTGTCCAAATTAAACTAATTCATAGGATTCATTGGACACCTGCAAAACATTATTCATTAACATTAAACATTATGAGTTAAATGGTTTATACATATCACTAACCAGCACTTCTTTATCTCCTACATATCCCAACAGATTTAGTATTCAGACTTACATCATATGTAAATGCATGTATCTGTTTTGCTTTTGCTAATCCTAAAATTATAATGTGACATTCAATAAAAAATCACTATAAATGAGTTATATTTTGATGGGTCATGTTCTGACTAAATGAAAGCAGTGTAAAAAAGACGGCAGTATGCTGGTACTTTTATTCTTTTCTTTTTGTTTCTATAGTTAGTTATTTTTTGCATCTTTGACCTCTAACTGCTTCTTGGAACTATACAATGACAGTACTTTTACTTGTGTACAGTTTTTTGCAACTCTGCCCACCACATCTTACCTGTGTTTCATAATACCAGGTTGGATTCGGAGGCCGTTGATCTGGCTGATGTGCTGTCTTGAGTATGTACGCAGAGTACAGTGGTGCACGATGATCACGGTTGTACAGGGTGGCAAAGTGGAACTGTTTGTTGTAGAACTGGCATATTGGCTGTAGAATCGATGATTAGGATCAGGGAAACCTGTTGGTGGAGTTTCCTTATAAAAGAACTTCTTGCAATCTGAAAACTTTTTGCCCGCTATCTTTCCGCAGACCAGACCACCAAAGCAGGGCAGGAGAAGAAGCAGAACTCCAGCTGAGCTTCACTTCCTTTGAGACATCACTGCACAGCAGGCAGGAGAGAAGCTGACCAATTTGTACCTGTGATGGAGAAAAGAGATGTCTGTGACAGTGAACACAGTTTGTTGAAGACCTCCTCTCAGACAAGTCTCTTCTAAATAGTCTTACCTAGAAGTTTTCCTCCACGTTGATCACCAGAGCTGATTTCTGAGCAGATGAATGCTCTGAGCTCACCACAGCTCTCGAGTTAAATGCCCTCGTTCCAGTCTGGGGGCGGCTTTGCTCTACTTTTTCACTTCTCTTTTGAATGATAGTTAACGTCAAAATGTATTATGCCCCTTCTTCCAGTCATTTAATTGTGTATGTGTGTTTTGTAAAAATCTTTCTCAAAGAGCCACTGTCTTTCTCCTTGATACGGTGTATACAATGGTCTTTTTAGTGTTGTGTAAAACTAGTGTGTGTGTATGTGTGTGACATCCTGCAGCAGATTTACTGATACTGTTGTGCTGGAAAAATACATTTCTGTTAGAGACTGTAAAGATGGATTTTGTTTGCAGAGCTTTTCTCAGACAAATAACTGTTGCACAAAATAACCTCACTAAGATTTTCTTCAAGATGAGTACAGCAGCGTATATATTGGCTCCTTCTGACAAAATAATAGAATCAGTTTTATTTGGAGGTACTCTAATTTGTATATACAGTCAGCTGGTACTTATTCATGATGCTCAATACAATGTATATTTCTTTGTTATCCATAACTCTGGTTAAGCCTTCTTTCTTCTTGAATCTGACCGGACACTGAGGACACGTGCTGTCCAAGGCTGTTAATATGATTTTAACAAGGAACTAAAGCTTTTCCTCCTTTGTCACTGACACTGCCCGGCAAACACACTGATGGGCATGGTCAGCCTTTGTCTCAGGATGCCCACTAGAGTATCTAAAGACACCCTGTTATTAATGTGGTGTTCTTCAGATTCATAAAGCATGGCCCAAGTGATCACATACATCAACTCTTTGCAGAAAGCCTTGAATCTTTCGCATATCTCAGTCTCCAGTGAATTCCAGGTGTCTTTATTGGAGCCTTTCTGTTGAGGGACAATGTTGTGACAGGGTGAATGAGGCCTCACTTAGTCCTCTTTTTGTCTCCTGGTGCATGCTGGGATTGAGATGTCCCCTGGTGTAGCTAGAGTTTTGGATTGTGGAAAAGGCTGCACATCTGAGCTGGATTTGTGAGAATCCAGCTTAAAAAGAGAGAGAAGGAGATGCCACTTTTTAAAGTCTTTTTTCATTGAGTTTAATGGGTGTGTGAGTGATTCTATGTTTCTGATGTGTAAACAGGTGTGTGAGTGATTCAACCTGGTAGGAGAAGAAATAAATAATAAAATAAGTAAGTCATAAAATGGTGTGTGACTGAATTCTTCTATGTTCAGTGTAAGAGACTAGCTACACCATGAAAGTAACAGCAAAAACTGCGTGGTGAAATTCACACAAGCTACAGGTTAACACGTTATATTTAACAGTATTTAACCAAACTCTATTGATCTTTCACATTTACCATCATCACCATACAAACCAAATATAAATTACCATTAGATCTACATGTAAACTCGTGTGTGAGTTCTTACATTTACGTTTTATAGAGACACAGTCAACTCCACAACAACACGTGTGAGTTCATTTGAGGTGAACTTAAGGGAAGTGGCATCTGTTATCGATTCTCCATCTCTATACCTGCACATTCACCATGTCTGACACAACTCTTTGCTGCACATTCGCCATGTCTGACGCAACTCTTTGCTGTACATTCGCCATGTCTGACACAACTCTTTACTGCACATTCACCATGTCTGACACAACTCTTTGAGGTGCAAAGGGCTTGATGTAGCAACATTAAGCACATCAAGACAAACCCCAAGGACTCATAAAGCATGGCCCCAGTGATCACATACATCAGCCTCAAATCTTTCCAACATCTCAGTATCCAGTCTCCAGGTGTGTCTATTGGAGCCTTTTCCACTGAGGGGTGATGTTTGACAGGGTGAAGGTGGCCTCACGGTCTTCTTTTGTCTCCTGGTGCATGCCGGGATTGAGATGGTCCCTGGTGTAGCCGGAGATTGTGGATTGGAAAAGGCTGCATATCTGGGCTGGATTTGTGACACAGAAGCTTGAAAAGAGAGAGAAGGAGATGCCACTTTGTAAAGTTTTTTTTCATTGAGTTTAATGGGTGTGTGAGTGATTCTATGTTTCTGATGTGTAAACAGGTGTGTGACTGATTCAGCAACCTGGTAGGAGAAGAAATAAATAATAAAATAAGTAAGTCATAAAATGGTGTGTGACTGGTCTTCTATGTTCCAGTTTTAAAGGAGACTTCTGCTTGAAAGTAACAGCAAAATCTGCATTAACAGGTAGTCACACACTGACCACAATTTAACAGACTGTATTTAACTGGAACTCCTAGTGATCTATTAGATCTACATGTAAACTCATGTCTGTTGGTTCTTCCATTTCTGTTTTAGATAAACACACTTAACTCCATACCAACAAATTTGAATTCATTTGTAGTGACCTTAACCCTTGTGCGCCCCTCGGTACATTTTTTGCATTTTTCAATTGAAAATACAATAATTTTGCCTCTGTTAATGGTAGTGAGACAAAATTTTGCAAGGATTTCAGTTTTTCTATCAAATTTTAAAATTCAACCTTTGACCTAATAATAGGGCTATAACACACTGTGAAGAAGAAAAAGTTCCACCTTTTACCCTCAGAACATTTTTTGCACCATTGACTCCCATTATAACATACATTTTTGATCCTACTCTAATTTTAGCATAAAACAGTGTTTTACATATGACTACCTTTTCAATTTAAGCTTTTTACTTGAAACATTTTTTTTTCAATTATCCATTATATGATGTCATTTTCCACTATATGGCTGAGGGCTCCATTATATGCTGTTTCATTGAGACCTTTTTCTGTTGCATTTCTGACTATTGTTTGGTAACAGAATACATGATTACAACTAAAATGGTCTGGGTGTGTTGGTATTGATGTTAAATTGTGGTATGAATGAATGAATTATTTGTATGTGTGTGTGTGTGTGTACAGGGAAACAGAAAGTCTTTTTTGCTCATCATATTTTGAACACCCCTGTCTCTCTCTCTTTCTTATGCCCACAGACCACAACATTTTCACCCCACCACCACACACACAAACACACAAACACCAATACAACCCCATACACACTACAGTACCTAAAACAAATAAATAAAATAAATAACATTTTATTTATTTTAAAATTTTAATAAAGGAGTTAAAGTAGTTTAAAAAAATACATATCCAATTAATAGTTATGATCAGGACTAAAGTTGGTCAAGATTGATGCACTGAAAAATATTGATATGTAATATTTTTATAACACTTTTTATGAACTGAACATTTTTTGTGCCGAGGGTAAAACATCATCATTTTCTGGAGGGGCGCATAAGGGTTAAAGGAAGTGACATCTGTTGTCCACTCTCCATCTCTATAACTGCACATTCATCATGTCTAACACAGACACACTCTACACTGTGTTTTCTACTCACCTGTGGTTCATAGCTCCAAGTGGCATTGGGCCATCTGCAGAGTACAATAGTGAATGATGTAAAGTGATGCTTACTTTTGATTGGTATCCTGTTTCACTGATACCTGTTGGTTGTGTTTTCTTAGGGGAGTGAAACAGTAACACAACAACCAAAGAAACTGAAGGAGTCAGAGTAGAAGTGAAAATTAAATGTCTTATTTTCCAGCTGCTAGAGAATAACAAAGGTTCACAAAAACCATGGAGATGGATGGGACAGTGTGGTTGTGCCAAACCAACAAAATAAATACAAAAAACCCCAGGCCTGACTACCACCTGGAAACAAAACCCAAACTAACCTATTGTCCTCAACCTACTGTACCTCCACATTCCTCTTTCTAAACAAGCAGCAACTCAAGACAAGGCGGCAGAGTAAGGAAATGAAAAACAGAGAACTCTGCAAGTGTGGCCCTTTTATTGATAGCCCTGAATGCTGACAGGCCAGCCTGGAGGACCAACAAGTCACAGGTGGAGACCAATCATGGCACCTGGAGAGCAAACAGTGGAGGAGGAGAGGTAGAAAAGCAGGAAGGAAGAAAAGATTCTCAGGTAACACACTGACCCTGCCTGGCATGTATCATAGAATAAATCAAGGCACTTGGAGAAGTCATGCCTGACCAAGAACCAGGCCACCAAACCAGGGAAGAAGCAGAACTCCTGCAGAGTTCAGCTGCAATTCCCTTTGAGTCATCTCACTTAACAGACCTATGCTTCCATGTTTCTGATGTGTAAACAGGTGTGTGATTCAGCAACCTGGTTGGAAAAATGACCAGAAAATAAGTAAGTCATAAAATGGTGTGTGACTAAATTTTCTATGTTCAGTGTAAGAGAGACTGCTTCTGCTGAAAGTTAAAATCTGCATTAAGAGGAAGTCACACACTGACCACAAGTTAACACATTATATTTAACAGACTGTATTTAACTGGAACTCCTAGTGATCTTTCACACATTTACCATCATCACCATGTCTGACACAACTATTTGCCGTCTAAACCAGAATGTAGCATAGTCATCTTGAGTTGCGAAGGGCTTGATGTAGCAACATTAAGCACATCGAGACACACTCCAAGGACTCATAAAGCATGGCCCCAGTGATCACATCAGCCTCAAATCTTAACATCTCAGTCTCAGTCAGGTGTCTATTGGAGCCTTTTCCACTGAGGGGTGATGTTTGACAGAGGTGCAAGAAGAGTGGCCCTCTGGTCTTCTTTTGTCTCCTATGGTGCATGCCAGGAATGAGATGGACAGACCACAACATTTTCACCCACCACCACACACAAACACACACAATATTTTTATAACACTTTTTATAGACTGAACATTTTTGCATAGGGTAAGGCTTATCATCATTTTCTGGAGGGGAGCACAAGGGTTAAAGGAAGTGACATCTGTTGTCCACTCTCCATCTCTATAACTGCACATTCCTCATGTCTAACACAGTCACACTCTACACTGTGATTTTCTACTCACCTGTACTTCCAAGTGGCATTGAATTGTTTGCCATCTGCAGGGCAGAGTGTGTATTACTACATTACAAAGCAGCAGCGCATAGTTCCTCTACTTATGACTGTGTTTGATCATTTTCAATACTGTGTGCAGTTTAGGTGATGAATGTGACTGGTACTCACTCATTTTACTCTCAGTGATTTACCTTTCTTACACTTTGACAGGATGAGAAGTTAAACTCACTCTAAGATGAAGAAGCAGATGTGTGTGTGGATGATTTTTGTTGAGTAAATAAAGAAATCAGATGGTCAAAGTTGAGAGGAAGACAACTGTATATGGTGTTTCTCTGTAGGAGAAATAAAATCAATCTCAGACATCCAGCTGTTTTAATTGGAGGTGTTCTCATTTGTATGTACAAAGCTTGTACTTATTTATGATGATCAATAAATTGTACATTTTAATCTTTTTATCAGTAATTGACTCATGTTAAATCTGAACTAAGGCCTTGTTTTTCTCTGACACTATAACTGACAGCTCAGTGTTTTGTATGTTTGTGTTTTGATCATGTCATTGAAGACTATTTCAAGTCATCAGATGCTCTTCACACATTTCAGTTGTGATTTATTGGATAATCATGGGGTTAGTGAGCATGTTACAACATGACACTGATCAGGATTATAAGATCATATTCATCACAAATATTCATTTCAAACCATCATGAGACAGGGTGATGTTTAAATGAAACATTTATTCAGCAGTGAAGCACTGGACACACAGAAGCCTGGTTAAGACACAGAAACTCTGAACGATAAGTTAACCTTCAGCTTCTGCTAAACATCATCCTTGTTACTTACACTTCCCGCTGAACAGGTTGATTTCTGTATTGAACCTTTTCTTGGGATACCCTCCAAACTTTTCAAATCCATCTGCCTCACATCATAACCACGTCTATTCTCCGGCACATTGGGATCCTTTGTCACAATGTCATTGTTACTGTCAGGGTCATTTCTTCCCACTGCAGCATATGTGGGGAAAAACTGAGTGTTAGGGGTGTGGTTTGGTAGCAGTAGGCCAGACCACGCCTTCCACTCAGGAATAGCCACCCTGTCTTTCCCATCCTTGTCCTTGAGCCAGTGTTTCTTAAATTCAGACTCAGTTTTATAAGGTATAGCCCCGGTGATCACATACATCTCCCCTGTGCAGTGAGCGAGTCTTCCCAACACCTCGTTCTCCAGAACATTCCAGGGGCCGTTATTGGAGCCTAGCCTCTGAGGAACAATGTTTGTCAAGGTAAAGGTGGCCTCTACTTAAATCACTGTCTTCACAATTGTCGGCCCGGTTAAGATGGCCCCTGGTGGAGGGAAGCCGTTGCGTAGTCTTCATCCATTGCCTGGCTCTCCTCACATTTTGGTCATTAACTGGGAAGGGTTTCATGGATTGTTCGCCTTTTGAATTTGCCAGCTAAATAAAGAGAAGATGATATTACATCTTTAGTACAGAACCATAAATATATCAACTCTGCAGTCAAAACTGGACTTGTCCAAATTAAACTAATTCATAGGATTTATTGGACACCTGCAAAACATTAAACAGAAGCTGTGAATATTATATTAATGTAAATTGTTTCCCATAAATTGGCTAATTGATTGTGCATGCTTATATATTTCTACTGCTGGATGTGACCTTTCCTTTGTTACCTCACCAGATAAAAATGTGTATTTTATGTATTTATAGTTTATGTGATTATTATTTTTAATGAAATGTAACCTAACAGATAACACTGTATTGATGTTTTATGATCACACTCAAGAGAAAAAAGAGAAATATTGTCTTAGTGTGTATTTAACTATTTATCTAATCCTAAAATTATAATTTTTTTTGCATCTTTGACCTCTAACTGCTTCTTGGAACTATACAATGACAGTACTTTTACTTGCGTACAGTTTTTTGCAACTCTGCCCATCACATCTTACCTGTGGTTCATAATACCAGGTTGGATTCTCAGGCCGTTGATCTGCCTGATCTGGTGTCTTGAGTATGTACGCAGAGTACAGTGGTGCACGATGATCACGGTTGTACAGGGTGGCAAAGCGGAACTGTTTGTTGTAGAACTGGCATATTGGCTGTAATCGATGATTAGGATCAGGGAAACCTGTTGGTGGAGTTTCCTTATAAAAGAACTTCTTGCAATCTGAAAAGTTTTGCCCGCTAGCTTTCCACAGACCAGACCACTAAACCAGGGCAGGAGAAGAAGCAGAACTCCAGCTGAGAATCGCAGCATCTTCCTTTGAGACATCACTGCACAACAGAGCAGAGAGCTGATGATTTGTACCTGTGATGGAGAAAGAGATGTCTGTTAGACAGTGAACACAGTTTGTTGAAGACCTCCTCTCAGACAAGTCTCTTCTAAATAGTCTTACCTAGAAGTTTTCCTCCACGTTGATCACCAGAGCTGATTTCTGAGCAGATGAATGCTCTGAACTTACACAGCTCTCGTGTTAAATACTCCTCATTCAGTCTCTGGGGGCGGCACACAGCTCTACTCTTCTCCTCTGCTTTTGCATATCTAACATTAGATTTGTGTTAAACCTCCCTGTCAAGTCATTTCACTGTGTTCCAGATGTATGATAAAATAACTGTGAGAATCATAAAAGCCAGATGAAGTGACAGGATGGAGCATTTAGAATTAAGGAGCGGATATATGTGATCATTTTCCTGGAGTAAATAAGAAAAGATAAATTCTCAGAGCAGACAGCTGACAGCTCTGTAGGGACCAAAACACTGGACCTCAAAATTTAAATGGCTGAGAAATGGGTTAAGAGTTGGCTCTGTGGTCATGGTGGTAAGGGAATGTGTTATGTCCCCATAAAAATAGGTGTACAAGAATGTGCAGTGCGTGCATGTGTGTGTGTGTGTGTGTGTGTTTGTCCTGCAACCAGACGGCTGTCCCAGGTGAAGAAGGAATATACTTAAGTTGCATTTTTTATGTACTTATCACATTTTAATTGTACTCTACTGTGTGCATATTAATACTTAATATTACTTTTAGAAATACTGCTATTTGCAATATATTTTCATTTACCTGTGATAAAATAGAGCAACTCTATGTACCTTTAGTGTAAGCTAACTGCACTTAAATTTCATTGAAGACACCCTTTGTGCTGTACTTGATGGACAGTTTGAGCATATTTTAAGGTTCACATAAATGTGTTCCCTGCAATAGCATATCAGTTCATCATTCATTTATTACCAGTATAATCCAAGAGCCACTTTTAGTATATTAAAAATGTGTTTTATAGTTTTAGAAAACTATTCTCTGTGACAGTAACTCATTATTAATATGCATTAAAAATACTGTGCAAAATTCCCTTACTACTCTTCGCTTCTGTTCTGTCAGCAAAGTCAAATTATGTTAAACCAGAGTCATTCTATTGTGTTTTAGATATATAATAAAATAACTGTGAGAATCATAAAAGCCAAATGAAGTGACAGTGTGGCCAGAGTACAGGACAGAGTTAAACATACTTTTGAATAAAAGAGCAGATATTTGCGCGGTGTCTCGTACGAACATTTTCCTTGGGTAAATAAAAGAAGGGAAATTTCAAAAACTGACAAAAGCTATAAAATCCTTCTCAATGAGCCACTGTCCCTTAAGCCTCTCTTTGAATGGTTATGCAAAGGTCATCAATAAAATTTGCAATTTTAAAGTGTGTGTGTGTG